>OY720441.1:57028992-57435577 GCA_963082915.1 Dolichopus griseipennis
CTTATGACTTACTTGTAAAGGGACTTATGTCCTACGTACATATTTTTGATCCTGCTCCGTTAATAGAATATTAAACTTGCTCAGTTAACTTGAAAATTTTACAAACTTGTAATTTACAAAATTTAATTAAAAAATTAATTTGTTAAACTACTTAATTTTCTGAACTAGTATTTAATTCCTTTCCAAGTGTTTTTGCACAATTATAAAATACCATGAAATGGTTTATATGTAACATAAATTTTTAATTAGAAGTTTGAAAAATTAATTACAAGTTGAATTGTAATAAAAATTTGTAAAAATTTACAAAGTATTCAACTTTGAATTCTTGCGCAAATATGTTTTGAAATATAAAATTCGATAAAAATGAATATTTTACAAGTTTACAATTTTTTAGAAAATATCTACAACTTTTAACTTGTAATGATTATGATATAGGACATTAGGTTTTAACAATTGATAACAAACACTTTATTCAAATCATATTGAAATAACAAATATAAAAGTTCTATTTAATATTCAAAACAAATCTATTACAACTTGTCATTCTACACTTTAATTATTATCTGTATTATTATGCCTTTCAGTGTACATAAAAATTTTAAACTAAATTTTAAATATAAACCAAAATATTAAAAAAAAAAAAAAAACTGCAATGAAATGAACAAAACCAGAATGCTAATAAAAGAAAGAAAATGTAAAATATCAATTGTAAATTACAGAAACAACAAAAATAAGCGCAAAAACAACAGGACCACTAAATTGACAAGTCTGTAGTCTTTTATTGTAATTCGTTCAACCATCCAACCATATTTTGACATGCATATACACATGTATACACACATGGATAATGCATAAAAAAAAAAAAAACTACTGATTCGTGCAGATGAGTAAAAAAATATATATAAAAAAAAAATTAGAAATCTATTTTTAACAGTTTTCAAGACTAAATACTATACAGAGATAAGAATCGTCTTATGGCGCGTCTTTTTTTTTACCACAGGAAGGAACAAATTTTGTTTTTTTGTGTTGCCTTTACTTATTATTTCTGTTTTTACTGCTCCGTCTTATATAATGTGCAATCATTTTCAGCTTAATTCATATCAAATTTGTTCAAATACAGTATGATTTGCTTCATATTCATCCCTTTTGGGTTTTGATACCCCCCCAAAGTTTTCTTCAAATTGTATTCGATATTTCTTTTAAAGGAGATTCACTTTACTGTATTATGAGATTGCAAATGTCTAAAAGAGGAAAATGAATGACATGCCCATATGTTGTGAATATAAGCGTATAGTAACATTTTCTACAAATATTTATATAGTTATATATGTATATATATAACACACCTACGTTATTTTGAAAATTTATTTTTATACATTCTTGCGGAACTGAAATTCTGAACTTTTTTTTTTATTTCGTACTTTATTAAGTTGGAAAATGTATGATTGTGTAATATTGTGTATATATGTAACAGCATGCAGTCATAGTTATATTTAACGGACGTTGTTCTTATTAGATTTTTTTTTTACTTTATTTACTTTTATTATATAGACGTACATATATAATACATAAATTCCAAACCCTATTATAGGTTTACCGGGATTTGGTAACCACAAGAAAAATTATATTTAAAATTGGAAAAATTTTATATAAGTAAATTGAATTAATTTTACACATTATTTTTCAGCTTTAGTACCAGCAAATTTAATATTATATAAATATAAAAAAATTATATCAGTCCTTATCGTGGAATCCCTATTGAGAAAATCGAATGATGGTTGAATTGAAATATTAACCCAATTTTGTTTTTAAGCCTTTAATATATTTATTCTTAATACTAAATACAATCGGTCAAATTATTAAAGAAATCTGTACTAAAATATTCTAAATACATTTATAATCAATAAGATCATACCATTAAAAAAAATATCCTGAAATTGTATAATTCCATTGTAATAGTTAATATCGTAATATAAGATAAGATTTAATATAAATATATAAATAACTATTGTGTATGATAATAGATGGCGCACAAAATTAACATTTGTGTATTCATAATCTCATACAATAGCTACGGTCGAGTAATCAACGGCTTAGTGAATATAACTATTGAAGAAACTGAAGAAACTAATCTAAATAGACATGGTGAATGCCCTATTCTCCTTAAAGGAGTGGAAAAGGACTAAAAAAAAAACATTTATAATGTATACTAATATACTAGATCTAAGGTAAACAACCTAGTATTTTTTTTTTTTTTTTATTCCTTAAAAATTTATTCCTTATTCCTTAAAATATTTTAAATTGATTAATGTTACAACGAACTTCACTCTAATTGAAGAACTTTGGTTTCCAAAAACAGAGGATTATAGAAAGATTCAAAGTTTACATGGTTTACTTTCCAATATGGTTTTAATTTTACTTTTTGTTTATTTAATAAATTAGTAAATTTTTATGTAATAATTAATATCGTAGCTCTCACAAATAATTACAACCTGAGGTTTTCTGAATATATGAATTACTCCAGTGCCCAAAAATCCAAAAAAAAAACCTGTTTTTTTTGTGTTGTCCGTCTGTCTGAGACAGAGTCTTTAAACGTGAAAAATCGAAACGGCTAAACGGAATTTTCTTTAATATTAAATTTTGTTTGAATAGTAATGAATTCGTCTGCATCAAATGTTGAAACCACCTAGCACTAAACCAGTGTATCTCAAGGATACAATATCTACACAATTGCAAAATCTATTGCCGTATCATAGACAAATAAAAAACAGAATATAAATATCTAAAACATTGCAAATTAAAGGGTTTGATTAAAAATGCATGCAAAATTTGCTACAGAGTCCCCCTGTACAAATTTTTATAATTCAGTTTCTCTAACTTTTTGAGTTAGAAATATTATCTATCGATTGTTTAAGATCTTTAGTAGTATCTAGTGTTTTATTTAATTTTTTATAATTATTTAAATAGAAAAGATTTTAATTTTCCTAAACAACAAATTTAAATAATACTTAGCAGAAATTGACCTAGATAATATGGAAATTGAATTACCAATTCAAAATGGGTAGATAATCCATTTCAAAGTATCTTATACATATGACAGATCAGATAAAGATCAAGGCATTTGATATTTGTAATTGTACTTTTGTGCAAAATTTAATCCAATAAAATTAAATTTAAATAAATATTAATTAATTACATGTAAAATAATTTACAACTATTAATTATAAATTTTTTTTGGCTATTCTACGGTTTAACTAGTATCCGCGTAGGACCAAATGACTATATATAAAAGATAGCTGGTGTTGCCAGCTTTCAAAAAATATATAGCTTTAATGGCGCATATTATCCCTTAAGGACGAAAAGGACATTTAAAAGTGTCCTTGTTATTTTTGTCTATTTTACAAAAACCGTTATAACTAGCAATCTGTTCAATATATATATATTCAATCAAAGCTATTAACTAAGATGACGGTCTGGAGAATATTTTAACATTTATTTGAGGACGATAGGTGCTGCTGTTTTGGAGATATTGCAATTTCAAGTGAAAATTTAAAACAAAAAAAAAAAAATTTTGAACTTTCAAAAAAACCACTATAACTATGAAATTTTCAAAAACACCCTGTATTTTTTATTATACTGTTAGAAAGGTCTTTTGACACTCTTTCCAACGGTATATAATAAGTATGGTATATGTTGATAAATAGCCCCACCAGAGAACATGAATGAAAAACTGACACAACAATTTTATTAAAAAATACATTTTCATACATTATTTCTCATAAATTTATTTTGCCTTTTTGTTGTCAGAATTATACGCTTTTTCCAGAATATTTATACATATGTATACGTGAGATTCTGAATTAGGAGGGATTTTAGAGTTGGATTCAAAATCAGGGTTTCAATAATTTGTTTAGCGGGGGTTTGGGGGCGGCAGCCCCCACTATTCTTAAACTTTTATTTGTTGAAATATGCATGTAAAAAATAATTAGAAAAGATTTTATAGTTGGCTACAATTACAGGATTATACGCTTTTTCCAGAATATTTATACATATGTATACGTGAGATTCTGAATTAGGAGGGATTTTAGAGTTGGATTCAAAATCAGGGTTTCAATAATTTGTTTAGCGGGGGTTTGGGGGCGGCAGCCCCCACTATTCTTAAACTTTTATTTGTTGAAATATGCATGCAAAAAATAATTAGGAGAGATTTTATAGTTGGCTACAATTACAGGATTATACGCTTTTTCCAGAATATTTATATATTTGTATACGTTAGAGTCAGAATTAGGAGGGATTTTAGAGTTGGATTCAAAATCAGGGTTTCAATAATTTGTTTAGCGGGGGTTTGGGGGCGGCAGCCCCCACTATTCTTAAACTTTTATTTGTTGAAATATGCATGCAAAAAATAATTAGGAGAGATTTTATAGTTGGCTACAATTACAGGATTATACGCTTTTTCCAGAATATTTATATATTTGTATACGTGAGGGTCTGAATTAGGAGGGATTTCAGAGTTGGATTCAAAATCAGGGTTTCAATAATTTGTTTAGCGGGGGTTTGGGGGCGGCAGCCCCCCTATTCTTAAACTTTTATTTGTTGAAATATGCATGTAAAAAATAATTAGGAGAGATTTTATAGTTGGCTACAATTACAGGATTATACGCTTTTTCCAGAATATTTATATATTTGTATACGTGAGAGTCTGAATTAGGAGGGATTTTAGAGTTGGATTCAAAATCTGGGTTTCAATAATTTGTTTAGCGGGGGTTTGGGGGCGGCAGCCCCCACTATTCTTAAACTTTTATTTGTTGAAATATGCATGCAAAAAATAATTAGGAGAGATTTTATAGTTGGCTACAATTACAGGATTATACGCTTTTTCCAGAATATTTATATATTTGTATACGTGAGGGTCTGAATTAGGAGGGATTTCAGAGTTGGATTCAAAATCAGGGTTTCAATAATTTGTTTAGCGGGGGTTTGGGGGCGGCAGCCCCCTCTATTTTTAAATTTTTATTTGTTGAAATATGCTTGTAAAAAATTACTGTTATTAAAAAATATTTTGTCATTAAATTTTGATTTTTGGAATTTTTTTTGTTTGGAATTATTTTTTTTGGAATTATGAAAATGGAATTTCGGAAATGGAATTTTTTTTTTGGAATTTCGTACCCAACCCATTTATAAACATATTAAAATTTTTTTTTTTTCAAAAATAAAATTATTTAATTCATTTAAAAAGTACGGCTGAAAAAATTGTAAAACATATCAACATTTTTTTTTATGCAAAAAAAATTACAAAACAAAAAATTTTTTATTTCATAAATGCTTATATCTTCTAAACGCTTTAATATAGACAGACCTTATGTATACCCAAATTATAGAAAAAAATAAGAGCTTTCCAACGATGTAAAAATATTTAGGGGGTTTCCTTGCAAAATTTTGAAAAATATGAGTTTTAGAGAAAGGATGTTAAAAATTTTTTTTTTTGCAAAAATTTTCAACTTTGAACTACAATATCTCCAAAACGGCAGCACCTATCGTCATCAAATAAACGATAAAATATTCTCCAGACCGTCATCTTAGTTATTAGCTTGAACTAAATGCATATATATTGAACAGATTGCTAGTTATAACGGTTTTTGTAAAATAGACTAAAATAACAAGGATACTTTTAAATGTCCTTTTTGTCCTTAAAGGATAATATGCGCCATTAAACCTATATATATTTTGAAAGCTGGCAACACCAGCTATCTTTTATATTTAGTCATTTGGTCCTACGCGGATACTAGTTAAACCTTAGAATCCCCTTTTTTTTAAATCTACAGTTCAAATTTTTAACAACTCTAAAATTGTTCTAATATATAAATGAATTAGAAAAATTAATTTAATTCACAAATGCAGTATTCAAAATAAAAGAAAGACAGATAATAAATTAGTAAAACATACAAAATTAAATTATTATATTAAATATATATTTTTTCTTTTCTATTTAATTTTATTTTAGATTCCTTTCTTTTTTTAATTTCATTTAATTTTATGCAACTGAAAACTGAATAAAAATATTTTTACAGATGTTTAAAATATCCCGGAGTACAAGAAAAAAAAATTGCACAGAAGTAACAACAGAAAATGCAACGGTTTTTTTTTTGCATTCATTTTTTATTATTTACCTAAAGTTAAAAAAAAAAACATAATGAAAATAGTAATGTTATATAGTTACATCAGACATCAACCTTTGACTGCCTTCTTTAATCTAAATTATAAAATTCTTTTATTCCCAAGGACAAGAAATACAATGAAGTTTAGTGGTAGTACAGTTAATGTTTATCTTTAATAAAACTGGATTACCAAATCGTTTTAAATATCACGGTTTCAATTTTTTTTTCAATGTACAGTTAAGCTAACAAACCAGTCTCTGCCATAGGTACATTTCGAAACCGAGGAAACCTAGAGGATATACAATATTTCTACAGCTACAATTTTATGCAAAGGGTGGGGTATTGGAGTGGTGAATTGAGTGGTGTTTTTGGTGATGTATTTGGTGGTGTATTTGCTGATGTATTGGGGTAGTGTATTGGATAAGCTTGGTTGTTTTATATCAACCGAGAGAGTAAGTGTTCGATTTCCGTAGAGGTTATTTAGTAATTAACAGAAAAAAATCCTTAACAAAATTACCATGGTGATTAAATACCATTTAAATATAAAAAATGTATAAAACATAAGCAAAATACAAAATATTATTTATAAATAAATCGAAAGCATTCAAAGTGGGACTCGGGTTGTAAGGCTTAGATGTAAGGAAGGCATACGATATTCCCTAATCTAAATGATTTCCACGTATAATGTTACCTTATCACATGTAAAAGTCTTTGACACAGTTCTATTAGTTACATATTGTAATCATATTAAATTATTAATATTTGAGTTAATTTTAAATTTGTATCTGTGAGTTATATTTTTAAATAAAATTATTTATTCAAATTTTAACTTATGTTTTCTAAGTAAATTATGATTAAATAATTTTTTTGTATATTGAATACGACCCGAATATTATATATTGAATAGAGCTCTTAGACCTTAATATATTAGATCAAAAATTAATATCACCTTATAACTTAAGATACCTTAAAGAGCCAACGAAACCTTAGAACCCTTTAAATGAACCCTTAGATAAAATGGCGATAAAGTAATTGCAAAAATTAAATTTTGCCGATTCAAAATTTTTACAAAATCTGGCAATCCTTTTTCCATGTATAAATAATAAATAGAATGTAAAACTAGACTGAAGTCTAATTTTATGCATTTTAACACTTTATTCGCTTTACATAAACTATATTACAATATTATTTTTTTAACCACCCACATTTTATATTTTTACTATTATTTGTGTTATTCAACATTATTGTCTTGTTCTCCTACATTAACGCCCCAATACAATCCCTCGCAAAATATATAAATATTTTTTTGAATAAATACTCATCCTACAGTTCAACCAGTAAATTATATTTGATGGACACTGTATAGGAAAATTTAATATTAAAAATTTTTGAAAAAAAGCAAATAATTAAGTTAAAAAAAAAAAAATTAAATTTTAAAATGCAAAAAAAAAAAATTAAAAAAAAAATAACTAAAATTTTGTATGATAGCTGTTCTTAAAATATTTTACTCGCGTTTTTATCTAATCTAAAATAAAAATAGAGTTAGCTATAAAATAGGAATAGTGGACCGAATATTTTTATGCATTTTGATATCCATTGCACATATTTTTAGTATATTTTTTAGTTTTTTTTTTTTAAGAAATTAATTTCATTAATACTATTTATATATATATAACATACATATAAATGCATTTACATCTAAAACTCTTTATTATCTATACAAATTACAAAGGAACTTCAAAAAGTTATCCTGATTTGTTGTTATAATTTTTTTCCTCTATATCTTAGACTTAAACTTCAACAAATCTAAGAAAATTGCTTTTGATGTGACTGCCGAAAGGGGTTGAAGAAAATAAAGAAATAAGTCTACTTACAAACTTCGGCGAACGTCAGGCACCTTTAATAAATCGGAATCATCCTGTGAAAAATCGAAAGGACATTAAAAACTGAATCACCGCACATGGATAGCACACGAATACCGAATATTGAATGCATTAAACTTTATAATAAGTGTAACAGATAATCTTTGAAATACTCTTACACGACTTACAGTATACAAAACTAATTTCCAATATCTCAAAAAGACAGAATTGGATAAACTACTAAACTCAAGAACATTCAGAACTACTAGATGAAAAACCCTTATTAAATAAAATCACTTAAAATGGGACTAACTAACTAGGACGAAGAAAGATCTGATGACACAGGTTATGAAAATTTATTTGTCATGCGCACATCACTTATAAGGAACCTCAACTTATATGTAATACTTAATACTCCGTACTCATACCCCGTCAAATGGATTCCCTAAAGTTGGTAAAGCATATGTGTACGATTTAGAAAAGTTTCAGTAGAACTATAACATCTTTCGTCTCAAAATCTCATCCAATTTTTTATTCTCGAAAGAAAGCTGTACATTTCCATCACCCGTCGCATTCTAAATTTCAATTCAAAAAGGTCTGAACTACGCACAATTAATAATTTTTTTAATAGAAAAAAGAAACAATTGAGCATTTTATTTATCTAGAAAACTGCTTTTTTACAACAAGTGAAATGATCAACATGGCCTCTGAAAAAATCTTGAAGGCAATGTCAGTAATCCTCATGCGATTCTTATTTTAAAAACTAAACCTTTGAAATCATTCTATAATACTTTGACCGGTTACTTTTTTATGATACCACGTTAATAAAATTTTAAATAGAATAAGTTAGTAAACGTCAAAGCAAACCCTAGAGGAATTAACTTAATTTTTTTTTATGTATATATATATATGTATTCATGTACTTTAATGCAAACTATAATTCATCCTTTTAAAAAAGTTTAAAATATCTCGTCCTTTTTTTATGTAATGAATATATAAATTATATAACAAAAAAAAAAAACAAAAGAAGAAATACATATAACAAAACAGGATATTTCAGGACATTATATATAGATTACATTATAGAATGAGTTAAGTTTAACCAATATTTACACTATATTTGTAAATTTTTTACACATTTTTCCCTCCAATTTTTTTTATATTTATTTTTTAAAGAAAAAATTTTAAACGTTCATTGAGTTCGTGACTAAATGTGATGGATTAACATGTCTGGTGTAAAGGATTCGAAGTTTTGTATTTTATGTTGTTGTTTTTGATTTTTTTGTTGTTTAATTTAAAGATCAAAGAAAATGAAATTATGAAGAGTGAAAAATCTTTTAGTTAAAAGTCACAACCTGAGTTGATAAGGGTTCCAGGTAATGTTAAAAAAAAAATAAACTAAGATAAAAAAAAGATAAGTTCACTTGCATATTAAAATGCATTTATTTTTTGTTCTATGCATTTTTTTTTAAATTTAATTTATTTATTCAGTTCAGTATTTTTTTTTTTTTTTTTTTTTTTTAATATAATGCGATTAATTTATTAATTTTACTTATAATCATAAAAATCATATTTTCAGAATTTTTATTTTAAAATAAAAAAAAACAAAGTTTCGTATAATTGGGGGAGTCTTTTAATTAGAATGCATTTTAATTACAAAATTATATATAAAATATTTAAAAAAAAAAAATAATGATTCACTAATTGGATGAATTTTTAGAATATTTTTTAATATACAAAAAGATAGAAGAAAAAAAAGTTGAAATTCCATTGAGATAATGTTGATCTGTTTGATGTATTAAAAAATTATCTTGTAATTGTTTGTAATAATATATTATGAATCTTGTAATATTTGGTTATTAAATAGTATTATATTAAGTTAAAAATTTAATTGGTATTTGTTTATTTTGGAATAACATTTTAATAGTAATTGTATTATCATATTATTTTACAACTAGTTGTTGGCCCGTCACAGAATGACGGAAGGTCAATTGAAAGAAGAACTTTTTCTATTTAAAAACTATTTCTAATTTCATTATGTACATTATGTTAAATAAAATTGTAACCGTTACATTTTGTACAACGCATATTATGATTCGATTCTAGTAATAGATACACAAAAAATAAATAAATGACTCATATAATTACTACCAAACAATGCATCAAAGCATACATTGGGTTTTCGCCCTTATTTCAGATTTGCACTGAAAATTATTAAGACTTACTACACAAATGTTCCTTTGAAGCATTGTCTTCTTAGTTTTTATTTACAAAATGTCTTACTATTTATTTAAAATTTCCAGAAAATATTCTGTGATTTTTAAAACTGAAATGAAATTATTCATATGCTAATAAATAAATTTTATTTCAAAAAAAAAATTTTTTTTTTTTTATTAAAAATACATAAAATATTTTTTGGCCTGCTTACGATAATTTATGATATTTTATTTTCTAAAATAAAACACATCCAACAAAACATTAATATTTTATTTTTTATAATTCAACACATCCAACAAAACACATTTAATTGAATGCGTTTGTTACACCTCATTCTAGACAAATATATTAATAAATAATTAATAATTTGGAGGAATATACTAGCTACATTTTTCAATTTTGATATTAATATTTCTTTCATTAATAATAAAATTCTAAAAAAAAACCACAAATCAAGTTAGAAGAGTTTGGATTTGTAACACAAGTGTTCTATTGTACCAAACAATTATATCACTAATCAAATAACAATTTTGGGATAAGTTTTTATGCATAAAATTATATTTAATTAAAATACAATAAAATTAGTAAACAAAGATTTATCAAAAAAATTATTATTTGATTAGTGAGAGGTGAAAAATAGGGCTGATCCTATTACAAAATTAAAAATCTGAAGTTAACCCACTGAAGTTGTGATCAGTAAAAAAAAACGCAGTCAATTATTAAAAATAACTATAACTAATGATAAGTAAAAAATGTTGTAGTGAATTTAAAAAAAAAAAGTTAATCAAAGATTCCAAATTTTTTGATTACTAATCTAGTTAAACAAACTTTTCTTGAAACTCTAAACTTGTCCAAATAAGAATAGTGAAATCTTATGCATGCAACTGTCAAAATCTATTACCAATTATTTTTAAAATTATTATTATTATTATTATTATCTTTGGCAATATAAATTATTAATTTCATTGGTATTAGAAAAGTAATTCTATAAATAAAAATTAAAATGTTAGTATTAACTTATAAATTAAATAAATGTATATTTAAAATCCCTTAATTTTTGAAATTAAACCTAATTGTATCTGTCAAAAAATTTTGACTTTTTAACTTCTTATTGTCAATTTTTATTATTGTGAATGACGATCTATTTGTCCATGAAATTTCTACTCTTTTTTTTATGGATTATATCATTTGAAACATTTGAAATGTTTTCAATAAAAATGTTAAATTGATATTTTGATTTTAAATTTTTGAAGTTGTTAAATTTCAAAATATTAAATAAAATTTATTTTAAAAAAAATTTTAAAAATATACGTACTATAGATGCCAAATATTATTATTCTATTATCAAGTAAAATCGATTGTGAACATTTTAAATTTAACTTAATTTTGTACTTTAATATTAACTAATTAGAATTAACTGGTATTAAAGAATTTGTAAAAATCTGACCAATGGCGTAGTGGAAAATACGCCACCTTTCATGTGAAAGATTTCGGGTTCAAACCCCGGTCATATTATATCTAAAAAAAAAATTTCGTAAAATTGTGAAATTATATCGTTTATATCGTAATATAAAATAAGATTTAATAAAAATATATAAATAATTCTTGTGTAAGCTTATAGATGGCGCACAAAGTTAACATTTGTGCATTCATATTTCATAACCTTATACAATAGCTACAGCCGAGTAATCAACGGCTTAATGAATATTATGATTAAAGAAACTGAAGCCTAGTTTAAAATAAACTTGGTGAATGCCCCACACTCCTTAAAGGAGTGGAAAAGGAATAAAAAAAAAATCGAATTTGTAAAAAAAAGTCTAACAAATTTTATTTAAATTTATAATATTTAAAGAATCTGAAAAGCTTAAGTCTAATAAATGTAATTCTCTCTTATATGGAAATTACATGAGAATGCATCGTTGGTTCAAGTGACAATGTCGATTGCTCTTGAATACAAAACTAAACCTAAAATTACAATCAATTTTTTAATCATTTTAAATTATTTTAATTAATTAACAAATAACAAATAAAATATTAACTTCAGAAGGCAAATAATATTTTTTTTGATTTATTCTTCAAAAATTAAAAAAACTTGAATCAAAAATATTATGTACGGTTTATTTTTTAAATTAAAAACACTTTTGCAAAAATTTATATGCGATTCCATAAAATATTTTAAAGTAACATATAAATTCATACATTTAAAAACCATTGTTAGCATATTGCATAACTTTTAAATAAAAATATTAAAATGTTACTATATATAAAATAATTTTATACAAGTACAGCAGTTGCAACAACATTTTTCAGTGCAAAAAAAAAACAAAGGACAACAAATTTTAAGATTATTAAATTTACTTTAATTTAATAAAATTTGTTACAAGAATAAAATCTGAAAAATTGCATTTAAAACTTTTATAGAAAAAGGTCAAAAACAAACAAACACAGTAAAACTTTAAAACTTTACGACTTCAAGTTATTAAATACATAAAAAAAAAAAAAAAAAAAAAATTTGTCTAAATTGTTGAATATTCTTCGTATCCTTTTACAACAGTTTCTTTTTTCCTTTTTTTTAATTTGATAATAGTAGTTTGGAGTATTAGTTATTCTTATATATATATAGATTATTATTATTTAATATACATATACACGCACAGTACAACCATTGAAACACATGTCTTTAATGTTTCTTTTTTATTTTTACATATAAAAATTTTGACAAGTTTTAAGGAAAAATTGGTATAGTAATCCATATATGGGTTTCATAGAGAGAACAACAGTTAACTATAGTATTTGGTAGTTACCATTCTAATGTTTTAGAAATAAAAAAAATAAAAGAAAAAAATGCATTTTGATTCTTTATTTTTTTTTTTTTCTAAATAATTTTCCTATTTATTTCTTGGATATTTTTTATTTTGTATAATGTCTGACGTGATTACCAAATCTTGCACGTATCACTATATTCTACTATCCATGGCATATACGAATAAATATATCTTATTTTTTTCTTTTTGTTTTTATTATATTTTTGTTTTAGATTTTGATCTTTAAAAAAAATAAAATAAAAAAAAAAAGTCTGGTGTCTTTATGTGTATATGGGAGGAATATCCAATTTAACATATTGCTTGGATAACAATTTAAGTTAAGATGTAAGTAAGGATAACAATACATTGGCCAAAAAACAAAAAATAATAGTTAAAAATATAAACAATAAAAAATATATATATATATATAGAATTAAAAAGTATCTATAACATACTTTTTAGAAATTTATATTTTTATACTATATAGTTACATAATTGTATATTTAGATTGGTACAAATTTAAAACTTAAGTATGCATTTGTTTTTATTTGTAACAGCATTGACTTTTATTTATATTGAAAAATGATAGAGGCTTGGAAAAATGTTTATCATGCTAGAATAAATAGTGGATATTTTGTTTAAATATGGTTCGAATAAATATCTTTGCTCTAAAATTTAAAATTGTATTATAAACATTTTAACATTTTAGAATTCTCCTTCCAATTCTTCCATAGTCAACAGCTAATGTACTGTCTGCCAGCAATTAGAGTGTTCATCTTAAAACCTAATAGAGCTAAGGCTTTATTCTAGAAAAAGAAATAAGACCCTTACGAAATGGTCGGCAAACCGTTGATCGCGTTCGCCTGGTCGACCTTCAAGCTTTACTTCGTCGATCTTTGAAGTTTTGTAATCTAGGCAATTATCTAGACAATTTTGACTGTATTTTATGCATTTTCAAACAATTTCACATTTTTTAACTAATTTTTAACATTTTTTCTATTTAGAGTGTGTCTTTAAATATAATAGAGCTGAAGCTTTACTTTTAGAAAATAGAGTTCGAGACCTTTAACTAAGTGGTCAGCAAAGCTTTAAATTCAAAATAAATTTAAAATAGCTCCTTCTTAATTTAATCAGTTTCTGGTTAATTTTATATTTGCGAAGTGACATTTATATGGATAAATGCACATTTGATTATTTTTATAGTTTGTTTTTGATCATTTGATTTAAGGCAGGTTTTCATGAGAAAATTTTGCCCAGTATTCTTAACTTTAAAAAGAGAGGTATATGATTAAATTTATATTAAAATTTTTTTATATCTTTTGACAAAAAAAAATTACATAACCCTATTTTTTAATTTTTAAATTTATATTTCGAGAATTTTTCAATTCAAAGTTAAAATTTTATTAATTTAAAATAAATGATAAAATTTTAATCAATTGCAAATAATTTTAAATAATAATTCGTTATCAAATAATAATATAAAATTTTTTTTTTGGTTTGTTTACATTCTTTAGTTTGTTTACAAAATTGAAATGTCATGTATCCAAAAAAATATGAATTAGTATGCAAAAAATTTTTGTGTATAATACACTTTTTTTTTGTATGTAGTAGCAACATTATAGGAAAAAGACTTTAGTGAACATCTTTTTGCCAATGATTATGATTTTTCTCTCAATACTTGTCTTCGTATTATGGATGACTCCCCAAGGATTATGGACGACTCTTCCAGTAATTTATCGTTTTTTCTTTGTCACTCTATGCTCTAACTTCTGCCCAGGAAATTTTTCTAATGAAAATTAGCCTTTATGATTTTAAATATATGGTAGATCGAACGAAAAAACAAACCGGCTAAAGTCTTTACAATTTGACAGTGGAAAAAATTTACAAAATTTTGACATTAACTTATATTGATTTAAGTATACGGCTAGTTAGGCCCATAGTTCTATTAATTTTAAAATACATTTATACTACGTACAAAGTAGATACATTTATAAAATACATTTTTCAAACTCAAATACTCTTATTTAATTTGTAGGACCACTCTAACTACACATAGTAAATACACATAGTATACATATGAGAATTAAGGATATAAAAAAAAAAATCTAATATCAGTTATCTTATAAAGAACAACACATATTTTTAAATTGTTAAAAATATAATCAAGTAAATAATAAAAAGATTTTATATTCGTACAGCAATTGAATTAGAAATTTTTTGATTTTAGTTAAGAAACATTTTAACAAACAAAACTTCAGAGTAGTAAAATTATACAATAACTAAGTATGTAAATGTATACATACATTACTGACCAACTATATAACGTTTTTGTTAAAAAATAATTAAAAATATTTTAAATATTTCTGACAGATTAAATTAAAAAATTGTCCATAAAAATTAATTTAAGTATTTTTAAGAAAAAACTGATAAAGTTACGACTTATAGAAGCGTTTCTTATAAAATTTCAAAAAAAAATTCAAAATAATATTAACAATGTAATTTTTAACCTACAATAATAAATAACTAATAAGTATAATATACTATCGAATTAAATAATATTATTCAAATTTCAAAACTCTTTAACTTTCTAGACACTTAAGGGCTCTCTGAAAATTTAACATATAATTTGTGCTCCAAAATACCCTTTATTGTAGCCTATTCAGTTTTTTTGATGTCAATACCAACGGGAACGTATCAAAATCTATAATCCCAAAATCTCAGTAATTTAAAATCCCAAAACACATAATCCCAAATCACGTAATCCCAAATTTCAAAATTCCAAATACCAAAATTAGAAAATTTTCAATATAAAATTAAAAAATTGATTT
Organism: Dolichopus griseipennis; assembly: GCA_963082915.1. Taxonomy (NCBI): domain Eukaryota; kingdom Metazoa; phylum Arthropoda; class Insecta; order Diptera; family Dolichopodidae; genus Dolichopus; species Dolichopus griseipennis. The sequence continues at coordinate 57,044,862 of OY720441.1, forward strand.
TCTTTACATAACAATGTCAAAATTTTTAAAAAAAATTTACTATCTTTCACACTCAAACATCAAAATTAAATACTTTTGTAGGAAAGTCTGTAAGCCTTGATATACTATTAGTATTGATTTTAGAGTTGGATTCTAAATCAAGATCTTCGATTTTTACGGAATAAGATATACTTATCTATGTTTATACAAGGTTTTAAATTAGAAAGGGTTTTAAAGTTAGACTCAAAATCAGACTTTTATGTTTTTTACAAAATATGTATGTATATATATATCCAAGATTCTTAATTAGGAGGGATTTTAAAGTTGGTTACAAAATCGAGATTAAATGCTTTTCTAGAATATATATGTATATATGATTTGGGATTTACAGAATTTAATTTAGCGGAAATTGTCTTTAAAAATGCAATATAATTTTGCCATAAAATTTTAAATTATGGAGTTTTGTTTTTGGAATTTTGTACCCAATCCGAATAAGAGTTCGTAATAAGTGTAAAATATTTTGGGATATGGTAATCTGGGATATTGTGCTTGGGATTTGTGATTAGCATTTTGTAATCTGGGATTTTGAGCTTGGGAATCCAACCCAATAACCAACTCATTTTAAAAATATCAATAATACAGACATAATATACTATCGTAATAAAAAAAAAAAATTATAAATTAATAGCACGAGTATAAAACCCAATCCAAGTTTTCTTTAAATATTTAAGATTTTGACATTTATTTACTACAAATATTTATTATTCTATATTTTTTGTTTTCGTTAATTTGATTAATTTTTTGCACGTTTTTGCAAATTCTATTAAGAAAACAAAATTTTTCATAATAATCAAATCAAGTGTCTAAATTACCATATAACATTACGTAAAAAAATATACTTTCGCGTGTTTTGAATTATATACAAACATTGATGAGATAATGTCTTTAAATGTTAGGAGTATGAAAAAGTTTGTTAAAAATAAACCAAAAATAATTTACACTTAATCAATTGGAATCAAGGATTTATTATATTAAATTATCAAATAAATTTTATATACAAACTTGTAGGGGAATTGTCCGGAATTTGGTAGACATAAAATATTTATGTATTTCCGATATCTATCGCTGCTATCGAAATAGGGGAGTTCCTTTTATTTTCCTTTTACCTATCCAAAATTATAGTTCAAAGAAGCCATGTGCACATTATCCCTAGTAGAAGCATATGTAATGTAAATTTCCTGATTTTTAACAACATAATTCTAGATTAGTTTCATACAGAATATTTAAATACATTAAAATATCCAAAATATCTTCAAATTATCCATTTTAAGTAAATGTTATTTAAATTTTTTGAACTTTAATTTTTTTTTTTAGTTTTTAAACTTTTTTATTTTCAATCACGTAATTTATTTAAAAAATAATCAACCAATTTATTTAGTATGACAGACCAAAAGCAAAGCTACGCTAGCGATCATTTTATTTAAAAACCGACGCTTGAAGCAACACTAGAAGCGACGTGAGTATTGAGTCAATATTCATCACATTTAGTATAAGAAAATTTTACAGAATAATATTTATAAAATCAAATATTAAAAATTAACTCCTATGTGTTACATTTAATCGAAATTTATTAGCATTGTACTTAAAATTTTCATAAAGCTTAAATATAATTGTAGATTTGTCTTATATTTCTAATTAAAGCATAACGCGTCAGATTTTTTATTATATCACAAATTGAATGAAAGTTTATGTATTTATAACACGGAGAGCTCTTATAAAAGGCCTATCAATTGTTCCATTTTTTCATAAATGAAAAATTATATACATGACAGAAACATTCAATGCTCCTTATTTGTTTATAAATATATCAATAATAATTTGAGTGTGAAAATCGTTCAAATTTTGAGCGTTACGCGACACCTGTTAATTTATTTTAATTAATTTAATTCACGCAACGTCAAAGTTTTAAAATATTTTCACTTAGACTCTCAAATAACAAATTATTCTTATCTTTATGATATTAGAAATACACACATACATACATATACTCATCAACAATAAAAATAAAACTGTCTGTAAAATAAAAACCTTTTAAAAAAAAATGTTCTCACCTTTGTGCACAATAAAGAATATAAACTAAAGCAATTTAATTCATTAACTTGATGTGGGAATAACGACCAAAAAGATAAAAATATTAACTGTATTTAAAATAAAATTTTGTAAATCAAGTAGAAAATTGTTAACATCCAATACTTCAATTTTTTTTCTATTTCACTGTTTAAATTTCAGGTTTTCATTTTGAACGACGTTTTTTTTATGACATTTTGTTAAATGGAATAAAAATTATATGACTTTAGATAAAAATTATTATTAAATCACTCCTAAATGTATGCAAACTTAATATATCAACTATATTTTTTACCACTTACTTTTATATAAACAATTTTATAAACTCGGACTTTTTTTTGAAATTCACTTTTACGAAGTGCATACAATAAACACAAATTGAGTTAAAAATTTTATTAACACTCAACATTATATACTTTCTAGTGATTTCAGTTGAAAAATTAAGAATCATAGAATTATAGAATTTTAAAATATAATGAATCATAGAAACGCAAGTAAACACTGATAATTTATGTGGACCAAACCTTTAGTGTTAAGACCATATTATATTCTATTAGACACCACTTAATTGAGCTCAGCATTTCAAATTTTAATTAATAATTTTTAATAAAATACCTAAAAAAAAAAACACAGAGTATGAATTGTGTAATTTATATTGGAAAATTAAAAGCTAATTAAGTACTCAAAATTTTTCCATTAGTCCTACCAAGTACCGGTAAAACATTACCTTCATTCAAAACGGGGTTGTAAATCAGCGTACTTATTTGGCAAACCAAACTCATCACCCATCTTAAATTTTTAGTTCCCTCATGCCTCTTGTCATGTCATATACATATAATATGTACTCACAGATCAATTGGACTCAAAGTAATTGTCTCTCAGATTTAGGGTTGAAAGTAATTCAAATCCAATGAAATTATCAGATTTTTAATGAAAGCCTCAACACTTTGAGAGGTATGGGGATAAAATTTTAAGAACAGCACACATCGACACATACGACATATTCACATACAAGTTCCCCTATAATCCATAGGAAATAAATATATTTTATCAGTTTTTAATTATATAAAGCTTGCATTTGCAGACTAAATTTTCATTTTTTCATTGCATCATTCCTTTCAATCAACAAAAATATAACATAAAGTTTACGTGGTTTTAAGAATGATCACCAGTATCATCATTCAATATAAAGCATCACATTTAAAACTTACAATAGAATTCCACATACATAATTCAAAATAATGTATGTGTCATCATATTCAGCATAAAAAAATACAGCCATCATGAACATTAAAATGCCAAATACAGTTTTACATATACCATGAAATCACGTTGCAATTTCAAATGTGAATTTTTACATTCAAATATTTTATTTTTTATTATATAAAAAATGATGAGTTGTTTTAAAGTCAATGTACTCTTTTAAGAAAATATTTTTAGAATTGTTTTTTAAAAATGATTCAAATATTAATTTTGCTTGGAATTGTGCAACATTACAGGACTAAAATTTTGTTAAATGATTATAATAAAAGAGGATTTACAGTATCAAAACAATTTTTTGTAAAAACTAAGTGCTTCATCAATGATTAAGTCAATTAACTTAATTTTTAATAACAACAAAATATACTTTAATAATATGAGTTCAGTTTATGACAGAATATAGCGTACAATTTATTAGCAAATTTCTCCTAAAAGTATGCAAACTGAGTAGTTTTGCAACAAACATTTGAAAAAGAACTTCAACTGTTATGTCACTGTTAAATGCAATTTCAAATATTTAAAATCTATAAAAAATCTAATAGCATGCATATTTAAATGATTAAATTATGTAATTGTAAATTAATATTGTAAATAAAAACATGATATGTAAATAAAGTGTAATTAAAAATTGTAATATAAAATAGATATAAGTTATTCCCATAATGATTTATGTAGCCGAGAGAAACACTAATATTGCTTAAGTACATTTTTTAATATTAGAATTTAAATAAATAAATAAATAAAGTTATATTTTAATAAAACTTAATGAACCTTCACTAACACAACTTCATAATATCATATTTTATAAAGTCAGAATAAGAAAGCAAATGATGGCAAAACAGAGACCATACCCTATGAAACTTATATCAGACATCAACACCAAGACAGATATGAAGGCTTAAACATGATTACCTGATATAATAAATAGCATATTAAATTTAATTTTTTTCTGTAGTCGGTATTATTGAACTTCAAATCCTAGAAATCTTCAAAAAGACTTACATCAATATATTTTGTGACCATGTAGATTAATCATCTATCAAAGAAAGCTACTGGTTACCGGAATATTTAATTCGTTGTTTTTTTTTGGGGATTATTGCTTACTATTTCGGGGAGTCAGTATTAAATAAGCATCCAATAAATTCTAGAAAAAGTTGTGTTTGGCTATTTTTGATTATATTTATAACCACGAGCTCTTACTTTTACAACCATAATTAATTTACTATGTGAAAGACAAAAGTATTGAGTACTTTTAAAAAAATACCTAAAATCTACTTCAAACTTAAGTTAAAAGCACCTAACATTTTTAATTGAATTCTATAATTTAGTGTACCATTTTGTTAACATATTAAAAAAAAATATCTTTAGACAATACGGTACCTTAAAATTTTATTTATAAAATTTTTTTTTCTCTTATATAAAAATTTAAATCAAGAAACGCTTATACAATAACTTAATTAAATTTCTTATCACTTTTAATTATTATCTTCCTTTTATACTGTCTTTTATATTACCATAGGAATAAATCCTTCTTTTCAATAAACAACGGAAAATTTTTCAACTTGTCAAAAGTAACCATCATCATTATTCAAAATAATTTTAAATTTTTATAGATTTATTCTTATTTGTGTTTTTTTTTTTTTATTTTACAATTTTCGACAGCTTTTCAAAATATAAATTTTATCAAAAACTCAATCCTAAATGTGTTACTTGGCAGAATTTATGTGTAAAAACTCGTGGAAAATAATTAAAAATGAAAATTGCTACATAAAAAGAGTAAAAATAAAACCAAGATGCAAAGAAATAAATAAAAAAAAAAAAAAGTTTAAAAATTACGTTATTGAGTGAAAAAAGTCGTTAAAAAATTCACAAAAAAAAAAATATACCAAAAAATTGTTCAAGTTGATTTTAATGAAATCAAATTTACACTAGACTCCTATTTTACCAATACTACAAAAGTGAAGAGTTTTTTTTTGTAAATTGCAATATTGGAATAAAAGAAAAAGATGTAACAAAAAATATCATCCAAACTTTATTCGACAAGTAATTAGCTTTTTATTAAAAATTATATAAGAAATAATAAACATGGATGTTCTAAACATATATATATATATATATATATATATATATATATATATATATATATATATGTCAGAACACAAAAAATATTTTAGAAATAACACAGTTTACAACAAAGTAATGAAAAAAAACCAAGGGTTTTTAAAAAGGCACATTTTCAAAATTAAATAATTTTCCATAATAAGTTTTAAGTAAACAGTGTAAGAAGATGGTCCTCCTTGGATTAAAAGGAAAGCATTTGGATTACGTACCGACGGGCTGCTGGTTAGATTCCTGTACGGTTCATGAATTTTTAATTGAAAAAACAATTATTGAAAAAAAGGTTTTTCTTTATAAATCTCCATGGTGACCAAAAATTGAGGACCATGTTAAAAAGCTTTCTTAAACTTATTTTTAAAAATCTAATTGGTCTCAAAAAAAAAAGTTTCCAAGAGATCAAAAATTTTCCAAAAATTTAGTTTCGCATAACGGTAAATTTAGGCATCCTTTGGCAACCCTACTATTTGTTTAACAGATGTGTATAAACCTCATAAAAATTTATTGAAAATAATCCTTACAGAACTTTTGTTATTACCATTTAAATATAGGCGTTTTTTAGACTTTGTTAGGCTAATGCTCAGTATCGGGGGGAAACTATAAAAAAAAAAATTATTCTATTATATTAATTTTTCTTTAAATCCCTACCCTTTCTTTCCTTTCTTTAATTTAAACTGCGTAAAAATTTTGTTGACATACAGACGGACTGACAGACGGACCGACAGAGTGAAACTATAAAGACACATTTTTTCTCAAATTTTTTTTTTGCAAGTGTGCTTAAAACAAAATGATGTAGAAGAAAATGTAAAGCATTTGTAATTACAATAAAGAACAGGTTGGATAAACAGTAAAACTTTATTAAAGTAAAATAATTTAGTAATAATGTAACATGGTATATATATATATATATATGTATAAATATATATAGTACAAATATAATTAATAAATTAAGTTATATAATGTTGAAAGAATTTTTCAAAAATTTTCTTTCTTTGAAAATTCTTACACTTAAAAAAAAAATTAAAATAATTGACAAGAAGAAGGAAAATTATAGAAAGTTGCAATAGAACAGGTGGAAATATTGTCAGTTACAGAAAGTTAAAAAGTTAAATTAAAACTGTTAGCGATTATTGCAGAAATAGAAAAATATAACTTTCAGTATGTATATATACAATACATATAGTTTTATTATATAATATGTATGAATATATGTTATAATCTTTTTAATATTTAAATTTTTTTAATTTAAAAAAATATATGTTCTCATTTTCCTATAAATGTTAATCGATTAAAAAGTAAAAAAATTTCGTACATTCATATCGGTTCTCTTATGCAATTTTACAGTTATGTTATTTTATAAAAACTTTTAAAAATATTAATTTTTTTCAAATTTAAAAGTTTGTACCTCTTCAATTATGAAAGATAGAAAAAAAGATTTAAAATATTATGGAAGCCCTTAACCTCCTGGCACTTAAACTAATCTTCTATGTTTGTCGAGCGACGATTATGTTATTTCTTAAAGAATTAACAATTTGACTTTCAAGGCTTAGAAATTGATTCTGGACCCATGCCAGCACAATTTTTTGTTCTTTATGAACTTCTCTTTCACCTCCGCTCTTAATGAACTTAGTGTTGCAACAACCTTTTATATCAATGCCTGTATAACAGTATTAATTTGGAAAATTGTAATACTCAATCACGTACTATTAAGTTATCACTTAAGAGTATTCCATAAAGTTATATAACAAAGCATGCATTGCGATCAAAATCCGCTTTTAACAATCTTTATATACTTAAAAGACTAAAAATTATTTAATCAGACTCTTTAAATTGTGCGCATGATGCACCAATCAACTTCAACATAAATGAAAACTTAATACAGAAACAATTTAAAAATGGATAAAAGTTTGTTTAAATATGAACAGAAAATCTGATTTCGGGTAAATAAATATCTGTATTAGACTATAGCTTATCTCCACATTTGAAAATTCTTTGATACCAAATACCACAACTAGCGGTTTCTTAATAAAAATGGTTTTGTACAAAATACAAGATCATATATGTTTACTTCATTTCATTATAATAGACCGAAAAAATTTCCAAAGAACTATGATTCACGATATGTAGGTGAAAAATCCCTCAAGGACTTAAAAATTTATAAACTGAAATTATAATTTAAATTAAAAACTGAACCTAAAATAACAACTCCTACTCTTAGATTATCACTTAAAACACTTTTATGTAAGTATTTATTTCTTTATAAAAAAATCATGTAATTTTTAACATTTAAATAAAAACGAATATTGTATTTCAAAACTTCAAAACACCCTATACATGAGTTAAATACAACAATATACAAAGTTCAAAATACTGACTAAATGTTAAATGCAAAATATGAATCTGTTAAAGGTTAATTTACAAAAATCCTCCATAATTTTTTATGCGTTCATTTTTCATTATATAATTAAAATTGTAATACTAGTAATACTTTACTGTTACGAGTATATATCATCGATTAATATTACATAAGTACAATTTCCCTGAATTCAATTTTCCTAATTTCCTTTGTTACAAATTAATTGGTTTTAATTTAAAATGAACTCCTACATTTATAATTATATTTTAAATATATATATTTTCTTTCTTTTCTTCCCAATACATTTAAAATTAAATATTTAATTCCAAATTATACTAATTTCTTAAAATCAAGTCAAGAAACAAATTCAAAATTAAGTAAATTAATACAAAAAAAAAAAATTATTATTTAAACATGACATTATGACCCATAAAAAAAAACTAAAATCTTAAATAATAAGGGATTCTCATTGGTGATCTGATCCTTATCATAAAAATTAATTTTTCATAGATATTCTATTGTTTTTATATACGAGTATTCCATCCTCCATCCTTTTTTTATTCTTTAGTCTATTTTACATAATACAAATTTATATTCATGGCTAGTTTAAAAAAAAAAAACACAAATGGACATTAAAAAAAACTTTTTATGCAAGATAGTTAAAATTTACTCCATATTTGTTTGTTTTTTTTTTTTTTTTTTGTGTAAAAATGAATCATATGATGCATAATACATTTATTTCATCATCAACTTTTTAATATATACCTTCAGTTAAATTTATTCATTGTTTTTGTTTTTGTTGTTTTTTTTTGTCACATGACATAAAATAACTATTGTAAATTCAACAATACTAAATATATGTAACTTAAATTGCTTATTGTTTCCTTCCGTTTTATACTTCTACCTCCCTTACTATAGTATTTAGATACAAATACAAAGTCAATATATATATTTACTCTTTTCACATGGATTTGGTCTTTTTTCAAATATAAATAGTCCTAAATTTTTAAAATTAAATCCGATCTATTTTTAATCCGGGAACCTTAATAAAACAAGAAAAATTAAGAATGTTCGTCTGTTATGCCCTGGAGCATAACCACAATGAGCATAGCCATGACACAAAATCAAAGTTGCAAAATGTCAAAAAACGTAGCTATAAAATTTTTCAAGCACAATGCAACAATGCGTTGAAAGCGTTAAAGTGACATTTAATGTAAACAAATTATGTAAATAAATTTAAGTATTTAATTTTTTCAATCATTGAAGGTAATTTTTTTCTAAAATTAATTTTTTTTTTAATTAATTTTTTAATTTTCAAAAATTTCATATTCTCCAATTTCAACTAATATTTACATAATAATAAATTTAAATGGCTGACAAAACATAAACAATTAACTGTCAAAGTATCGTAGAAGTTAAAAGTTGATTAAATTTTGCGTTAAAGCTGCGTTGAAAGTTTGTTATTACGTAGGAGGTTTAGCCTGCCTTAATAGAATAACCACCTCAAATATAGGTGCCGCTTTCTGGGACTTAGCTTAATTTTTTCCTCTTTTTTAACTTTTACTACAGAATTGTGGGCTAGGTTTCTTAAATCATGACAGTTCGACTTCAGTATCTTTAGATACGAAGGCATTTTACAAACAGGACCAAAGTAATTTAAAAAAAAAACAAATTCACGTGAAAAGAGTATACATATGAATAATATTTAAAACAAAAAAAATTAAAATAAATTTCTAAAATGAAAAAGTAAGGGGTTAGTTACACAACCCATTATTTGAGTTTAAATTTTAAAAATATTTCACTATAGATACTATTTCATTTTTTTCTTTCTCTATCTAACAATATTTTCTATTCTTTTTCACTACTTTTCAGTTTGATAGTTTTGTAAGTTTTAGTTTTTTTTTTTTTTAGAACTAAAAACTAATATTTTTGTTGTTATTCTTTTTTTTTTTTTTACAACAAAAACAAACAAAAACAAAAAGTCATTGGAAGCCAATGCAACCATAAAATTTGATTATAATCGTAAAAATGATTTTTGTTTTTTTTTTTTTAATTTTTTTTATCTTTGTTTTTCTCGCAATTCTTCTGTTGTTGTTGTTGTTTTTTTTTTTTTTTTGAAAGGATATCTTCTTTCAAATACGATATCCTTTTTATTTTATTTGTTTTTTGTTTTTTTTTAAATCTATCTATCTCTTTCTATTTATGTGTGTGCAATATTATTCTTTATACATTTTCTTCATCATCCCGAAAATTCTTTTGTCATTTTATGTACGAAAATATGTATATATATAATATACATATATATACAAGAGTACCGTTAAAACGAATTATTGAAGGGCTGACAAAATATGGAAAAGCCAAAAGGAAAAACAAAAACAGAAGATAAATAGAAAAAAGGAGATCAAGGGAACTATGAAATGCAATTCCTCTTATAAACAATTTTTTTATCTTATTTTTTTTTTTTTTTGTTTTTTAATTTTTTGTCAAACTAAAATTACTACAGTGGGATAAATTTAAAAGTCAAACACAATGATAGCTTTCAGAGAAAATAAAACAAAAAAAAAAAAACCAGAAAAAAGGATTCATCGTTCTGAAAATTGTTACTTATATAATAGAAAAGCAGCACAAAGTTGAAAAAATAAACTATAAAATGAATGAAAAGTTTTTCAAAAAAAAAAAAAAAAAAAAAAAAAATGAAAATTACTTTGAAATGATAAAAATTCAATAGTAATATGCCATTGTGTTAAGTTAAAAAATTTGATTTGATTTTTTTGAAAGTTTCTTTTTTTTATATTTGTTTTGTAAAAGATAAGAAAAATTCTGAATTCTTCATTTTAAATATTACTATTACAAAATATTCAATTTTTTTTATTCTCTGATTTCATTTCATTTTTTTTTTTCATTTCATTTAATGCAATTTTCGATTACGCATCTTCTTCTTCTATTTCATTTCTTTCTTTATTTTCCATTTCATTCTAATCTAAATCTTGTATGTAATAAAAAATAATGAGAAATTCTAATATTTCTAATTGGTTGAATTTTAGAATTTAAATTAAACTAATTAAGATTTTTTTGTTATTTTATATTCAAACTTTTATTTTAAAATTTTAATATTTTACTAGAAAATTTTATAAAAGAAAACTTTTTAATTACGACAAAATTTTTAGTTAAAAAAAAATAAAATTTATTAAAAAATTGATAATTTCAGAAAATATTTTTAAGTTAATTAATTGTACTTTTGAAAAGTAATTTTTTTGTTTTTTGTTTAATTTAAAATGAACTTTTTCAATTTTTAATAAATTAATGTTTGATTTTAAATATATATATATATATATACATATATACGAAATTTAAATTCCCTTTAAGGGAAATTATCTAAAAAGTTTTTGATAGAAATAAAAAATTTAAAAAGAGAATAAGTTTAAGAATTTTATTGAATTATAAAAGAAAATATGTTAAAACTATATAACGTAAATTAAAAAACTCATTTAAACTTTAAAATAATTAAAATTATAGAAATAAAGGAAATTAACCTTTTAACTGTACGAGTACTTGTACCTTTAATTGAATTTAATTTTTTGTTTTTAATTCAAAAAGTAACAGTTTTCTTTGATTTTTAATTTTAATTAATTAATTTTTATAATAAATATAAATTTAGGTCATTTTTTTGATTAATTTATGGCCATTTACGAATGATTTGATTTATTGCATCCCATAGAGTTTGGACCAGGTTTATAACTTGGTACGCAAACATGCTTACAAACCATACCACACACTTATCCAACCTATCATCGAACCATCATTTATTCTTTTCTTTTTTATTTTAAAAATATGTTAAATGTCAAAACTATTTGACAATTTTGAATTGGAATTTTTAACAGTTTTTATTTAAATATATTGTTGTGCCTATTCAACCTTCAAAATGATCTTTCAACTTGCCCATACACGGATTAACTTCGCAAATACGGGTACCAAGTTGAAAACCCGGTCAATCGTGTATTGTATGCAAATTTTATTTTTATTTGACGCCTTTTTTTTTTACAACTCAGTGATCTGAAGAATTTGTATGGACAATGAACGTTCTCGTGACTCTCTTTACGCGAAGATTACAGCTATCTGTCAAATTAGAATTACATACTGAATTATATGAAAGTATCAAAAGACGATCTTCATTTAAAAATTTAAAAAAACAAATCAATATATATCTTTAAAGAGGATACAATATAAGTAACGGTTCAGGTCCGGAATTTTGTACCTAATAATCTGTAAAAGTTGAAATTAACCTTTTAACTGTACGAGTACTTGTACCTTTAATTGAATTTAATTTTTTTTTTTAATTCAAAAAGTAACAGTTTTCTTTGAAATTCAAAAAATGGAACTTGAATTCAGCATTAACCTGTTATTAATATTTTTAACGATTACAAACGATTACAAACGTTTTATGAACGATTACAAACGTTGATTAATATATAATTTTTTTAAAAGCCTTTCCTTACGACAGGTACTTGTAGTACCGGGAGAGAAGTTACTTGATATCTTATAATTAGAATTTTTATTAATGAATTTCTCATACAAAAAAGGTGGTGTAGTGGGTAAGCATTTAGCTAACTAACCGATTGGGTCCGAGGTCGATTTCCATTCAGGCCATTATTCAATTAAAAACATTATTGAAAAAAATTTTTTTCTTTACAAATCCTCATGGTGACCAAATATAATTTAAAATATTAAATTATATATAAAATAAACAAAATAATTAATATTAAAATTATAAATAAATAGAAAGTATTTAATTTAAGAAGCCCATAAATGCCAAAAAGACAAAGGTCTATTACAATATCAGGCTATAGTTAATATGGTTCTGATACTAATAATAAATAAATAAATAAATAAATAAATTCTCATACAAATATCTACAAGTTAAGATGCAGTATTAACCTTATAACATGTAGAACATCTTGAATACAATACTATTTGTTATATATATTATAATAATTTTATATTTGAATTTTAAGAAATTTCTAAATTTGCGAGTTATATTATTTAATTAAATGATTTTTGTAGTTATATTTAATATAGTTTTTATTATTGATATAGTTTCACTAATTACTGTTTATGCAATTAATTTGAGACCATTGATGAATAATAGTTTAATCCACTCTGCACTAAGTCAATCTACTCCATTGGTCTACAGTAGTTCTCTATATACTCCATTCTATGTTTAAAATAAAAAACTTTAACTCTACCCAATTTTACATTTGTATTAGTTCAAGATATGTATGAAGAAAATTTTCTTACTCTCTATAGATCACTTTTTTTCTTATACTTATCACATTCATATCTACCTATTACTCTATTTCATGCACCTTCTTAAGCTCCTTTTTATACCTTTTTACACGATATGGACTATCTATTTACATAGGGACTACCATTTATAAGGTTTGGTTGAAAACATTTTAAATCTCAACAATCCTACAACTAAATATAAATAATTTATTCAAAGTGAAAGCAGTAGTAGCAGTAGAATATCACTTATATCTTTAATAGACTGGGGATAGAATTTTTTATAATGAACGTTCTTAATCTAATCCAAAACTAAGTGAACTTACATTTATAATTATGAGTGTTATTCAACTTAATAAATTGTTTGACAAGTCAACGCAACTTTTTATTTTAAAGCTATCCTCAACTAATCATCAATGTTAAAAAAATTTAAGTAATAAAGTCAACTGAAAGAATGTCAATTGAGAAAATGTCACTTAGCAAATTTCATCTAGAAAAACCAATTGATAAACCATATTATCTGTATCCTTGTCGTTCATTTAACTTCTTATAATTTTTTTACAATTGACATTTACTACTTTTTTCAATTTAAAAAAAATTTGTTTCTTTTTAAATTCCTTCAAAAATTTTCACAACCGTGTATTCTACACAAAATAATATATCCATGCTATTCACCCGATTTTTTTTTAAACTTTAAAACAAAAAAAAATAATTTATTAAAATATGACAAAATAATTCAAAAATTCTAAAAACAAAGTCTTTATTCAATAAAAAAACAAAAACTTTAAATAATAAGCACAAGCTAATTTACATTTTAACAAATGAAAAATAAATTGTCAATTTTAATACAATTTGTTTGTCATATAATTCTTTCTTTAGTTTTATTTTCATTTTAAACTTTATATTAGTAATGGAAAAGAAAAACTTCAAAATTTCCATTTCATAAACATATAAACGTCATTTTAAGTCAATTTTTTTTTTTTTTTATTACTTTTTCTTTTTCTTTTTCTTTTTTTTTTTAACAAATTGTCAATAACTATAGAAAAAAAAAAAAACAAAAAAAATTAAAACAAATTTCTACTCGTATAAATTCTTAAAATAAAAAAAAACTTGAAATAAAATAAAATGATTATTGTGAATTAATGGAAATGCATTGTAAAATGTTAAAAAAAAAATTTAAAGAATTGTAAAGAAAAACAACAACAAAAAAAAAACTTAAAACAATAGTATTCAGATGTCATAATTTGCATAATGTGAATTTACTTCATAATTCATTTTTATTCAGTTTTTTTTATTATTTTTAAAGTTTTTATTTTCCTTTTTTTTCCTTCAATATCAGCACAAAAATCAAATTATACAAAAACTATATATATACATACATATATATTATATAATATATACAATATAAAATAAATACCTTTTAAAAAACATTGAGTTTTAAATAAAATATAAAATAAAATAAAAAATTGAACAAGTAAGAAAATAATTTTAAAATAAAAAAAAAATTAAGTAAAACCCAATTTGAATTATTTAAATATATATATAAATATACATGTATATTTCTATTTTCTAAAAATATTTCAATTGTTACATAATACAGGTTGGATATTTGAAATTATTTGACAAAACAGCTGAGAAAGAACTTTTAACAAATTTAAAGTTAATTGCAGATATTTAGGCGCTCAAAAATCGAATTGACAAACAAATAAAAATTCAGGAGAGACAACTAAAATAACTGACAGTTTTGGTTAATTAATAAAATAATTATAAAAATAGTTTTAAGATTTAAATTTAAATAAGATATAAAAAATTGAAATATTAATTAGAATCAGCCCACAATGGCCCTGGCAGCCGAGGGCTTTACCAATATTGCGTAGTTATTGTAATGCGTAATATTCGAATAAATAAATAAATAAATAACTGACAGTTAACCTAGAATATACATGAATACACAACTGACCAGGATAATCCAGAATTTCAGGAAGAGAATTACAATTACTAAATGAGAATCATTAATAACCTGCAAAATCATTTGAGTCACTGACAAAGGACGGTCGATCTAGAGTAATATTAGAATAAAAAATTTCAAAATCATTAAAATTCTTTCGTTCATATGCTGGCTAATTTCAAAAAGTATATATATATTATTATTATATATATATATACTGAAATTTTTAATACCGAATAAATTTTACTACTTTTAAGTATTTATATATATTACATACATAGTGTTATACGAAAGCTATTATACATCCGAATAATCAACAGCTTAGTTGAGAATTATTCAGTTAGTGAAACTTAAGCTTTGACTTACATTTCTAAATATGTGTTTCTTATGCACTGAAGTCAAGAAATAAAATACCTTTTTTTTGGAGTTTTATTCCTAGTTTTTTTAATGATAAAGAATCGAAGACTGGTTATTTAATCACTCCGACCGGATGTGATCCTTAAAATGCTGAACTTCTCGTTATCGGGATTGAAATTGATCTTAATCTGGTTATCGAAATAGGAAAACTTGAACTTCTTTAAAAAGAAATTATTTGAAAAGGACCTCCCATTCTTTTTGTCAATTTGAGTTCGTTCTTCGAACGATTGAAATCTTCACTCAAATATTATTTTGTACCGAACCCCTCTGATACTGAAGTTATTAATAAGTAATGCACAGGTTCAAAACAAAATCCATTTTCAGTGTAAAAGATGAGAAAATGAGTTTTTCACCCAAAAACTGTTCATCTTCTAAGAATGGTATTGCAAAAACAGATTTAATTACGAAAAATAATCAAATTAATAATACCTTTTAAAAAATATTTTAATATAAGTTTTAAAATTTAGTTTCCTATGATTGGTGAATGGCTTTTTTTTTTTTTGTTATTTTTAATAGGTTGCTTTTTTTTCTGCAGAACTTGTTGTTTTTCTTTTATAAAAACTATTAAATGTTATTCAAAAAAAAGAAAATCTATGACGTTTTGACTAGATTCTTAACGTATAGTTTTTTTACTATTTATTTATTTTTTCTGCTTTTGTTTTTTTTTTCAATTTACGTCTCCCAATTGACTACGTTTTCATGTAACTTTACTATTTTATATTTTTTTTGTTTTTTTCTTCAATTTCAATGAACATTTTAAGAAAATTTTGAACTTAACATTTATAGTATAAATTCTAGTATATATACTACAATATATAAGTTTCATTAGTTATATTCATTTAATTCAAGATCCTTTTTATTTTGTTTTTGTTTTTTTTTTTATTTTATTCCTTTTTTTTTTTAGTTAAGCTTTATAATAGAACTGAACTCATGTATAAAATAGTTCTTTGAATTAATGTTAATATAATATAATAAGTATATATGTATATATAAAAAATATTGTACAAAATAATATATATACATATGCAAGTATAAAAATTGTATATATATATAAAGTAAAGAAGGATGTTTAAAAGCACGAAATGTTACATGTTTCAAAGTATATTTTTTTTATTTTTTTATTTTTTAGTTCTAAATTTAAAAAAAAAAAAACAAAATAAAAATGAAATTAGAAGAAAAATAATTTTAAAAACTAAAAACAAAATTTATTTTCTCGCTTGATACTACTAATTTTAAATAAAAGTAATCGGATATGCATTTAATTTAATATTTCAGTAAAATACTCTTAAATAATAATAATAAGAAAATTTTAGTTCGTCCGTTCAATTTAACATTCGGTTAAAATTATAAAAATTGGGAGCAAACGTTTTATAGATAACGTTATATAGATAATATTGTACGCCATAAAATTTATTATCGTAAATATAATTTGATAATATTATTAGATTAATGTAATCAGTAATCACACTTAATTAACTATACAAGTATTTTATGCTGATTTTTTGTAAAAGGTCTATAAAAATACCTCATTTACCAAAGACTTCGCACTTGGAGTACTTTCATCTACAGTTTTAATATCATCAAAAAATATTCAAAAAAAAGTAAGGACATTTTAAGATTATATTTGATATTTCTGATAGTATTTGAGAAATTACGAGTACTCAGTAATTGTAATTAACTACTTTGAGTAATATTAAAGTTGTTGGAACAGAATTTTTACCAAAATTAAAATTAGTATTCAAATACCTGTTACATAATTTTACTATTTTAGTTCACTATATAGTTTAAAAAATTACGAGTACTGAGTAATTGTAATGAAATGCTTTAAGAAAGATTACCATAAAAATCGGAAATTTTCTATTTATAATTTTTGAATTTCAAAATGAAATTAGTATATGAAAAGTAATCAAATACCTGTTATATATATTTACTTTTTCAGTTCATTTAAAAAAAATCTACGAGTAGTCGTCAATTATTTTTTAATATAAATTCCTCTGGATAATTGTAGTAATTACTAATAAAAGTAATCAAAACTTAATAATCGTATTATTACATAATAATCTCAATATAAATATAAAATTTTTAAATTTTTAAAAAAACAAGTTTTTAAAATATATTAATATAGGTTTTAAAACAAAATATTTAATTACTCAATTACCGAATTTATTTAATCAATTGAATTACCGAAGGTTTAATCATTTTAGTCTATTGAATTATCGAAGGTTAAATCAAAGAATCAATATTCCTTTCTTTTAAGATACTAAATATGCATTAATTTCAAACAATACAATCTGAAAATCTAATACAATATTTCACTGAAAAATTAAATTATATTTCTTTATGGAAAACACTACCTGCAACATGATCTTACAAAAAAAACCCTTAAAAAATGCACCAAACTAGTATAAGAAAAAAAAAAACAAAAAAAAAAGTTGAAAGTTGAACGCCTCGGCAGGATGCAACAAATATCCTTCTTTTAAAACTAAAATTCTGATTTGTAAAAAATTCTTTTGTTCCAAAACCAAAATAAAACTAAAAAACTATTTATTTTTTGTTTTGTATAGTTTTAGTGTGAATTTATAGTTTTGCATTTTGTTTTTATTTTTGTTCATTTTTTACAGAAAAATTAAAGAATAGTGGAAGGGATTTGAACTTTTTTTTAAAGAATATAGTATAAGATACATACAAAATTGCATGCAACATAAGTATTTTATATTTACTCGTTCATTTTTTGTTAAAAAATTTTCTATTTTTATTTGTTTTTTAATTTAATTCAAGTTTTTAAGTTTTTGTATTTTTTTTTTTTGCAAACAAAAAAGAAAAAAACAAAAAATTTAAATAACTGTAAGTGAGATGCAATGGAAAACTTATTACCGTAAGATTTAAATTGTATTCAAAACCAAAGACCTGGTAAATTTCAAACAAATATATATGTATATATATGTATTATATAAACATATAAATGTAAATTACATAGAATGAAAAAAATAAAATAAGAGAATAATAAGTTTTTAGGCTTACCAGTGCCCTATTTCATAAAAATTGACAATCCCACAATTTACAAGCGGAAAATTGTAAAACGTAGAATTTAATCAAAATTCAGAATAATTAAAGGTTTTTAAAAATAAAATTGTCAGACTATTGGGACAACTTTGTCAAATATTCGCCTGTCAATATTTATGAAATGGGGCCCAGGTGTATAAAATGAAAAAGAAAATGTAATTTTGGTACTATATTTTAAAACTTAAAAAAAAAATATGTTATAAACCATCAAAGATTTAGTTTAAATTAAAAAATGTACATGATACAGTATTCTTTCTATTTTCCAATGTCTTAAATAACAATTGTAACTAACCAGCTGGCTTTAAAAAAAAGATGCTGCATTGATCAATCAAATACTCTAAGAATAATAATGAAACAATCAAATGAATTCAATTCGCCACAATAAATCGATTTGCGAATTTTATCAAAGTATCGAATCTCTGTATAGAAACTCAATTTGGAAATTACTTGAGTTAATTGGTATTTCTGAAAAATAATGAACATAATTGAGAATAACATGAACGTAGTAATAACTCTGAAAAATTAAATCAAGCCAGGATGCCCGCTATCTCCAATGGTGCTCAGTATAATCTTGAATGAAGTCATGAGAAAGATAAACGACTTCTTTAGAGGTCGTCATCAACTAGCATATAATAGTTGGTATTATCAAATTTAGTATTATCAAAGCCTCATATTATTCAACTCCAAAGTACATTAATCTAAAAAAAAAACATTATTTAAACAAAACCTTTATACAGGGTGGTGCAAAACTACCGATATGGTTTGAATGTTTAATAACTTTTTAAATTTATTTATATTTTTTATTTTTATTTCAGAATTTTGTGAAGAAAACTTGAAGAATTGAACTTTTTAAATTTATTTATATTTTTTATTTTTATTTCAAAATTTTGTGAAAAAAACTTGGGAAATTGGAAATGGAACAGTACACAACAGAACAGCGATCATAAATTACGAAAAGTTATTGAAAATGTAAAGAGCACGAATGTGCGAAGTCAAAAATTGTCACCACCTGCGGAATATAATCTTTCTACATAAGCTAAAAATATTCCCCATTAATATACTGTATAACAAAAAAAAATAAATAATAATTAACAATTAAATAAAAAAGTTATTAAATATTCAAAACATATGGGTCGTTTTGCGCCACCCTGTATAATTAACAAAGAACTCTGGCAACCCTAAATTTTAATACTCTATACAAAAAAAAATTGTACTATTGGATAGGTCATGTCATGGCATAAAACACAAAGAAAAATGTAAAAAAAAAAAAAAAGCGTCCTTATATTTTTATATAAAATTGTGCAAGCTCCATGAAATGAAAATGAAAATAGAAAATACTAAAAATTATATACATACATATATTATATAAATATATATTTATATTCATATACAATGCATGATTACTTTACAAATTTATGTGTATTTATATATAACAAAACTAAATAAAAAGATTTTTATGGATGATGAGAAAAAATGAATAAATTTCATTTTTTATAACCAATTTTCTACACAAAAATTTTCATTTTTTTTTTTTTTTTTTGTTTTTATTGTTTGTAATTTTATACACATACATATATATTAGAAAAATAAATTGAAATAACATATCCTGTAAAAATAATCAAAATAAAAAAATAAAAAACACTACAAAAATACAAGGAAAAGAGTGAAAAACCTATAAAACAGTTCTCTTGCCTTTCAAAGTGAACAAACAAAGAATTTCTTCTTTTTTATTATTTTCTGTATAGAACTTTTATAGTTTATTGCACAAGTTGAAGTTGGTTGAAATTGCGATAATAACAAAATTGTCCTGATAAATGTCACAAATTTTCCAATTTTTTTTTTTTTTTTTTTTATTATTTACATTTAAATTTTTGTGCTTCTTATAATGAAACAAAGTGAAAATTAATATGAAAAACAAAATAATAAAAAGAGACAGAAGAACAATATTTTTCTTGTAAAAAAAAAAGTAATAAAGATATGAAAGTGTAAACTATTCGGAAGGCAATAAATTAAAGTTTTATGACTTTTAGAGAACTGAACAAAAAAAAAAAAAATTTAAAATAATATTAAAATTATTCAAAAAAAGAAAAATAAAATTTGTCATCATTTTATTGAAATTGTAAAATGTAATTTTATAGTACAATATAATGAATAGAACGCGGCAAGAGAACATTTTATATACTATGACTACAGTTGAGTATACTGTATTATATATAAAATGATGATAAAAAGTTGGTACCTATAGCTTAAATGAACTTATTTTTACGATTGACTATTATTGCAGCAAAATGCATATAAAATGCATACAAAAAAAAAAAACAAAAAATAAAATTATCATGATTACAAACTACAGAGAATAACTAAAATCAAAAATAAAATCAATTTAAATTTTTTATTTTTGTCCTTATGAATTTGTAAAATTTAATTTGATGCTCTCTTTGTTCATTCCTTAACTACTCGTTTTTAACTATATTACAAGTATATTGTTGATTTTATATTGTTTCTGTAATTGAAAAATTGTGATAAATGCAAAAAATTTCTAAGAAAATAGATTTTTAATTTCAGATAAAATTTTATATGATTGGTAAAATTCTATAGTATTAAGAAATGATAAAAGATATTAGTGTTTGAGATAATTTTTAATTAATTCATTTCAAAAATTAATTATTATTTTTCTTGTACAAGGGTTTATTGGCAAACATCAGAATCGTAAAATCAGCTCAGTTTATTATCAGTGAAAATGTAATTAGTAATATATATATTGTACTCTTCCAATGTCCTGCTTTTGCTGCTTCCACTGAAGTCAAGTCTTTTAGTTTTTTTTTTAAATATTGTTGGAAATAATATTTTGACTAAAGAGTTGACCGAACTCTAAAAACTAAAATTTCAATAATATTAGAAAAAAAAAATTTAAATTAAAACCCTTTTCCATTAGTTTGTTTTTAAAGTATTAATGACTTTTTCAAGAAAAAAAAATAAAATATAAAAGAAAAAAATAAAATATACGAAAAACGCATGTGAACGATAATATAAAGACTGAAGAAAAACTTGTTTCCAAAAAAAAAAAATTATTTGTATCTGTAAATCTATAAAAGTTGTGAAATCAAACATTGGTTCCGAAAAAAAATTTAGCCAAACAGAAGAAAAACTGAAAGCAAAGAAGGAGAAATGCTGATATATGTGATGTAAATATAAAGTTTCTAGATTAAGAACACATAACATGTTTTAACCCGTTTCACCGTACTAATTATGATAAACACGAACCTCTTAAAAGATTGATGGCTTTATGTAATTAATATAAACTCAGTTTTAACCTTCAACTAACCAAATTTACTTTAAAGAAAGATTTATATTTGCACCGTTGAAATTTTGGGAGTATCTTTAGTTTATTTTTGATTTTTGTTTATTTTTCATATTAAATTTATACTTAAATTTGTTTAATAATTTAGTTTATTGCTAAACCTTTAATTACTAGCTGTTGACCAGTCACAGAATGACGGAAAAAGAACTTTTTCTAATTACAAACTATTTCTAATTTCATTATGTACATTATGTTAAAAGTATGTTAAATAAAATTGCAACCGTTACATTTTATATAACGCATATTATGCTTCGATCCTAGTAATAGATACACAAAAAATAAATAAATGACTCATATAATTTCTTGTTGCACTTAATTTATTTGTTTGTTTGTTTGTTTGTTTGTTTGACAGACATGCTTGAAGGACATGCTTGATAGGTTTTTTGGTTACTTTAATCTAAATTAGAAACGGTTCGACCGATTTTCTTCAAATTTTGTATACGGGCTTCCCTGTGGGAATTGAGTTGACACTATTAACAGTTTTGGAATTTCTTAACCTATGTCGGGCCGACGGTTGGTCAAAAAAAATTTTGGGTCCAAATTTTGTCCGATTTTAAGAAATTCTGCTTTGTCAATGGAGGTTTGATTGAAGTTGATGTTACTGCAAAAAGTTAACACAAAAATTATAGACATGCTTGACAGACATGTTTGAAGAACATGCTTGACATACATGTTTGCCAAAAGAGAAAGTTGAGTTCCGTTAACCCATTGGGGCACAGTGGTTTTCTATAGATTTTTGCGATCCTTAACTCTAAATTAGAAATGATTTGACCGGTTAACTTCAAATTTTATTTGCGTGAAGAAACTTGAAAATGGAGTTGAGTCTGCTAACAGTCGGTCCTACGATTGCTCAAAAAAAATTTTTGGAAGTAAATTACGTCAAATTTTGGAAAGTAGTTTGTACTGCTTTAATTACAAAAAGTTCCAAAATGACTCGAATAATCCTAGAAAAATCGTTTTAAAAAAAATGCTTTCATACATTTTAAAATTTACATGTGTAAACAGTGTGTAATTTTTGTGTTAACTTTTTGCAGTAACATCAACTTCAATCAAAGCTCCATTGACAGGCGCAGAAACGCGCACCGGTTATTAGCTAGTATATACATAAATAAAGTTTATTTTCTATTGTTTTATTATACCCGTATGACTATATAGTCAAAGGGTATAATAAATTTGCCATTACGTTTGTGACGCAGTGAAGGAGGGGGGGTAGATATAGACTCAAGTGTATGGATCGGATCAGAATCGAAAAAAAAATCGATTTAGCTATGTATGTCCGTCCGTCCGTCCGTCCGTCCGCACGATAACTTAAAAACTAAAGGAGCTAGGATCTTGAAATTTTCGCAAATTCGTTTTTTTGCAATAGCCGTCATCGCTATTTAAATCCAGCCATTTTGGTCCATGGGTTCGGGTGGCTGCCATACAACTTCTTTTTTTATATGAGTATTTTATAGGTATAATTAATTAAATTAAAAAAGTTTATTATTATACGTTAAATGATTGTTTTTGTATATATATACATACATATAAATTTAAAATATTATTATTAGAACAGTGACCTGTATTTTTACTGGCCCGGAATGATGAACTTTTTCTTCCCGAACATTAAATATTATACATTTCCAATTATTTTCACTTAAAATTAGAATAACAATTTAATATAATTCTTTTAATTATATTATAATAACTAAAATAGAACTGTTTTTTGATACTAATAAGTAATTAGTGATCAATAATCACTATGCAAATGATAGTTTATAATTTTATGTTCCATTTGACCATTTGTACTCTAAAATTTGGGTCTAAAAGCCAGCTCACATAGTAAAAAGAAACACCACAATTATCCTTCCTAGTATCTTAATTTAAAGAATTCAGTCTTTTAATGAGCATATTGAATTGACTTAATTTTATAATTTATATTACAACATAATTAATTTAAAAAATTTATTACGTAACTTTTTTCGATAAACCTGTAGATTAAAAAAAAAATGCAAAAATTTTATTACTGCAAAAAAGCAATTTTACTTATTATAATGATTATAAATATTTACTTTCAAAACCACAGACAAAAGAAGAAAAATAAATCTTTTAATAAATTGCCCACTAATCTTTATATAACTTTTTATTCTTTTTATGTTTATTTGCATTTTTCATTTATAAAACAATCACTTTTAGTAAAGCACCCCTTACCATCATCTACAAAATTAAAACTTTAAACGAATAAAAAATTATAACTATTAGAATAGATAAATTGGTGGTTTTGTTCTTTGAAAATTTATATAAATTCTAAACCAGACAGAATACTATTTTATTTACTGAATTAACTATTCTATAAATATGAATATACTTTACCCACATATATATTGGTAGAAAATTATTCTTTAACAATAAAAATAATATAAGATACCATTTAACACTTGCAAACATACTTACAATGGTAATCTAATAATGATTTTATTTTTTGGATTTTTGAATAAAATAAATTGCATAAAATGGAAAATGACTTTACTGACTTGGAAGAACAACTAAAAATTATTGGTTGTTAAATGCATTCGTGCAATGAATTTATTATTACAATAAAATGATTTCAAAGTAATTAAGTTATTCTTAAACCGCACATTCTTAGAATTGAATTTAATTTTCTTATTTATTATGAAGAAAAAATTCCAAGATAAAAAATTCAAATAGATTAAGATAATAAGTTTAAAGTGAGTATAGTTTTAAAATTAATTTTATATATTGAAAAGTATTTTTACCATTTTTTGCAAGTATCAAGAAATTTTTTTGTAAAATTAATTTTAGTTATATTTTAACCTTGGGGTTTTAATAAAAATGATTAACTTTATTTTTTATCTAAAACTGCAAAACACTTTTGTAGACAGAAAAATAAATTCAATAAATTTTGCATTACACTAATATACCAGTGCTAAAAAATAAATCTTTAATTTAATATTTAAAAAATTAAAAAGATAAAATACTAGACATTTTTAAGAATTTGAGTGTCTTATTTAAAGGAAATAATAAAAAAAAGTTGAATCAACAGCAATGGGTAAATTGTAAATCCATACTTTTTATTATTACAAATAGGGACAAAATATTTTAATCTATAAATTTTTGTATAAACACATTTCTTTCTAAATAAAAAAACTCAATGTTTATTTTATTAACATTTTTTTGTATAGTCGCCGAATTAAACTTTATAAAAATAAAAATCATTAAAAACAACTGGTACAGATGCCAAATAATTCTTTTACTTTTGACTCTAGGTGTTAAGAAATTTATCTACTTATTTCAATTTATTTAAGCAAAATTATTTTACTAAAATCAATTATTAAATTTTTCGAGGACTATTAATATTACATTTTATTTTAAAATCAGTTCCCTTAGGATTATATAAACCGATACGATCAAAAGCCTAGTCGAAATATCAGAACTATAATTCAATAAAAAAATGTCAGTAAAGAAATTTAATTCACTTGAAACCTCAAAACCTCATTTGAAAACAAAGGATTTAATAAGACTAATATTTCTCAAAACTAATAAATTATTTTACATTTTCGAGCAATAAACAATTAAAATTAAAAAGTTTACCATTAAAATTTCTAACAAAACTGAGAAAAAAAAATTATCATAATTTATTTAAAATATTAATTAAAAACAAATACAAAATTTAAAAAAAAAATAAAAATACAAAAAGAAAATATTCTAAAAATAAAACTAAAAATATTTTTTAACCAGAATAAATAAAAAAAAAAACTAATTTTGAAAATAATGAAAAACAAATCAAAGCCGCGTGGAAATCCAATGAGCATCTAAACTTGGTCATCTCAATTGAAAATATTTTTTTTTATTTTTGTTTGACAACCACATAAAATTTTAAAAATAAATTGGCGTGATGTCTTTGATTTTTTTGTTTTTTTTTTTTTTAAATTATAACTAAAAAATGCAGGATAAGCTGTTTTGAAAACAAAAAAAAAATATTTATATATATACATTATAAATATAAATTAATATATAAATAAATTTTTTATTTACTCTATAACTAATTTTTTTTTGCTTTTTTTGTTTGATAATATAAATTAAATAAAAAAATTTTTAAATACAAATTATTTTATAGATAAAATTTTAGTGTTCATTAAATGGGTTGTCTGAAATCATTAAATTTTAATCAGCAATAAATTTGAAACGTTTTTTTATTGCTTGTATTAAAATAATAACTAATATACAAATCATAATTGAGTTATTAATTAAAATTTTTTGATAACTCAAAAATAAAATTTGAATTCTATACTTTAACTTATAAATCAAAATAAAAATATGCATGTTTAAAATATTTAAGACTACATTGTATTCTTGATGACATAATATTCTTGAAGACTTAAAATACTAGAAAAGCATTAATTATAAAGTTCAATTAAACAAAGAAAAAAACAAAAGAGTATAAAAAAAATGATAACAAGAAGATATCCGTAAAAAAATAGTAATTGAAAAATATATTAAGCAGTTTTATTAAAAAATATGCAAACACTGCAAAAAAACAAACGATTGCAAACTTTTCCAAAAGATACAATATACTTTTAACAAATTAATGTTTAATACGAACGAAAAAAAAATCATGGGATTATTTATTTAATATAGTTAATGAAGTTTTATAGCTAACCTATAGTAACATAAGTACTAATAGAAACAATTTCTACCAAAATTACTTTACACTAGCCCCTTTTTCTATGTAACCGAAACATGCTTAATATTAGGCTGCCATTTTTTACATGAAAACCGAAACAATTATTTATTATTTAAACAAATTATTTAATTTTAATTAAAGTTGGAGGAAAAAAACAAAATGAAATACTGTTTTCTTAACAATAAATAAAATATTTGTTAAGAAAAGAAAATAACTAAAATATTTATTTTACTATAAGCAATCAACTTGTAATATTACAATTGTCTTTAAATCAAAAAAAGAATTCAAAATAAATAAAGTGGTTCAAAAAATTAAAGCAGCCAAAAAATTTGAGGTTTCTAAGGAACATTTAAAAAAAAAAAACTTTTGAATTTTAATTGCCTTTGTATCAAATTTGTAATTTTTGAAGAAAGACTACCTACAATTAAAGAAAGGGTGCCAAATTATATAAAAATGAAACACGGTAAACATAATTTGTCCATTATATAACAAAATCTAAAATAAGCTAAATTTGTTATTTTTCTCATAAAATACCATGTCCAAAACTAAAATAGCTTTTGTTTCAAATGAATTCATTCAGCTTAAGAAAATGTTCGTTTTGGCATTTTCAGTTTAAAAAAATGTAAAACTAAAACTTGAATTACACTTATTAGACATTGTGATCTGGGTTGTCAATGTAAGTGATTTTCCAAAAAAAAATTTTTATGAAATCTAACTATACATATAATTTCATAACAGAGTAAGACTTTTGTCAATTGATGAAGAATGGAAAGAGAGAGTGAAACGACGAAGGTTACGTTTTAATATTATTATACCTTAAAAAGATTTTCTGAGAGATTTTTTTCAGAAGTATTAAAAAAAACCATTCTATCCCACGATTTCAATAACCACGATATTTTTAATTTGCTATATAACTTATTTTAAAGCAATATAAGAAATTATTCTTATATGAATTTTATTATTGTAAGATTCATAAATTTACAAAAATAATTCAAAGTTATTTTTACGGAGATTTATAAAGTATAAAAATCATATTCGAATTTATTGACATGTTAACATTTGATATTTAAATAAAGATTTTTCATATTTTGTATTATATTTTACCTGTACAAAATCAATAAAACAATATATGACCCTATTTAAAGTTTTTATATATTAATCTTAGATTGAAGCTTAAATAATTGACTTTATTACTTTTAAAAAAAGAAAAGCAATATCTTAAAATTTCTTCTAGGAATGAATGTATTTGTACCTTCAATATTCAAAAAATATAACGAGAAATTTGTAAAAATTAAGACTTACCACTTTTAAATGTAACCATGAGACTTTCTGAATCACAACTATGATGATAGTTGTATAAAGATTTGCCAAGTAAATCATCAGCTTTATAATGCAGTTCTTGTTGCATTCTAAAATTTAAATAAAAACAAAAAAATTATAAGTTTCTCATTTTTTTTTTTTTTTTAAGTTTTCAAAACTTACTTTTCATCAACGTATGTAAATTTCATGTCAAGCGAATGCTTTGTCAAAAATGTAGTTGTTCCAAGTGGTATTTCAATATTAGACGGATGTGGAATTGGTCTTCCTACTGCAATTAAAATTCTTTCACCTTCTTTATTAATTATCATATGACCAACGAAATGAATAACCTAAAATTATAAAAAAAAAATCAAGATTAGTTAAAAAAAAATTAAACATATTAGTTAAAATGACAAAATCGTTAATTCTAAATGATAGTATATTGCATTAAGTCTTGAACTGCATTGAATAAATTGATGAACAAAATTTAAAAAATAAATTAGATTGATTTAGTTAGCATAAAGATTAACTAATATGACATAAAATTTATTTTGATTGCATAAAAACTTTTTAAACATATGATCAGTGAATTTTGTTAGTTAATTAAAAAAAACAATTCGTATTAAATTCTTAATAATAAAAGGTTTATAAAAATCTTAAAACATTAATTATTAATGAGCTAAATATATTATTTTTTTAATTAAGTTATGCTTAATTTAACAATCGATTCCTAGACAATTTTTTTACTTTTCCATATTAACAAGTATTAAAATAAACAATAAACAAACTTTTTAACATACAACTATTACTTAACATTACTATACAAAACTATTAGATATTATATTCTTTATTTATACCTTATATGAAGCACTTTTAATATTAACACTTCTGCCACGACTTGTTAATGTACATTTAAATCTAAGAAACAAATCACGATGACATGTTTTGAATTCTGATTCTTCGTTATCATTTTCATCTTTGATTGTATCTTGTAAACTGTTTTTACGTATATTTAATGCTTCTTTTAATTCTTCATGGTCACATTGATGTATATATTCCCACACTGGATTACCAAGTATATCAATCTAAAAAAAAAAAATTTTAAAACAAAGTTAGTTTCAATAAAATAATAATTATTTAATATTATTACCTGTGAAATGCCCAAATACTCTGAAATACTTTCAGACGAGTATGTTATATCGCCATCACTGGACAAAATCATTAAAAATCCATCCAAACAATTATTCAGTAATTGAATTGTATCTTTATTATTCCAAAAACGATCGAATGGTTTTTCTTCATCAATATCATCATTATCATTAGTTGATTCTTCTTTATTATTAACTGCAGTTTCATTTTTAACTTGCAAATCTTTTATTTGAGGAACTGAAATAAAAAAAAAAAAAAAATTTTAATTTTAAGTATCAAATACTAGGTTTGTTTTATAAAAAAATTTAATTTGGAAAACTGAGTCATTATCAATTTTCATTATCAATATAAATTGAAATTTTACGCATATTCTAATTTTGGGACAATGTTATATATAATATATTTTGTAAGTACTTACAATATTTTATAACATCATGAATCTTTAAAAATGATATGGCTAATCTCATTACAGATGCTTTATCTAATTGTTCGACTTCTTCACGTCGTACTGGTAATCCATCAGCCAATTCTGTGAATAAGTCAGTTTCACGAGATCGACGACATCTTGCAGCATCACGTGATTTTTCCTTCCTTTTTTCATTACTCCTATAGTTAAGAAAAAGAAAATAACATTAATATGTATATATATATATATATATATATATATGTATTATTTTTTAAATGTATTTTTTTTTAAAAAAATATACTCCAAACGGAGAATAAAAAACCAATTAATAACTCAAAATTTTCAGTTAATGTTGAAATATTTCCGATTTCAAACATCTCTCATTGATTGCAGACTTAATGATAAATTGAAAAAGAAAAAACAGAAGAGGAAAACAACATTTGTTTTTTTTTTTACTTTAAAGAATAAAACAAGAAAATTTATTTTATCAATGAAAGCATATTAAAAATCTTTCAACCCCTACAACCCATTCACATTTATATAGAAAATGTTTGTTTAATTTATGAGAATTTTACGCGATTTTATAATTTACAAATATATACCTATTTACAAACGTATTTATTTATTTGTTTCTTTGATATTAATATATATAACACTACATATTAATAAATACATATATAAATTATTAAAAATATATATATATAAAGAAAAACAAAAACAATTTGACAATATATAATTAATTCGCAGAACATAAAATTTTTATAAAACAATATAAACTGGTATTAAAATTTTTGAAGAGTGACCATAATTACAAAATAACTTGGAAGTACTTTCAATTAGCTTTGGTTGTTATTAAATAATAAAATGGAAGAAAATATTTTAATAGATCTAATTTCTTAGCTTTTAGGGGGATTATTTTTTTTTGGATATTGTCGTGATCTGATTGTACTACAAAGGATCTGCTAACCTTATGTTGAAAAAGGTGTTGAAAATTAAAGATTTAAACAAAACACTCTGAATAATCCATGTGTGCCGGTTTTACAAAAGTTTCTAGGTCTTGGTAGGCCAAATCATAATTTTCAAACAAAGGGAGACTTGGAAGCATAATTTCTTTTTGGAAATCTTTCTATAGGAAATATGCGATTCCCAGATCGGATTCAGCTTAAAAAAAAAATGGATCTCTATTGCGAAACAACAGTCCTTTGCAATGTTTTAACTTCCTAGTTCAAGCATTTTAACTGGCAGAGAAACATCAAGACTATAACGAATTTTAAAGACATTTTTGAAAAGATGTATTTCAGAATGGCTCACTGAAATTTACTTTTCAACTACCACAATAATTTTTCTTTAAGAAAGCATAACTTGTATAAAAAACATATTTAAATAATAGCAAATTTTTTGGAATCTACGTGATACTATTGTTAAGTACTGTAGTCCAACAATTGAAATAAATTTTGTTTAACAACTGTATATAGTTTTTTAAAAACTTCAATTACTTACATCAATTACATTTTGAGTATTTTTAAATTAATTGTGACCATTTTTATCAAATTCTCAACTGAATTATTATTAATAAAGGTCTATATAAAATCATGTTATAGCTATATTACCAATCAATTTTCACAATTAAGAACTCTGATTTAACTTACAATTAAGAAGTCTTTATTTACAAATACAAAAAAAATGGTACATATATTTATCCAAACAATCCTTTGTTTTTGAAACTATTTTTTCTAATTGACCTTACCCTAAGTTGTCAGATCTCGTAAATTAAAAATAACCATAAAATAATTTTAATAAACAATTTAGTTATTATTAGTGTTAAAAAGTAATTATATTCAGGGTGTTTCCAAATTAAGTGCACTGCTGTATACCACTGCATAGGTACTTATGAGTACATAAATTTTGTGTTATAAAATTTTGAAATTTTTTCATGTAACATCATAGCGTAAAGGTGGTTTTTTCAAAAAAAAATTTGTTAAAATTTTAACATTTTTTAAATGTAGAAGCTCGCACTTTTGAAACTGTAAAAGATAGAAATTGAGTAGGTGCTTGTTTAAAAGAGGATTTCTTAAGCTTTCGAATACATTTTACAGAATTTTCATAAGTAGCCTAGAAACAGAGTTAAGAATAAAATTATGAAAACTAAAAAAAAAATATTGAAATTTCATTTAAGCCCACATATTTTGGAAACTAGGAGAGTCCCAGCTTTGCCCTCATACAAAAAATATGCCTACTCATAAGTATCTATGCAATGATATATAGCAGTGCACTTAATTAGGAAACACCCTGTATATATACGAATAATTGTATTTTTAAATAATAAAAAAGAAAAAAAAATAACTAAGTAAGTATAAGTCCTGTTTTATTTGAAACAGTTATTGGTCTTCTTAATTTTAAATATTGTGTTTACATTTATACATATATATGCATTTTTTTTTATATTACTATGCAATTGATGGCACCTCCGGTCATGTTACATTAGAATTGCAAACATGTATGCTGTTAGCTGTATTTTCTGTCCCGTCAATTCTCCCGTATATATATACTTGCATATACAAGCGAAAAATATATTTGTGTGTTTGGAAATTGCAAAACGTCATCGAACTTTCAGAATAACTACGTGATGTGAGGCAGTTTTTTAAAGGTCACTTTTGCAATAAAAACAAACAGCAAAAAAATAACAATATATATTTTATTTTCTTGTAATTTTTAAATTATATATATATATATATATATATATATTTATATAAATTTATTATATATATTTTGATTTAAATTATAATATAATTTTATTTGTATATAAATATTTATAACTATATATTTTTTTATACAAATTTATTTTAATTAAATTAAAGGATTGAAGTGTTTTTTATTAAATTTTTGCCATATTTTTTATACTTATAGATATTTTATACGAAGAACAAATTTGTATTTTAATTTAAAATATCATGATTTTATAAATTTGTTCCCATTCAAATAAATAAAATTGACACCATTTTAAGTTAATTGATGGCAAAAAAAAATAAAAAAATAAATAAGTATAAGTATAACAAGAAAATTATAATTTTTATCAATGACTGCTATGCCGGTCTGTCTTTTAAATTTATACTGACATCTTTTTAAGTTTATATTCTTAAGTTTACACTAGACTCTAGAGTTGAGGTGGGCAAACTATTGATCGCAATTCTCTGGTCAAGTCTTCCAAGCTTTTCTTGGTCGTGAGAGTTTTGTATTCTAGACAAAATGTAGACTGTTTTTGCATTCTAAGCAAATCCCACATTTTTTAAGATTGAATTTTCAAAAAAAAATTTACCCAAGGCTTAACTTCAAATTCAAAATAGATTTGAAATAACTGCTTCTTAATTTAATCAGTAAGGATTACAAAATATTAGTTTTAATAAATGTTTTAAGTTGCTGGATTCTTTATTAGTATTCATTTTATATTTGCACATTTGATTTTTTTTAGTTAATTTTTGATCATCAGAATAAATTAATTCATGATTTTTAATAGGGGGTCGATTGTTTAAATAATATGTAATTTTATTTTAGCTGATCTTGCTATCGGAAAGTTTCCTAATTCCTGCTTTAGAGTATAGCTTTCTAATTTTATAAACTCTTTTAATTTTCGGAGATTATTTTTTTTTTTGCAAAGGTTGATGGAAAGCATCGAAAGCCGTCCAAAACCACTGTACGGGGTTCATCTGGGGAGAGTTTGACTTTAACCAACTAAAACTACCCCCCTTTTTTTAAAACCAAACTTGGACTTTCATATAAAAATTACAAACTTTGGGAAACACATTACATGGTAACTGATTCCATAATCGCGATGTGCGCACAAAAAACGAATTTCCATAAACCGTGTTTCGCCACTAATGCAATAGTGTAGGGATGAGCATTTGTCGCAATCCTTGTTTCACGTTGAAAAACTTGCAGGGAAGGCATTAATTGTATGATTTCGTTGGAACAGGTTTTCGTCTCTTCGAGATATCTATAAAACAGAGTTGGTGACCAAACGGTTCGCCAATGGTAAAGTGGAGGTAGCGATAGGGTAACACTGGGATCATTTATAAGCCGGATAACTCTATTTTGCACTTCATAAAGATATCCCAGCGCGGTTTGAAGGGCTCCCGCCAAATATGTGCATTATACTTTATTTTCGATCTAATGTAAGTTTTATAGATTTTTAGAAGATCAGGTGAAGAAAAGTAAGTTTTACAGCGAAACAAGAAACCTAAAAATTTACCTGCATCTTTAGCTATACCGAAAATGTGGTTTTATTAATATTTTAATAAAAATATTAACTAAATAACATGGAAGCATGCGGTAATAATCAATAAACAATTAAATAAATTTAACTTTTAAATATTAGTAAATTTATCGAACGGCGCTTTTTTTCACCTTATCTAAAGTTTACAATTACAAAATGTTTATTTAATAAGTATAATTTAAAAAAATACATCAGATTTTTTTTCTACTCATGATTTTATAGCTTGTGCTACTTTAGAACTTGTACTCTAAATATCATATTACACAATAGAAATGAATATAAAAAATATATATATAAATAAAAGTGTATTATGAATTTAAATTATATAATTTACAATAATAACAATTTTTTTCAATAATTTTATTTTATTTTATTTAATATTTTTGTACAATCGAATGTTGTCAATATATAGGAAGTATCGTGTATTGCAAATTTCTTAGAAATTTATGCAAATTTATTAATTAATTTCATAAAAGAATAAAAAATAAAATAAAAAAATGTCATTCGTATTGTTTATTCCGATTTGAATTAATTATATATTTTGTATATTATAAAAAACGAAAGCTATATATCATTATCCCATTAACGGCTCGCAATAAAAAAAACAGAGACCTATCATATAATAAGTAGTCATTTTAGTTACCAAATAAGTATAATGTGATTTTCGTAAATGAAAGTCAAAACATAAATCAAGTCCAATTAACTAATAATTTTCATTTCCAGTAGATTATTAGCCTTACAAGATAAAGAATCATAAATTGTGACGGCGTGCATTTAGAAAAGACGATGTTTCAAAAATTTGCAACTATTGTACAGTGACGTCTCGTTTTAAAAGATATGATGAGTATTGCCCACCCAAAATTATACAATCAAACCATAGCAAAATTCAACAACTCAACAAACAACTAAATCCCTAGATTATTACTTTTATAATTAATATTCATTATGCAGTAGAAATTTATATAAAAAAAATAAACAAATAAATTTTTACTGATTTTTCGTTATTAAAATTTAAAAATGTTATTGAAAATCAAAATTTCAAATAATGTCCCCTTTTATAGTTTTATGGATATAGGGTGGCTCAATTCTTGTTAACGTTTCTAATCGGTTCACATCAGATTAAGTGCATTAAAATCTTTTGTGTTAAAAATTGTGAATTTGTTTTTGATTTTAATCAAAATTTAATAATAGAAATACATATTTGTAATTTTCTTTAGCATACACTAAATAATCAGTTTAAGCCTAAATCATTAAGAGTAAATTTCGTTAATTACTCTGTTAATTTACTATTGTATATATGATTATGCTTGTATGTAAAAAAATTATATTTAGTACACCATATTATTATTCTTTCACAAAAATTCAGTAAATTATTTTTTATTACGAATTACGATATTTTTAATATATGACTATGGTTTGAACCAGAGACGATTCGATTGAAATACCGATGTTTTTATTCACCATTAATCATATATTGTATAATAAAATTAAATTCCTTTAAAATGCATGTGCTAATCAATAATATCAAATTAATTGCTAATAACTTATTTATGTTTTCTTAAAGTTTCATATTTCTACATGAAGTATAAAATGTTTCTTCAGGAACTTGAACCACCACTGCAATTCATTTTAAGTTTTAAGAACATTATGGACCTAGGATAGAACCGAAATTTCTTATATCAAATTCCTTGTTATACCCGTATGGCTATATAGTCCAAGGGTATAGCAAATTTGCCATTACGTTTGTGACGCAGAGAAGGAGGGGGGATAGATATAGACTCAAGTGTATGGATCGGATCAGAATCGAAAAATAAATCGATTTAGCTATGTATGTCCGTCCGTCCGTCCGTCCGTCATCACGATAACTCAAAAAGTAAAGGAGCAAGGATTATGAATATTTCACAAATTCGTTTTTATGCAAAATCCGGAATCACTATTTAAATGCAGCCATTTTGGCCCACGGGTTTGAGTACCTGCCATACAACTTCTAATTTTATATGAGCATTACACATGAATCATAAAGTAAGATTATCCCTACAAACAATGTTATTATCATTTATATACGAATTACAAGTGTGTATAAAAGCTTTTAAACTCTTAATAATACCTGGGAATTATTTAGCATTGTAGGATAGCGTTTCAAAAATTATTAAGCCCTTATTGTGGCAGAATTCATTATATAACATTCATTGAAAAGCTAAGAAAAATCTACCATTATAAAATATTAGCTTTTCCGATATTTGTGACAGCGGAAATTCGGAAATACGAAATGAAATTCTCGAAAAATTCGGGAGTGTTGCTCAAAACACAAAAGGTTACTTGAGTTCAAGGTTGTTATATTAAAGATATTCCACTTATAAAATACAAAATCAACAAGTATAATCTTTTAATAGAAAATAAATAAAATTTTGCAATTCTTAAAAAAAAATATATATAAGGTATGTATAAATAAAAAGAGTGAAATAAACTGACCAAGAAACCCATTTTAAACACAAAATTATTTTAAACAAATGAACCAAACAACTGTCAAGTATTAACCATCTCAAAACTAATTATCTTTTATAAGAATGTCATATTTTATTTCCTATATTATATTATAATTATTATAATTTATTTAAAAAAACAATAACAAATAATTTTTGTTGTAAAAAAAAAGTGTTTCCCTTACTATAAATCTTAATAACCTAATGTCAATTAAAAGTGTACAAAAGAATTTTATTTCATATTGGCAATACTGATAACAATTTGACATTTAAAAATTAACAGCATGTAAGTATAAATAAAGTTCTTATCAATGTGACGTAATACACTTTATTATCATTCATAGAATATAAACTGTTGCATGCTACTTATAACCTTATTTAAATTATATTTAATTTTTTGCTTAATATTTATCAAAAATGATTCTAAAACATTTTATATATTTTTATATGCATATATATATACATATATATGTATATTAATTAAATAAAATAAAAATATAAAAACTCACATGAAATCTTCCATATCATCACAATCAATAAATTGACATGGCGTTTCACCATAATAACCATAACAATAACCATAGGTCAAAGGTTTTGTTAATTGGCATGGTGCATACGGTCCACCAATATTATCATAATAAGGTGGCGCTGCTGTTATTTGTATTCTTTGTTGTTGAAGAATTGGTGGTAATGGTAATGGTGGTGGAATTGTATGATGCGGTGGCGGAGGTGGATGAGGTGAATGTTGAGAATGTGAAATGGGTGAAGTAACAATAAAATTACCACCATTGCCGGGTGTAATAATATGTTGAATTGATGGAGATAATGGAGTTAGAGTTGTAATGGGTACAATAGGTTGTGGTGGAGGAGATTGTAATGTAACTGTCGGATACACATAATTTGTATTATGTTGTGGCGGCGATTGTTGTTGTGAACAATGAAAATTATTTTGTGGTTTTTCCAAACCACTTAAAACCGTATTACCATAATTTGAATATTGATTTGTATTGTAATTAAAATATTGACATTGATTATTTTGTATATTATTTGCACAAATTAAATTTGATTGTGGATTTTGTTGTTGTTGGTATTGTTGTGGTTGTATACACTGTGGCGTTTGGTTTAAACATATATTATTTGTAGGATTTTGATTAATATTATAATTTTGTTGATTATAAATGGAATAATTTCCTAAATTTGATTGAACTATACACTGTGACATTATTTCTAAATTTTTTTTTTGCAATTATAGAAGTAAAAACTATTTAAATTTTTTTGAAATATATGATATTTCAAATGAACACAATGGCCGAAGTAAAGTTATTTACTTTAAAACTTTACTAATTATATATAGATTCGATATTTAAGACCGTAAATATCTAACTAAATTAATTTTAAATTATATTTCAATAAGTATATAATTTATAGATTTTCTTTATATTTTTTTTTGTCTTTTTTTAAAAATACTTAATTGATATTTGATATAAAATACTGATAAGGCGTACGTTTTCAATGATAAGAAACTTTAAAAAAAAAAAACTTTATACAATAGCTAATGTGAAGAAAAAAGATAGGTTACAAAATATTGACACTCTTATTAGTAAATATAGGATGAAGAAAAGCTGTACACAGGTGTGGAAGAATTTTTATTTCTTATTTATATACAGAAGTGAAGCTTGAAAAAAACGCATAGTTTAAATAAATAAATACTTTTTACTTTTTTTTTTTTATTTTTATATTTAAAAAAATTTAAAAAAGTATGTAAAATTAATAATATTAAGTTTTTTCAAAAATTTATTAAGTTCGATTTACTCAATTGCAAAATAAAAGGTTAAATATGTGTGGTGAGGTGTTGTTGAGGCAAATTTTTTTAATAACTGTAAAAGATGATCTCCTCTTTCTTACTTAAAAAGGTGTAAGTCATTTCAATATCTTCTATTTCATTTCATTTATTTGTAAAGATTTTAACAAATGAATTATTTTTAGGCAGAAAAACTCTATCAAGAAACTGGGACAAATTGGGGCACAAATTTAAGTAAGATATAATATTTAATAGATAAGACACGTGACATTAATATTAATTATTTAAAAGGTAATTCAATTTCATAATTAAATTACAAAAAAAATAATAGATTTAGTTATAGTGATATATATACAGTGAAAGTTCTTTTAGCCGGACGTTCTTATATACGGACATTTCTTTAAGACGGACAGTTTTTTCAAAACCAATTCTTTTTTTAAATTTTTCATACAAAACACATTCTTTTAACCGGACACTCTAATAACCGGACGCGTTTACGGAAATCTCCCGTAAACGGACACTTGTAATTTATATAATATATTATATAATTTACTATTATAATATATTACATTTATTTATAGGTAGGTATGCATTCTAATTTTTAGAATTACATATTAGAATCTAATACATACATAATTGGATTTGAATACTATTATGTATGTCTAATACATAGAGGTACTTTTTATTGCTTATTTTTCAAAAGGTTCTGAGCAAAGAAGAGATAGTATTAGTATGTATTATTAATAAGATGCAAACTCGCTCCCTTAAGAATCAAAAATTTTTCCATTTTTTAAAAATAATACGTATTAGGTTTATTACGCAAACGTTTTAGGTAAAGTTCACCAGTTCTTGAAGAATTGGAAACTAAAACCTACAATGAAGTCTTAAAAACTTTTGATAGTTTAAAAAAATTTGCAACATTTAAAGAGGATCTTACAGCATTCCAGTTTATAAAAAACTTTGAAACACATTTCAAAAATAATGTTTGAAAAATTGACCAAGAAAAAATACGGCAGTCAAAGTTTTCAAATTTTTTCAAAAGACTACTAATTCTTAAACTCTGGAATGGAAGTAGCATGCAATTTAAACAAATATTGTTAATCTGTATTGAATTTATTGATTTTTTGTTTAGTTTTTTGTAGTAATTTTTATTTTCTTTTGTTATTTAGTTTTTATGTTGTTTTAACATTATAATTTTACCCTTGAAAAAACGTTATTAAAAAAATTAATAAAGAATTTAAGAAAAGTTATAAAAAATTTTTTTTCTATTAACCGGACAGTTCCCATAAGCGGACAAAAATTTTAGAACCGTGAGTGTCCGTTTATGAGAGCTTTCACTGAATATATGTTTATGTACTGTGTAGAATATAAAAATGATCAGTGAAAAAGCATAGCTTCAACCTCTAATAATCTCATCCAAATCCAAATCTTAATATACCTAATTGCATTATTTTTTGGTTAATAATCATTCAAAAATTTAGTATTCTTAGAGTTATATAAATTAAATAATAATTTTGAAGTCAAAAAAGTGGAAATAGTAAGTAGTATTATTTCTTTTAATGGTATTATATAGATCTATATTTTTATTTCCGAAATAATATAACACTTAATTATTACGAAAAATAACTTTAATAAAATTTTAAACGTCAAACAAACATGATTTCACAGTCGTGTGTGAACTTTTCACCTAACTATGTTTTCAAGAGACTATTTTTCTAGAATAGCAATTATAATTATAGAAATAAACATTAAGCACACATATTTATTACATACTTTGAATTAAAAAAAAATAATCTACACCTTAGTTATTCTGAATCTAGTATTAAGTATTTAAAGAAGCTATTTCTAAAAAAATCATTTTAGTACATGATAAAAGATTGATACTTACTTAATAAGATTGTTTAAATTGTTATTTGGTACTTTATTAACACCATAAACTTTATTTAAAACAAAAAATTATGAATCACTTTAGTAAGTCTGTAACCTTAAAAGACTATTTTGTTTATGTTTTAATCCATTAATCTTTTTGGATTAAATTAATTATTAATCCATTCATTAAAAACAGTATAGAATTAAAAAAAAAAACATTTATAGGTTCTAGGTTGTTTTAAACAAGCGTTTAATAATAGAAGTTAAAATATAAAATTCATTAAGCTACAGTGAACTTGGTTTATTTATAATAATTAGAAAAGAATACAGCAAAAAATATCATTGCCAAAATTATTTGCAAAATTAACTTTTGCCGCAAAAAGTTTAATTTTATTATCAAATATTTTATTTTCAAATATTAATAAAAAATT
Source organism: Dolichopus griseipennis (assembly GCA_963082915.1). Lineage (NCBI taxonomy): Eukaryota > Metazoa > Arthropoda > Insecta > Diptera > Dolichopodidae > Dolichopus > Dolichopus griseipennis. The sequence goes on from OY720441.1 coordinate 57,085,160, forward strand.
TTGTGCTTTCCTTTATATTAGACACAATTTTAGATAGCATAGACATAAGTTTGGCAGTATTTAAACGTTAGCTAATATTGGATTTTTTCCGATTTTTTTACTAATTATAAATCGAAATATAATTTTTTTTTGTTAAGTGCTAACTGTTCAACTGTTAGGCTAATAAGCCTGTCTATAGGTAGATCCATAGGTACATGTTGGAACAGGAGGTCATATTATATTCGTGTTATTAGAATTGATCTTAATGAATTCCACATACAATTTAAATATGAGATAGAACAAAGCCTTATAACATGTAGAAACGTCTTAGATTTTCAATAAATAAAATTCTATTATTGTTTATATTGTATATACGGCATTCTATATCTGTGAGTTGTATTATTCAACTAAATTATTTGTTTATATTGTTATATCAATGTATTTATTTTAAAGATATATAATAAATTATTAAGCCATTTGAGCCCAATTGCGAATGGCAGCTAAGTCGAGCCAAAAACCAGAAAAATTTTTTCACTCTCCGCAGGATCCGAACCCGGGCCTTTTGCATGAAAGATTGACACTCTAACCACTGTGCCACCCAACCGAATTATTATCTTTTAATAAAACCTTGAAATTTGATTAAAAAAAATATTAAATACTATTTTATTAGAATTTTGTAGGCAGCTTCACATTAATAAGCTCCGAAACAAAGATATTTATTTATGAATAAACCATAGGATTAATATGGACATAATAAACTCCCTTTTCCAAATTTTGTTCTGAAAGAGGAGTCTTGTATAGTCAAGACTCAAGAGAGATAATTCAAAAAATGAAAGTACTATTATTTATATTATATACCTATACATATTTATATATATATTTTTAATAATAAGCAATAGCGAACTAGTTTTCTTATACGACTCTAAGGTTCAATCAATTCATAAATCTGAAACAAATATAAAGATCTAAAAAGAATTTCTTTAACACTTTAATTTTATTCTATAAGAGCTTAAGTTTCTGCTTTAAATCAAAAATATTTATTTTACGTAAATTTACTCTCACAATTTGAAAAAATTAAGGTTTGTGCTACCTGAGACTAAAATACAAATTTGTCAAATTTTTTAAAATTTCGTAAAAAAATACATATAGTAAGACTTTTGACCTTTAAAGAAGAATATTAAACACCTTTTTTCATTTAAAATTTAACTGTAATATCCAAATTTCATTAATCAAATACAAGCAAAAGTTTATTAAACTTCTAAAATAAATATACAATACAAAAAATAAGACTGTCATTTGACAATATTAATAAGTTGATAACAATTTAACAATATTAGATATGAAGTTAAAAGTAAAATGGTTAAATATATCTATAATTAATTAATTTTTTTAATATTGAAATTTTATAATTAATTAATTTTTTTAATATTGAAATTTTATTTTGTTTTTTAAGTATTAAGTATAAGTATTTTAAGTATAATTTTTTATTTTGTTAATCTGTTAAGTGTAAAAGCTTTAAAGTTTTTGAATAAATTTAATGAAATGCCACATCATGTGTTCAGCAGACAAGTTTTTTTTATATTTACTTCTTTTCCATAATATAATTATGTTTAAAAAATATTTTTTTTATTTTATAATTTAATGTTTAACATTAACTATATTTTAAAAGTTTTGATCACATATTGGTTATAGCATGCAATTTAATAGATAGCGTTTAGTCAAAATTAAGTTGTTTACATTCTGTGATCAATGGTAATCTAACAATGTTAAATTAAAAATGGAATACATATTTAATGAGATAATTGATTTTGGATAAAGAGACTTCTGAAAAATAGTTTATAATAATTGATCATGATCTATTCACAACAAACCAATTTAAAAAATATATTTGAATCATTTTATTTGTGAGTTATATTTTTTAAATTAAATTGTTATTGGATTTACAGTCCATTTTGTATTATTGATTAAGAAATGTCAAATGATTTTAATTAAATTCTTAAAAAGGAGTTCGTTTGCTCGCACAGTGTTGAGCAATTCAATTGCGATAAATGACAATGGATAACTAAATCATATCGAAGATTTGAAAAAAAGTTATATTAAAGTTAAGATTGAAACTCGACTTTTTATCACTTATTTTTACCACAGTGTTAGAGTTTTCATCTTATATATCTACCTTTGCATATAATAATCTAACTTTAATTTATTCTTAGAAATTTAATTTGAATTTTCATCAAAATTTTCATAGTTTCTTTTAACATTAAAATCATTTAATTATTAATAAAAATTTTGTTTTATTTATGCTATAATTTTCGAATGTTATATAAATCGTTTTTATATTTTAATACATATTTAGTTAAAAATAATAAATTTATATTTTAAGATTTTAATTAAAAATTAATTGCCTGACATAATGGAAATTTACATTTCAAATTGTCCTTTGATATTATATTTTATATTAATATTATAGCATTTACTATTCAAATAATTATAATAAGTTAATATAAAAAAAAATTTTATGAAGATCAGACCATAGAATATTAGCATGATAAAATAAATCACTGGATTATTAAATTAATAAATTAAAAAATTCAAATTTAAATATTCTATAAAAATTTTAAGCTTTAAAAAACCCCATACATATACAATTTTTAAAGGGGTTCTTTACAATAGCATACAATTTTTAAAAAATCTAAAGTATAATTTGTTTTTTTTTTTTATTCCTTTTCCACTCCTTTAAGGAGTATAGGGCATTCACCAAGTTTTTATTTTAAACTAGGCTTTAGTTTCTTTAATCATAATATTCACTAAGCCGTTGATTACTCGGCTGTAGCTATTGTATAAGGTTATGAAATATGATATCTATAATATACATACATATATATATTTAAATTTCTATGTTTTTCATAATACATTTAAAAATAATTAAAAATTTGGATTTTAGGGCGATTCCACTAGCACAGTTTCACTAGGGACAATTCCACTATACACAATTCAACTTGCGCATTTCCACTTTTTATTAGTCCGACGCATTTAGTGATAAATATTGCGGGCAATTTTTAAAAATACAAAAAAGCGATAAATATTCTGGAACAAAAAACCCTCATTTCTAAATCCAACTCTAAAATATTCTTAATTCAGAATTTCATTTATACATATATATAAATATTCTGGAAAAGGGGAAAATACTCCGATTTCGAACCAACTCTTAAATCCTTCCTAATTCTGAATTCTGTATATCTATATTTATAAATATTCTGGAAGAAAGTAATACCTTTATTTTGTATCTAACTCTGAAATCTGGAACTTCAAATTTTTATAAAACATATATTATTTACAATTGGAATTATAACAAGTGGAAATGCGCAACTTGAATTGTGTATAGTGGAATTGTGTCTAGTGGGATTGTCCCTAGTGAAATTGTTCTAGTGGAATCGACCGGTTACGAAAAATTTGCCTATTCAAAATTAAGATAAAATAAAAAAAAAATATTTATTCAGCATTCTTTTTTTTTTTTTAAAATACTTATATTTTTTTTAATTATTTTATTAATTTCTTTTGTCATAATTATATTATCATATTTCAAAAACTTATAAAATTTATTTGAATAATGTAATCAATATAAATTCTTTAATAAAATTAATATCAAAGTATGGTATCAATAAATAAAAGTTGAATAAACATTTGGTGTTAAATTAAACATTTCGACTTGTTTATATACATATATTAAATAATATAACTTTAATATGCCGACTACGTATTTAAGTTAACATTATAAAATGTAACTTCTTAATATTTAAAATTATTACTTAATATTATTAAAATCGTAGAATAAAAATCTTAAAACAAAAAGTTTAGCATTTAAAATACATAATAGATTTATAGATTAAAGGCTTTGTATTAAACAATAATTAAATTCTAAAGCAGGTAAATAGTTTTTGTTAATATTAATAAAAGATCAATTTAGCACAAAATTTTTTTTTTTTAATTCGTCTGGCCAACATACGCGAAGTCTGAAATTTTTAACTTATAAACATTAAGTATAAGTACTTATTTATTTAATTAATTTTAATTATTATTCAATTAACAATAATGATATCTATGATATAATTATCTAAATTTCATATTTAAAAATTGACAATAAAACAAGTTTTAATTCTAGACTTTATGGGAATAATAATTAATTACTATTTTTTGTCAGAAATTTAATTATCAAATCGAATTAATCAAGTCACTTGTGTGTTGATAGTTTAATTACAATTTGTTTATTTATTTAAATACAATATCAATATAATATTGTTAATGACTGTTGAAATATTAACTGAGTACTGAATTTCAACCACTATTAAAATTATAAATATTTCGAAAAGTAGTTAAAATTATTGATAGCAATTTACAAACTAATTAACTTCATAAAAATTAAAGTAAAAATTAAAAAGAATATGGTGGTATAAACACCTGGTATGTACTTGATATACAGATTGGTAATATTTAAATTAAATTTAAAAAGTATAATGGTTTTCAAGGAAATTTTAAATAATATGTCAGTTAATAAACGTTTAACAATTAATATTAATAAAAGTTAATATTAATAAAAATTTAATTGTTTTAATTTGTTACAAGCAAATAGAATTAACTGGTGTGATGATACAATGTTAATTAGAAAACTTTATTATATTTACTTAATTATAAATAAATACAGCTTATCTAGTTATAAATAAATTTTTAAATATTTACTGGCCACACTTATAAAATTCAACACCCAAGTATTCATATTTATTTGAACAAATATTGACAGTGTACTTTGAACTAAAAAATTTTGATAAAACTTGTTTTAAATATAATATTAACTACATAATATATACTATTTTATCTTTTGTATTTAAAGTGTGCCTTTAATTAGATTCAGATTATGGTTAATAAATTATTTGTCAACAATGGAAATAGTGTGATATTAATTTTTTATGTTTTTAATTCGACAGATTTCCAAAGTTTTGATTTCATTTCATAGCTCTTAATTTACTATAGACTTCTTTTTAACAATAAACTTTTTGCCAAATATTTATTTAAATTAAAGTTAATCCCATTTACATAAAATACTTCAAGAATCTTTTTTGAATTAAATAATTAGATAAAACAAAATTTTTGAAAAAAATTATAATTTTTAATTATTATTTATTTGAAAGCGTCTAACCTTTGATTCCAACCTTGTTTATTTAGAATCCAAGTTACTTATGATACTTCTTGATTGTATTCAATATTAACATAATAACATTAAAAAATACTATATATATATAAACATGTGTATCTATATTTTAAAATTTTAAACGTGCTGCATTAATATAAAACACGATCTAAATAATAAATGATACAAATTTTTAAATCGTTGAAACATGCAATTATAGGAATATTATATAAATTGTACATATGTTATAAATGTTCATGTTCATAAAATATAATATATGTATATTATCACATAATATCACATAAAAAAAATTTTTGTTGTTGCGGATTATCGTTATGACTGCTAAGATGTATTTATTGGTCAGTTTTAAAATGATCTAGAAGAACCTCAAAGGTTTAGAACAACGTTTTTCCGAAAATGTATGAAAGTGTTCTAGTTTGATGTTATGAAGTTTTTCCAAATTATTCTAGGTTTTTTTTGTTGATTTTTTTTTAGAACTCTTTAACAAAGCAGCCAGACGAAACAGTATTGCTTGCTATTTTCCTTAGTATATAATAGGAAATGTCAAATTACTGTCTGTAACTGTGTGACGTTTGTGCCATTTTTACTATCAAGGCATTTCATTTGTTATAATTTAGAAATATGTATGCCGAAAAAGTAAAAGGTTTGATTATTTTTCATTTTTTCCATTTATTAATAGATATATGTATATTTTATACAAATGATTTATGTACTTTTTGTAAAAAATTTACTGAAAAACAATAATAAAAATATAAATTTGCAAAAATTTATAAACAAATTACCTATAAACAAAAAATAATAATTCAAAATTCATAAATTTTTATTATGGTGTTTACAAAATTGATTTAACATTTAAAATGTAGAACGAAAAATTAAAAAAAAAACAGCGTTCATAATGCTTGAAACATTATACAAACGCGCGTCGTGTGTGAATTTTTGCACCTCAAATAAAAAACATTTTTTGATGACAATGTCAATAGTGTTTAAACTTTCAAAAATTGATACTGACAAAAAAAATCCAATAAAAATAGTGACAAAAGTAATTAATTTTTCATCGAATTCTTTTTCTTTTTTTTTTTAAGTACCTATTTCCTTCTAAAACAAAATGGCAACTAATTTATTAAATACTACTATACTACTACAACAAATTTATTTTTGACAGCACAAATCTGACTAACTAAAAGCCATTCAACGTGAAAAAGTTCTAACTAATTTAAAATTTTCAATATAAATTTTATACGTTGTTGAGATTGTTAAGTCTCATACATTTTTATATGCTTTACCTTGTTTGACATATAACGGCGTTCGAACAGCGTCGACATTGTCGAGCGATATCTGTTCTACGTTGTTTTAAAGTTTTTGACATTTAATTATTTGCTGTTCTATTCCATTCCGTTTCGTCCTATTCTGTTCTGTTTTGAACACTACTAAACACACCTGTTATATATACACAAACTAATTAAGAAGTTAGCTAATATCTTTACATAAATAACAATAATATTGACTCAAAAAAAAAATAATGGCATTTATAGCTAACTTTTAGAATGTAATGAAAAAAAAACATAAAACAACAACAATTTCAAAACAATTTATAATAAAAAAAAAATAAAAACCATTTATTAATAGATTAATCAACAGCGGGTTATTTAAAAACGGTCATAAATTTCGCACAAGCTTTATATTTTTATTGTTTATTTTCTTATGACTTTATTTTTTTTTTAATGACACAACGTTCTTATATACATACAGGTTTGCAAAAAATACAAAGTTTTCATTAATTTTTTCTTATTCTCTCAAAATTTTAAATTAAAAGTTATAATAGGTATAAAACTAAGTATAAAATCAAACTAACTAATCACAACTATAATGTGAATTTTGTATCAAAGGAACAAATTAATATGTATAAACTTCTACAAAAATGAAATTTAATAGAAATTAAAAAATATCGAGAATAATATTATTTATATTATGCACAGCATTTTAATTAAAAAATTTACTATCAAAATTCTAATAAAAAAAAAATTTTAAAAAAATTTATAAAAGATAAAAAATAATCAAATTTTATTTAATAGATCTTACATCATTAACTTTATTCCAGAAAATAATTTAATTATAAATGCATTTTGAATCAAAAAATCAAATATTAAATTAATAATAATACATAAACTAACTAATCAAAATTCTATTAATACCTAGGTACTTAATTAAAAAAAAATTTTCTAAACATAAATACTAAAATATCGTTTGCATTTTTAAAATATATTAAAATAAAAACAAAAATAAATAAATTTTTGTATAAATTTTATTTAACTGATAAGACCAGAGACAGCCTGGAGTAAAAATTTCTCGAATATACTTGTTAATTCGTTTTGGGTGTATACAAACACATTTAAATAAAGTGCTCATGTATTTTATAATATAAAATACAACATATGAATAATTTTATTTAAATATTATAACATATCTATGTAAAACGTATATGAATGTAATAATATATATATATGTTTATAATCAAATTATTGTATTTATATTTACTACTTACTAATTTTCGTCTATATAAAAAACCAAAACAAAACAAATTATAAAATATGAAAATAATAAACAGTAGAATCGCGATAATGTGAATAAATGAATTACTTATATTAACTGTGGTGTTATATTGAAAATTGAAAATAATAAATTATTGAAAAACTTCTCTTTTTTTTTGATACATGTATTTCAGCACTACAGGTTTGAGGTTTGAAATTGGACTATGTTAAGCCCTTTTTAAAAAGCATAGTATAAAGTTTGTTCTGTACTTTTACACAAATTTTTGCATACATTTTCCCTGGAAGATGGTATTGCCGTTCTCAATAGCGTTGGAAATTAATAAGATTTTTTTAAGTTATTAGATTTTCTTCAACTTTTTTGACACTTACTTTTCACTTTTTTCTTCAACAGTTTTCCCGGAAGTTTTAGTTTAGCATCAGGTTATCAAGCGCTTAGAATAATTTTAGGCAAACAATGCTTTAATTTAAATCCAAACCTGGTGCTCTGAGTTCGAAAAAAAAACCACTCGAATTTAAATTGCAAATTATCTTAAAACTCTTATCTATCAATTATTTGATTCTAAACGTAATAACAAAATTTATACCACCGACGAAATATTCGGGACGAAAATTTTAAAACATATGAATTCTCATGTATTTGCACCTAATTGTGACGAACGTCAACCAAATTTTCGTCGTCGTCGAAATAGATTTATTTTCTAATTTTTTCGCTGTAGTTCGAGTTTGAAAGCATTTTTAAACGTTAAAAACAAACTTTTAAATTTGACAGAATTCTTAAACGTTTTTATTTATAACTTTTTGTAAACAAAAGACGAACTCTTTTATTTCAAACATTTAATAATCAGTTCAATTTCAAACTTTGAAAAATTTTCCAAAAAACCCAAACTCATCTCCGGTTAAATTTACTTTACGTACCCACCATCTTCTTCTTCTACGATTTCGAATTCTTTTAGACAATCTATATGCCCTAAATATCTTACGAACAATTTGTACAGTTCATACAATTTTTAACAAATTCATTTTTAAATTTTTGATATTTTTTGTTTATATTTTTTATTTTTCGCTTCGCTACAATTATGTTTCTTCTGAGAAACAATAGTTTAGCGGAGCGAATTTAGCTTGTTGTCAGTAGTAGGTGGTCGGAATTGTGTTTTTACCTTGTTGAAAATTGTTCAAAATTGTTAAAAATTTTTCTCTTTCCGTGTCTGGGGTATTCATATAAATATATTTCTATTTACATTTATACAATCTCTTAAAATATACAATATTTTTTGGTCATTATTTTATTATGATTATTTTTCTTCTTAGTAAAGGTCAGATTGACAATCTTACTCTTTATTACTCTTCATTATAACTGGTTCAGATTATTGTGAACGCACTGTAAAAATTTATGTATGATAGGCATTTTCGTTTTAAAGGTATTAGGTGTTCGTGTTTCCAATATGATTATCATAACATATAGAGTAAATTTAAGTTTGTATTAGGTTTTAGAGTATATAATATTGGTAAAATTTTTATCATCAAAAATAGTTAAAAATATTTTATTTATTAGTTATTTAAAATTTATATTATTTTTTGTTATTTTTTTTTATTGTCTTGTTTTAGAAGAATGCATAATATTTTAAATCTTTAGGTATTAATGTACTTTTTTATACTTTTTGATATATTATTATAGGTACACATGTACTAATGTACGAGTATATATTTTAAAAAATTTAAATCAAAAGTAACCCAATAGTATCAATAGTAATTTTATTATATATATTAGTTAATTCAAGTATGTTTTTTTAACTAAACTCACAATATTATTAAGTTGCCTATTCCGTTTCCACTGTAAGTAATTTCATTAAAACAAGTAAGGAAACAACAGTACGTCGATGCAACCGACTTAGTAATTTGCAACAAGTGGGATCTGACCAAAACAATTTTATTTAAAAATTTAGTTTTCTGTCTTGTGAAGTCTTTTCTTTCTGTCTTGTGAAGTCTAGAGAGGTGTGTGGGAGGTACTTGAAATAGCATCCTATTACTTATGTGAATGTCAAATTTTAGGGAAATAATGAAAACCTGGAAGAACACGTTTGTACCAAATTTGAAAATTCTATCGTCATTGGTTTTGGAATCATACTTGTTTGGCCTCATTTAGATCAAAAGCTTCTAGAATCCGAACCCATGGTCCGATCTAGCTTATTTTCAATCCCGCCGTGCTTTTGTTACTAGTAATCTACAGTATAAACAAAAAATAGTATAATTATTTTTTAGTTATCGTGTTTAACGGACGGACATCACTAAATCGACTTTGGAGGCAACGCTAGACAAAAACATTTATACTTTCTAGCTTTCTTCCTTTTGGTAGTTACAAACACTGTACAAAAGTTTATATACTGTAGGTTTTATAGCCCTATACCTAAAACAGGGATGAAATAAATTAAAATCACAATGGTAATCTTTTATTCTCATAATTACACATATATTTGCATCCGTTTCAATATCACCTTGTTAAAATTATGATTGATAAATATATTTGTTCTTTTAAATTATAGTTGTTATGCACACCCAAATTACTGTTCTTCAGACTTTAAAATTCCAACAAATAATTTAATCTTATCAATACCTTAATGCAACATAAATACATAATTGATAAATGAATGTCTACACAATCAAAAATAGATTTTAAAAATCAATATGTACGTTTACGTAGATCTACTAATTAAATACAATATGTATATTAAATAAAACAAGTGAGGGGAAAAAACCAAGGGTTTTTAAAAAGCACATTATCAAAATTATATACGGTTTCTTACTGAGTATTTTATCATTTATTTTTATAAAAATATATATTATGATAATATTATAATTTTGTTATTTCATTAATAATTAATTATATGACTAATAGTGAAATACTTATAATACAACCCCGATGCATTCAAGAAAACCTGTTAATAAGTGCAAAATATAATGTTGGAGTTTCAATGTTAACGTTTAATTTTTGAAAAACTTACACTGGTGAATAAGTTACTGTTTTATAAGAACATAAAAGTTTTAATTTTGAAGACCTAGTAGCCCTTCAATGGGGAAGGTTCCCAAATTTTTGCTTAGCAAACTTATGATGGATCTGTTCACCCCTCTCTTGTGTTCACCCTTCCATTTTTTTCCGGTTCTAGGAAATCAATTTGGAACTCCAACAAAATTTGGAATTTTACCTAGAATATTATTATCTAACCAAAAATGGTTAAGACTAAGAAACAATTTCTTCAATTTAAAGAGACCCTTTCAAATTTAAGAAAAACCTTTAACATATGTTAAAATATAATGCTGCAGCTGTAAATTTTGCATATTTGTAAAAAAAAATTTGAACAGGTGTTAAAGTTACAGGTGGTTGAAAATAGCAAAATTTCAATTTTCGAGTCCTTATAGCTCCTAAACAGGGGGCGTGACAAAAAAATTTTGTTAACCGACTCCTATTAATTTTGGAGGACCTAACTTCTCCCAAAATATCAAAAGCCTAGGTTGAACCGTTTAGAAGATATATGGGGCCAAAAATTTTGCAAAAGTTGAGTTTAGCTTAATGGTAAATTTTAGTACCGTATGGTAACCCTAAACATTTTAGTCTTATATTTTTGTGAAGCCTATAAAACCAGCTATCTTTTGCCGTTTTCAGATTGAAAATACACTAAACAAAACTCTTGTTATAATAATTTAAAAATAGGGTTTTTTCCAACTTTGGGGGGCTGTAGCTCCGTAACGGGTGGGGCTACAGAAAAAAATTCTTCTACGAAATTAATTTTTTTGTAATATCTACCCGTGGTTAAAATTTCTTTACTCTATTTCAAACGGTGTAAAAGTTTTTGTAAACATACGGACGGACGGACAAAGTCAAAATTAAGAAAAACCTTTGACACTAATTGAAACTTTCGTTTTTGAGCTTTCAATTTTGTATACAAATAAAAAAAAATTTTGACAGGTATTCAAGTTATAGGTGTTTAAAAGCTAAATTTTTAGCAAAATTTCAATTTTCGACCCTTACAGCTCCTAAAGAGGGGGCGTGACAAAAAAATTTTGTTAACTGACTCTTACTTATTTCTAAGGATCTAACTTCTCCCAAAATTTCAAGTTTCTAGATTTAGCCGTTCCGAAGTTATGAGGGATCAAAAATTTTGTAAAACTTAGTTTTGAATAACGGTAAATTTTAGTACCGTATGGTAACCCTATACAATTGGCTTTTAAAAACTTGTAAAGCTTATAAAAGCAGCTGTCTGTTACCGTTTTCAGGTTGGAGATATACCATATAGAACTCTAATTATAACTGTTTAAATATGGGGCTTTTTTCAACTTTGAGGGGCTGTAGCTCCGTAAGGGGGGGGGGGGGGCTACAAAAAAAAGTTTTAACATTAAATTATTTTTATTACAATACCTATTTATTCCTGATATTTTTTTGTCAATCGTAGGTAAAAAGGGACGGACGGACGGACGGACGGACAGAGTGAAGCTATATAGGCACATTTTTACAAAATTTTTTGAAAATGTGCTAAAAATGAATAATTCAATACTACATATTAGTAAAATATGGTATTATTATGTATATAATACATATATTAAAAATATATACATTGACATTTAAATAATTATCTAAATCATTTGTCAAAAAAGTAATCAATTCCTTTTTAGTATAATTTTAAATAAATTATAAACCTTTTTTGGATATTGTATTTTTTAAATATGGAAAAAACATAGAAATCGCATTATCAGTTTGTCTATTATTAGATTAAATTATAAAACGTTTTTACTTTTTTATAATTTACTCAAAAGTGCATAGATTATCATTTGAATCATAAATATAGATTTCAAGCTCACTCTTATATTCAACATAATTAAAGTAAAATGCTTCCAATTCTTACTATCTCCAATGAAGAAGTTTTTGAAATTAGGTTTTGTTTTTCAAGACAGTTGAAGAATTTATTTAAAGGAAAGCAGGGATTATGTAAACATTTGTATTATCAAGTAATGAAAAAAATCAAGGGTTTTTAAAAAAGCACATTTTCAAAATTATATTGTGTTACAAACTGAGTTTACCTTTGGAAATATATACACTGGTGACTAAGTTACTGCATACTTGTAAAAACAGTATATTTTTAATTTTTAAGTCCTAATAGCCCTTCAATGGGGAAGGTTGCCATTTTTATCAAGGATCTATCTTCACTCCCCCCCCCTCCTTTTTTTTAGGTTCTAGGAATTAAACTAACATTTGGAATTTTACTATCTAAGCAAAAATTGGTGAAACTGTGAGACACTTTCTTCAATTTAAAGAACCAATTCCACTTCAAATTTTAGAAAAACCTTTAACATATGTTAAAATATAATGTTGGACCTTTATATTTGTACATTAATAAACTGAATACCTGTTTTCAAGTGTTAAAAAATAGCAAAATTTCAATTTTGGACCTCTTACAGCTCTCAAACGGGGGGCGCAACAAAAAAATTTTCTTAAACCACTTCTACTAATTTTTGATGATCTAACATCTCCCAAAATTTCAAGTTTCTAGCTTGGACCGTCCAGAAGTTATGCAGGGCCAAAAATTTTGCATAAATTGAGTTTTGGATAACGATAAATTTTAGTACCGTAATGCAACCCCTATACATTTGGCTTTTAAAAATTTGTAAAGTTTATAAAAGCAGCTATCTTTCGACGTTTTCAGGTTGAAAATGCACCTCATAGAACTCTTGTTATAATGTTTTAAATATAGGGTTTCTTCCAGGAAAAAGTTTGAACATTAAATTATTTTTATTGTAATACCTACCCTTGCTAACATTTTTTAGTTAATCATAATTAAAAACGGGACAGACGGACGAACAGAGTGAAACTATATAGGCACATTTTTACAAAATATTTTGAAAATGTGCTAAAAATCTAGATTATCTTGTTTTGCTTTAAAAAACAATATAACCTCAATTTTCGATAGAATTTTTATAAATAATATTAAGGGTTTATACTAAGTATATTAGAAATTTTTAAGCTTAACAAACGTCATCATTTATTATAATTAGTAATTACTAATTATATTAGTAATTATATTAGTAATTAATTATTTTTAATATGAATCTGTGATAAATAGTGTTAAATAAGTATATTAGAAATATCAAATTAGAAAAATTGTTTAACTTCTTAATCATATAAATTATATCATATGTTGATAACGTCTATTTCCGCTTAACTAATATTGTTGATTAAAACAGAATTGCCAAATGAAACTTGAAAAGTATGACATTTTTAAATAAATACCTAAAGATATTATTAAATACATAGTCAACCTGACCAACGGCGAAGAGGTAAAGATGTTGCCTTTTATGTGCAACGTCTTGGGTTCAAACACCAGTCAAACCAAATCTAATAAAAAAAATATCGTAAAATTGTATAATTATATCGAAAGAGTTAATATCGTAATATAAGATAAGATTTAATTTAAAATAACTCTTGTGTAGGATAATTGATAGCACACAAAATTAACATTTGGGTATTCGCATAATTTTATACAATAATTAAAGTCGAGTAATCAAGGGCTTAATGAATATGACGATTGAAACTGAAGCCTTTTCTAAATAAACTTTGGTGAATACTATAAAATATATACTTATGCTAATATTATTATTTTTTTTTTTAAAACTACAATTTAAAAATCAAAAAAGAAGAAGTTATATGGCAGCACCTCCAACCTCTTAAGAAAACGCAATATAACGTTAATATAATTCATGCAATTGGAACAATTTAATACATGCCATGCTTACATTGTAGTGCGCTACCATAACATCTTCTTTACAATCAAAAACTTTAAAACCAAAATTAATATTCATAAATGAATTTGTTTATCAAAAGAAATTTAAAAAAACTAACCAAACTTTGGTCAACAGTTATGTTTATAAGTTAAATATTATGCTCACATTGTAGTGGTGCATATAATTTATTATTATATTTTACTAGTAGTAGCTGTGAATATAATATTTGAACAAAACGGGAAATAAATTTGATAAATAAACGTATGATAAAAGAAAAAAGTTGATACCCAATAACAATGTGAATATTATTATTAATAACCATTTTTGTTTTCTTTATTTTTATTTTATTAACTGCATATGAACTTTTTTTTATCATTTGTGGTGGTAGGCCTCATTATAAGATTCATATAGTGGGTATCTTTACCTGTGTACCTACATACTTTTAACTTTAAAATGATTCAATAAAAGTTTTCTTTTGTTTTCTCTTTTATAGTTGACCAAAACTACAAAAAAAAATTAATAATCAGATCACGTAAATATTCAATAGAAGTTACCACAAGTAAAAATCGTTATAGAAAATACACACACACACATTTTTAGAAAAGTGTATACAATTTATTTTTAAAATTTTATTTTGAATTGCCGTGTACGTTGATGTGTGTATTGCATGTATTTTAATTTTTAGGAAATACATATATGTGAGCGAGGGTGTACATAATTTATTACAAAAAGTGTATACATTTATTTATGAAGCAAGCAAAATCTTTTCTAAATAGAATAAGTGGTCACTAATACAGTCAAAACCTGGAACATCTTTTATCTTTCTTAAAAATATTTCATACTAAAAAAGTTTATATGAATTTGTCCCTCTTCCTATTTTATTTACTCTATGGTGGAAATATCTAAGAAGACACATTATGTCTAAAAAAGACAAATTATTACATATTTCTAATAGTAAAAAATTAATTACCTCAATAAATTAATTGATTTATATGATTGTTTCCGCATTACTATGCGTATGCCTATAGGTAATTACTAATTATATATACGTATCGGCTCGGCAGGTTTTCATGAGAAAATTTTGCCAGTATTCTTAACTTTATAAAGAGAGGTATATAGTATACTCTCAATAGGAGAGAAAGAGCAAAATGATTATATTTATATTAAAATTTTTTTATGTTTTGACAAAAAAAAATATACCTACATAACCTTATTTTTTTATTTTTAAATTTATATTTCGTGAATTTTTCAATTCAAAGTTAAAATTTTATTAATTTAAAATAAATGATAAAATTTTAATCAATTGCAAATAATTTTAAATAAAAATTCGTTATCAAATAATAATATAAAATTTTTTTTTTGGTTTGTTTACATTCTCTAGTTTGTTTACAAAATTGAAATGTCATGTATCCATAAAAATATGTATTAGTATGCAAAAAATTTTTGTGTAGAATACACTTTTTTTTGTATGTAGTAGCAACTTTATAGGAAAAAGACTTTAAAGAACATCTTTTTGTCAAGGATTATGGTTACATGTCTCAATACTTGTCTACGTATTATGGATGACTCTCCACGTATTATGGACGACTCTCCCAGTAATTTATCGTTTTTTCTTTGTCACACGAATACTATTTTTGTACCTTCCGCCTATGCTCTAACTTTTGCCCAGGAAATTGTTCTAATGAAAATTAGCCTTAAAGATCAGGAATTTCAGATTGTATTTTGCAAACTGCTGAAAAAATAATTTTTTTCTCCAATCACTCAATCACATTTAATGGCATAAAATTTAAAAATATCGCGCTTATTCATATAAATATTAATACAGATTAAATTACAAGAACAAAGAACTCAATTATTAAAAATGAACTAACTACTTATTGCTAATTCGTCAATTTAAGCTTTGTTAATATTTTTATTTGTATCTGTGGCTGTATATATATATATGCATGAACATCGATAGTCAGTATTCAATGGTTAATATATATATGTAAACTTATGTTTTACAGGGAAGAAGAAATAAATTAAAAATAATTTCTGTAAATTAATTAAAACTATACGTATATACTTATTTAATATTATAGAAAAATTTTGAATGAGAACAAAGTTTCTAGAGAACTAGGTTCTAATATAAATGAAAATATATGGTTTTTGAATAAAAATGTAGTCACAACAAAAAAGCCGATGAAAATATGCAATAAACATTTAATGTCTAATAATTTTATTATCAAATACATCGAAATAAATAAAAAAAATTTCCAATTATATACGAATACAAATAGCAACTTTATAATATAATATGATGTGTGAACATAAGTTTTATTCAAATTAATTATTCAGAGGCATATTTTTAAAATTAAATAATAACACACAATTATATTGAAATATGCATACGTTTGTATGTATAATATATATGCATATATTTACACAATGTATAATTCATATTGAACCCAATTAATTGCCATAAATAACACGAAGATCAAAAATAATCTTAAAACTGAATTACATTTATAACAAGTATCTGTATGTATCTATATGTATATAATATATACATGTATATAATATATGCACATATTTTATAACTAATATTCATACTTCATATCTGTATTATGTGTAGGCAATGTAAGCTAAAAGAGTTTGGTTAAAAAAGATTTACCTGTCAGTACTATGTGCTAGAAAGATAAGAAAACAAATCCGTTATATTTTGTATTCTACAAACCAATTTAATGTATCAACCAATTTTATGTATAGATTCCATTTAAATAAAGTTGTGTTTTTGAAAATTAGAAATTACTTGCGAAATGTCAATTGTAATTAAAATTTAAATTTTGACTTGACAATTACCAGAAGTAATAAGAAAGGGTCAAAATATATTAAAATTGATCTATTATGTAAAAGCATTTACCCTTTTACATAATTACCACCCTATATTTAACCACTTCGATTAAGAGATATAAGGAGTACATATATATAAATTGAGTCACGAAATATGAATGGCAGCTAAAACCTGTAAAATTCTATTCTAACGCTTCGTTTTAAGTAATTTTCAAAAGTACTTTTTATGTTATTTAAATTGTTTGTGTCTTGTCTTAAATTGTTTATGTTTGTTTTTATAAGTTTCGAAATTAGTTATATAAACAGGATTCAGAAATTAACACTAACAATATAACACTATTAATTAAAACGTGTTAAATTTATTGCATACTTGTCTACTTCAATTTAAAATCTCCGAGTCTTATGAGTTTTTAAGATATTTAAAACTATTTAGAAACAATCCGAAGATGTGGGTGATATTTAAGCAAAAACAGTAAAAAAATCGAATTTAAATGGAAACTTAACGTATTAGTATTAACGTTAAAGGGAATGAATCATATTGTGTTTTAAAAATTTTGAGTCATAACACCATATATAATCAAAATTAATGAGATTTTAATTCCAATAATCAGTGACGTTTATGATGACAGCGAAAGCGAACCAATTAATACCCCAACGGTTAAAATAGTAATCAACTTTTATTGGTAGTATGCTGTAAAAAAACCCAGATCGATTTTGTTGTTAACTAGTTGTAACATCTTTAAAATATGCTTATCTTGTTAGAATGAAATTTAAGCTTTGAAAGTTGTAAATTGAAACAACAGCCCTAAATTTTATGCCTGATATGTAGGCCTAAATAATTTTACATTTCGATTTTGAATTCTAATTTAATATATACATTTGAGCCTATATTTATTATACCTGCTTAAATGGGTTACAAACAAAGTAGTATATCGTACATATAGATATACTTATACTCGTTACATTTCCTTAAAAAAATTGTAAAAATAAAAAAAACAAATATTTATTTCCACGAGCTCATGGAATTCTATAACCATTAAGCTTCGAAAAAAAAAACAATGAAAAAGTCAATTTAGCACGCAACCTTAAAATACAAATTTGTAAAAATAGTCTTTAAAAAAGTACTCGTACAAATTTATTACTTATTCGCATGATAAAATTCAATAGCTACAGGTACAGTATATCTATAACTATATTTATAATTCAAAATTAATACTTTTATTTTATCAGTATCAATATTAAAATTTGTCAATAAGTACAAATAATATAAAAATAAATTAACTATTGTAGGTGTGAATTCATTCTATTTATTTAATCAATAGTCTAAAGTTCACGAAGATAAATAACGTAGTTAGATATAAGTAATTTATCAAATTTCCTTTTTTTATTTTATTTTATTAGAAATATTTTAAAAATTTGGTCATAATACTTCCATAGTTCTATTCATTGGTCATTTTAAAATTAAATAGAACTATGAAACTGCAATTGAATATAATATGTCAAATTATGTGTTTATCTTCTTTTTATTACACTTATTTTTAATATTATGTACTTTAGATAAATTTTTTTTTTTTAATTGTTATGAAAAATTACTTATACTGTAATTTTCAAATTGAAAATTATACTATCAGGGCTCAATTACATAAATTTTTTATTAAATATCAAATTCCTTATAAGTTATATTAATTTTTTTTAATAAGTTTTTATTGCACCAAAATCATATTTGAAAATACATAATTTAATATATTTTTGTATTAGTAACTTTCTTTATAAATGATTAGTTATTTGACTAATGATAAGTAGCTATTGCAATAGAGATTATTTATCGTGCGTTTACATTGAAGCTGCATAAATAAAAGTGCGTTCACATTGAAGCTGCGTAAATAAAAGTGTGTTTACATTGAAGCTGCGAAATGTGATGAGAGCGTCGATAAGAGCGTAGCATAGAAAATATTATACTTACCTATATTATTTAAATGGTGGTGTTTATATTGTAGCATCGCTTTAATAACCGATAAACGATAAGAGCATAGAAGATGTCGAATTTCTGATCAGTAAAACATTTATTAGACCATTAATTTGGACCAGAAGGATAGAAACCACCAACAACAATGTCATTTTGAACAAGTTATTGAATGAAATGATTGTATTAATTGTAATAATCGAACTAAACTTATATTATTATTATTCAATATAGAAATTTGTGGGATTTTCCGGTTAAATTAATTTTTTTTGCAATAAAATAAAACTTTTTTTTAAATTAAAATCAGAGAAACAAAAAATACTATGAAGCTTTAATATTAACACCACATAAGAGCATAGCAAAAAGCTATACTCTTCGCAATGCTGTGATCGACGCTTCAATATAAACGCACCCTTAGAGGTTTTTATCAGACACGATTAAATCATGTAATTTCTTTGATTTGATACAATGGTATCAATTATCCTGCGATAAAATATTTAAAAAATAATTAAATTCATTAACTGAAAGTTGTGAAATTTTTCTTATGTAAAAGTTCTTATGTATTACGTATATATATATATAACTTAATTAGCATCTCTCTAACAATTTTATAATAAAAACAATAAATCTTCAATTATTTTAAAAAAAAAGTTCTAATGTAAAGAAATATTAATTGTAAGTAGTTAATATTAATTATAATCCGGTTCTGGTTTAACAAAAATAAACATTTCAGAAGTGTTTAATTTTAATAAAATTAAAAGATAATCTATGCAAATAATAATGCATGAGAAATATCACGTCTTTTTAATAAATTTTTTAATTTATGTATCACGGATTTTGTTTCCTCTTAATTTCAAGCTGAATTTTTTTTTAATACAATCTTACGAGTGAAATTTCTAGATGATGTTCCACAGCTTTGAAATTTTTTTACAACAAATATGTAGTATTTTTCGAGTTTTGTGGTAGTTCGTAGTTGTAGTTTTTAACACTCAAGGTATGATTAATTAATTAAAGAAAAAGAGATAAGAAAGAAGAGAAAATAATATAAATTTAGAGATAAGTAGGTATTTGTGTATTGTATATATATAAAGCATATATATATTTAACTGTTATTATTTAGCAACAGGAAATATTGCCTCAAAAAAAAATAAGGTCGGATTCGTTTAATACCAATTTCGTCAGGAAAACAAAATCAAAATCGTTTTGAAGGATTTATTTTTTTAAAGTGAGTTTTATTAACTACCCGGTTTTATGCTCGTGCATAAAAAAGGGCACTGGTATATTAAAATTACTCCTCCGTTTGTAACGCATCGATCTAGACGAGCTAGATATAGTGTCTAACGTATCAAATCAGCATCGAAAATTAAATCAATCTAGCTATGTATGTCCGTCCGTCCGTCTGTTAGCACGATAACTCAAAAACAAAAGGAGCTAGAATTTTGAAACTTACACAAAGTAATTTTTAGACAATTTGTAGGTTCCCTATTGTTTTCAGTTAAAATCGGAGTAAGGCTTCGGGTAACTGCCATACAAATTTTTTTGGAATTATTATGAATATCTTCAAAACTAACAACTAAAAAGAAAATAAATACAAAAACAAAAAAATGTAGTTAAATTCTTAATCGCTTCGTGGTGTAGTGGTTAGGGCGTCGGGCTGTTAATCAAAACGTTCCGGTTCGAATCCCGATCGTATTCTATAGAAAATTTAACAGAAAACTGTAATTTATTTTAATAATTACTTATTAATTTTTTTTTTTATTATTTTTATAACAAAACTCAAAAATGTTTTTCAAAACAATACAATTGTTACCATAGTTACTATAAATAATAATTTTCAAAAACAAATCAAGATAAACAAAAATCCGATAGCTTTAGTGGTTTCACGTCGGCCCTTGAAATGAAAAGTGTTGGTTTAAATATAAAAAAAAAAAATTATTTTGAATTTTCTGTAAAATAGTTCAATTGCAATATATGAAATTCTTAATTATTTTATACATTATAGTTGGTATGCACGGGTTTCAAAAAGTTGACAAGGAAAAATATAATCTTTCTCGTTTTTTACTCTAATTAACAACTCCCTATTATAATTTTTTAAAGATTTTTCCTCGTTTTTTTAATTTCCTCCCACTTAATTATACAAAAAAAAAGTCAACTATAAAACTACAAATTAAAATATTAAATGTAAAAATCACATTTTAATCTAAATAATCATTAGGAATTATTATGAAAAAATTAATCAGATTTGATAGAGGGTATGTAATTGGGGACGTTTGACATTTGAAATTCGGATATTTCAAAATTGCGAAACATTAAAGTCGCTCATTTAGCAATAAAAAAAATTATAATTAATGAAAATTCGATTGGGGCTGAATTCGGAAAATTCGCGATTTAGACTTTTTTTTCTTTTCGAAAACCGAAAAAAATCGATTCTTTATTTCTTCGGGCATTACTTCCTGGTACCAAGTTTTCCAGTTAAAAGCAAAAAAAATTAAGAAAAGTATAGATTTAGTTAACGCATGTATAATAATTGATCAAAAAAGAACTAAATTGTACAATAAATACAATACTAATATGTAAAATTTATTTTGTTATAGAAAGAATTATTTAAATATATTCAATTTTCGAATACCCAATGAAAATCTAGAAATTTAAAAAAAAATTAGATTTTTATATATATTCATTTAAATACCCATTCATTCATTTATACCCCTTTCTAAATCATTCATAATGTAGTTACGAAAGTTCCATTTGTATCAATATTTATTTTCTATACATTACTTATATTAATATTTCATAGCCCTATAATAAATAAAGAACAAGGGAACAAATGTTTTGTTAATTATCAAAAAGAACAAAGACCTTGACGAAATGGAGAAATAAGAGAAAATTAAAAAAAAATCCAAATTTATTTAAGGTTATCTATATTTATCTATAACTCCGCCAAAGCCGGTCCCAAGCCCGGTTGTAAAAGGAGGAGGGAAATAATTAGTAACCTGAATGGCTATCTAACATCTTTTAGCGTCTCAGGAAGTAGGCATGATGGAATACAGAACAATCATAGTAGAACTGGTAACATAGTTATCAGAACTTCTACATGAAAGTGATGTAATTCTATCTGCTGAAGCTAATCCTAAGCCTTATCTCAGAGGTTATAATACTGAGGACAGGCCCTCCAGGTTGGGGGTTGGTCGTACGGCTAACAACCGTGCATCGGAAAACAAAATCTGTTATGAATGCTTTACAAGAGCCTCGGATAATAAATGATAGGAGAGTACCAGTGTGGATTCCGGAGCGAAAGATCAACAATTGATCAAGTATTTATATTATAAGAAAAATGTTATGAGTACAATAAAGACATACACTTCTTGTTTGTTGATTTTAAACAAGCGTTTGATAGTGTAAGTAGGGATCAAGTTCTTGCTTCCTTGTTAAGACAGGGAGTACCCAAAAAACTTGCCAACGTAGCTATGATGACAATGAGCGAATCTAAAGCTAAAATAATGATACAATCAAAAATATCGTCAGAATTTTGTATTAAGTCGGGTGTAAGACAAGGCGACGCTCTCTCTGCCATGCTGTTTAACATGGTATTGAATTATGCAGTTGAGAAACTCGATAAGGGAGGAAACATATTTATAAAGTCTCATCAAATAATTGCTTATGCTGACGATATAGCAATCGTATCAAGAAGTTATAGAGATATGACTGAGGCGTTTATTGTGCTCGAAAGTGAAGCAAAAAAGGTTGGTTTAGCTATCAATGAAAATAAAACAAAATATATGAAAATGTCGCGAAATGAAAGTAGAAGATACCCACAGAATATTACCATTGGGGAATACAATTTCGAAGGTATTAAGAGTTTCTCATATCTCGGAGTAATAGTCAGAAATGACAACAGTATGCATCATAACGTACAAGATAGAATTAATGCAGGAAACAAATGCTACTACGTACATAAAAAGCTAATACAATCTAAATTAATAACCAGACAATCAAAATTAATAATTTATAAAACTATCATACGACCAGTGATAACATATGGCTGTGAAGTATGGAGTCTGACGAGGCATGATGAAAATAGCTTAAGAGTATTTGAAAGAAAAATACTGCGTAGAATTTTTGGCGCAAAAAGACTCGAAAGTGGAGAATATGAAAGAAGAACTAATTCTGAACTCTCCGAGTTAATAGAAGGAAAAGACATAGTAAAATATGCAAAAGCGCAGCGCCTAAGATGGGCAGGCCATGTTGCTCGAATGAAGGAAAACCGCGCTCAATATAAAATTATGTATGCAATCCCTGAAGGAACAAGAGCAAGGGGACGACCAAGAAATAGATGGGCTGATAATATTGATAACGATGCTAGAATTCTTAATGTCCGAAATTGGAGATCAGGAGCACAAAATAGAGAACAATGGCGAGCAGTTGTAAAGCAGGCCAAAGCTCACCCCGAGCTGTAGAGCCATATGATGATGATATTGAATTTTTTACTTAGTTATTTTTGTTTTTATCAAATTTAAATTCAAAGAATTCGAAAAGCATATATATATATATATATATATATAAATAGTTAAATTTAAATAAGTATATTTAAATATACATACTCTAATGAATTTTTAGGGACAATTTAAATTAGCTTTGCATTTGTTCGATACATTTAAAATAAATATCGGGAAAAGAAATAAGTAATTTAGAATTTGTAATTACTTTAAGTACTTAAGTAGTTAAGACTTTAGAAATTATGATTCATTATTTGTTAGAATGGTTTATAGATTCGCAAAATAATTACATATGCATATATTTATTTATTTATTTATTTATTTATGTACAGTCCTTTGCCACATCCAATGTGATAAGTGAGTGAATCGGACTTTGCTTTTCAGGTGTGGCAGTTAAATTTATTTATTATGATATAAACTATTACGATATTTTTGTTATTAAATATGATCTGATCAGTATTTGAACCCAATTTTAAAACAATTTCTTTAAATTAAGAAAGTAACTATACGTAAAGTACATCTATATGTATGAAGAACAATAATTATTATTAGATTCAATAATAACTATGAGTACTTTTATTAATTATTGAATATAACACGTTACAAAAATAAATATAGTAATTGTCAATATTAATAAAATAATAACTTAAACATTTATTTATTAAATATTATATTATTGATGATTTATAAGGTATTTTTACTTTCTATTTTAAGTACAGTGACCCGATACATATATTACACATAATATTATAACTTAGCATATAGTTGGGTGACATTTAGAGTTTTTATATAAAATTTTATATAAAAACAAAACAACCCATTAATTTAATTCTTCTACATTCTTCTTTCCCATTAAATTTTTTTTTTTTAATTCTTGTATTTTGTAACAAAATTGTTTTACACCATAAAGAATTAGTTAATGTCATTAACCACGAAACTTATATAAAGTTCTAACTAAAGAAGAGTTCTTCATATTTTTATTTTTGTTCAAAAAATTTTTAATTTTTGTAATTAATAAGACGACGTACTATTTTGAAGGCCATGTTACCAAAGAAACAAAAAGGGTTTTACAAGGCATATTTACTTTTTAAAAAAATTTACACTTAATTTTTGAAGCTTCGATAGAAGGTATGTTTAAGTTCGTATAACTCGATCCAAGGGTGGCTTTAAAATTTGGTATTTTTCAACTTTAAAGGCTTGAATTGAAAGTACATTTGTTCAATATTAAAAATGATTTGAAAGCTAATATTTTGATAAATAAATAATAATTCAGTAGTTATATATAGATAGCTAAAGATTTTATATAAAATCTCAAAACTCATGTGATAAAAATGAGCATTTTCTAAAAATATTTGGTAAAAATGAGTATTTTCTAAAAAAAAAAACATAACCTTAAAAAAGCCTTGAAAAAAGTAAAATCTATATACCTATAAAATAAAAATTTTAACTTATTTTCACAATACATTCAAAATTTTTACAATAACATTTAAAGGTTTCCATGACAGTACCTTGAAAATTTTTGCAAGCCTTGACCATACCTATATTATCATTACCTATTTAGTCATTTACTTAGGTTTAACAACTTTTTCCAGAATAAATGAATTTAATATTTTCAGTAGAATTGTTTAACAATTAAGTTTAATTCTAATCGAATACCTTTCAGTTCTTAGTAAAGTTGGGACTAAATACTTAAACTCTGTATTCTTTACTTCACATACATTGTACAAATTCTTTGGTGAATTAAGTATACATTAAAAAGAAAGATCGCCCGTATTTAGTTTTTATGTATCTGTAATTACTTAGTGGTTCTCAAAATTTTTACTTTTATCAGTCAACTAATAATTTATATATATAAATATTTGTCTTATTCCTTATTTCTTTGTATTTTTGAAATTTAAAAAATTTTTTTTAATATTCACTAAAGTAGCAAAGTATACAAACAAAATCTAAAAATAGGAAATGCAAGGAGGTCATCTCACTTTTGAATATTATATTTTTTTTTATTTCATTTTGTTTTTTAGTATTTTATAATACACATATACATACGTACGTGTAAATATTTATCATTTAATATTTTTCTTCTTTGTAAACTTATAAAAATTAAAAATAATAAAAATATTTTCAAAATGCAATATTATTGTTTTTATTTATAAATATAAAAAAAAAAAAAAAAAAAATCTCGCGAATTTTTGTCTCCAACCGTTGAGAAACACAATGCATCAACAAAGCATGTAGTCATTTGTCAATCGAGTCTTTGACCCAAAAAAATTTAAAAAAAAAAAAAATAGTTTTTGAAAATGAAAATTAACATATTGACAGGATTTAAATTTTTTTTTTTTTTTGGAAAAAATTTTTTAATTTTATTACTTATTTAATTTTTGATTTTGTGAAATTGAGTTTGACAAGGGGTTAAAACTATCGAAACAGTGTGATTTCTGAGGAAACATCTTCTAATAGTTAACCAAGTAACATGTGTACATATACGTAAATGCTGCTTTAATACTAAAAGTACAATTAAAGCTAATTGAAGTTTTCTACTTATTTTCTGCAAAGGCCACGATGACCCAAACCACATACTAGGTAAATAATTGCTAACTGAGAAACTTTCAGCTTTTTTAAAATTTCAAAAGTCTTGCAGTCACGGGCTCTTGTTCTATTATTAAAATTACAGTATATTTTTTACATGAATTTTTAAACATGAGATAGTAATACGCCTTATAATATGTAGAAATGTCTTAGATTTTCAATAAAGTTCTAAAGTACAGTTCTATTTTATTTATATTGTAATAATTTTGTATTTGAGTTATATGGTATTCTATAAGTATCTGCGAGTTATAAATTCAATTAAATTATTTGTTTACATTTTGTATTTGTTTATATTGTTATATAACTATATGTATTTTTTATTAAAGATATATAATTATTACTTAAGCCATTAATTTGAACGCAAATGCGATTGGTAGCTGAGTCGAGTTGAAAACCAGATAAAAGTTTTTTTCACTTTCACTGGGATTCGAACCCGGGGCCTCTTTCACTGTGCCACCCAGCCAATAATAGGCTTTATTACCTTATACTAATATATTATTTAGTTAGAGGTCTGACCATAAGCGTAGTGGTTAGATCGCTCACCTTTCAAGTGGAAGCTTTCGGTTTAATTCAAACCTCGGTCAGATCATATCTATTAAAAAAAATATCTTAAAACTGTATAATATGAATACATATTGTAATAGTTTAATTACAATTAATATTATATTTAAGCTTGTATAAAATATATAGATTTACTTTTATTTAAGGTAATAGATGGCAGACATAATTTAGTATTTCTGTATTCATAATCTTATATAGCAAAAGCCTAATAATTAATCAACGGCTTAGGGAATATAACGGTTAAAGAAATTGAAGCCTATAGTCTAAATGAGTCGGTCAATACCGAATGGTCAATGCCGAAAAAATATATTTGTTAAAGAGTAAGAGAAAGAGAGATATACTTGTCAAAATACAAGGAGAAATTTTATATGTCATTATTTTATACGTTATTAGATGTTTCCAAGTATTTCTGAAGTAGATATTTCACACACTGATAAGTATGTGTGTCAGACAAAATGTCAAACATTATTTGACAATTCCTATAAAACGTCATTATAAGCTTTTAACAAAAATTTATCCAAAACTTTTTTTAATTTAATATTAGTAGTTAATATTAAAAAATTGCGGTTTGTATGTAAATTTTTGACAGTTGAAGAAAAAAAGAAAATACAAAATGTTTATATACATATGTATATATATATTTGGTCATAAATTGGTCAGTGGTAATTTTTCACTTAAAAATATAATTATTTTATAAGTGGTAAAATTTTACAAAAGAAAAAAGAAAGATAAAATTAATTAAACTTAGTTGTCAACTAAAAGACAATTCATTGAACTCAATTTATTTACTTTTAAAAATGTTCAAAAGGAATTATAGGATCCTGCACCCATTTGAATCAGCTGTTAAATAACAAAAAATGACAATATTTTGTAATGATCGCCATTAAAATATAATTATAATGAAATTAATTTTTTTATATGTATGAGTCAAAAATTTTAATTTGCTTTTAAAATCAAAATATGCAAACCATTTTGAAAAAAAAATCGAAATTAATGATACTTAATATTAATAAATAAATTATACATAAATTGTGGTTTGTCTGGATATAAAAATAAAAGAGAACTTGATTATGTATTACAGTTAAATAAGTATCCCTGTTTATATTTAACAATTTTTTATATTTAATATATAAAATATTTAAAATTGCGACAAGAGGTTTCTTTCATATTTCGTAATAAATTAAAATTTGGTTGAGAATTGAGGGATAAACTCAAAATTTACTAACGCGGATTTTATTAATTTAAAAATAGTATATAAGTAGTTAAGTAAATTTTAATATAAGTATATATATTATAAATATTTTTAAAAAATGGTAAGTCTTGGCAATATTATGTTATTGGATAAGTAAGGTAAATTTTAATATTTAAAGATAAATTTTAACTAATAACTTTCCATTTAAAAGTTTAAATTTTATATGTACTTAGTTGTCCAAACATTCAATCAACTCATTTAAATGACATCCATATCAACTTAATTCAACATAATATAATTAATCCTTGATATACTTACTTATGTAGTTAATATAAACATTTATAAAAATTTATGTAAAAATATGATTTAATAAAAAATTTATAAGTACATTACATATGATGAAATAACTTTTTATCAAAAAAATTATATTAGCTATATTACAAGTTAATAAGTAATAGTCAATAATAAATTTTTTTAAAAACATAACTAAGTATCCGAAAAATTTGAAAATGTTATTAATAAAACTCCTACCTGCTTTCCAGAATACTTTTTTTTGGTTTGGCATCCCCTATTTATTTCACTCCTTGGAAAGGAATCTCCGAAAACAAAATTTGTTGTATGAACCTTCGAAAACAAAATTCGAAAGAGCTTACGAAGTCTATAGGTAGATAAGAATTAAAATAACATATAAATATTCATCTGCGATACTCAAATTTCAACTTTATCCCAAACCTTTTTGTAAATCTTGAAAATTAAATAAATTTTTTTGGAAAACCATTTAATTTCCTCCGTTTATAACAAATTCTTAATTTGTGTTCATTAAAAATTTAATGCACGTTACCTCAAACTGTAATTAGTTACAAAAAGTACTTGGTATCACAGATACCGAAAATTGGTATATCCTAAAATCCTAATTACATCCAATCTTATAAAACTTCGAATTTTTGCTTCAATTTAAGATCTTCTAGTTTTATTAGAGATTCTAAGTCTCGTTCAGAACAATCAAACTTAATAAATAAGCTTATGTTGTAAACTAAGTTGACTAATTTTAAAATCAAAGTTTAAGTTTAAGAAATATTGTCAAGGCCTATTATATTGTCACTGCTCTATTATACTTATAATAACTAATCCGTTTTAATATCTACTATGCGGAATTGAATACATTAGAAAACTTTAATTTTATCATTCCACAGGTTTATTAAAAATAGAAAAAATTATTAAATATTTATATACAAATATTAATAATACAATATTTAATTAGAAATCACGTATTTTTTTATACCTTAAACTTAATTAAAAAAAAAATAATATTCCCGCCAAAATAATTTCTATAAGAATTTTATTTAATGAACAAACTTTATTATTGTTTTTTATCATAAAAGATTAATATTATCGTTTTGTGAAACGCAATATAGTTAGATAAGTGTTTATATTTTAATAACTAAAGATGAAGATATGTAGTAAATTAGTATACTTAGTACTTACGCAGATAAATAAATATTACTAATAAAAAAAACCATAACTACAGAATGCTGCGTCAACTTGGAGATACCCACACGATTATAATAAAAATATAATATCATTTTATTTAAGGCCAATAAATTTATTTTTTTTATTTAAGGCCAATAGGCAATAGATACTTAGAATTAATAAATTATTTTTAAGATTAAACTTTAATATAATACTTCATCGGAAAAATATATATATAAGTAAATGTAAGTGTAAAAGTATTTAAAGTTGAATGGAAGCTGTATGAACCTTTTTAACAAGACCAACCAAAATTAATATACTTAAGACTTTTTCTATAAAATTTGATAATCATTTACAAAATTTCAGAGATTTATGTTTGTCAGAATTTTGGTTGATCTGTAAGATATACACAAAAATTTAAACCCAGAGGTACCTTATGCATATAAAAATAAAAGTTGTATGGCAGCTATTCAAAACTCTTAGTCCAGAAAAATCAAATTTAATAACAACTTTTAATAAAGTTTCAGGCACCCAGTCCTACTAGATATCTAAATTTATGTTCATATAAAGATACAACATTTGCAGCTACTCAAATCCGCTGGCAACCTTGTTAAATTTAAATAGCAAAGAAATTTTAATATAAAAACGCGTTACGACAATTTAAAAACGTTAACTCTTTTGTTTTTGAGTTATCAGACGCACGGAAAAATGCTGTAAATGATCTAAAACAAAAGTTTGACAAATTTACAAAGTAAAAAAGTTGTTCTCAAATTCTATATTACAGTTTTTGTAATTTTAATGTGTAACTATGTACTAATAAAGTTGACAGAAATAGATGAATGTTCTTGTTAACTATTAGAAAATTGGTTTTAAAACATACGATTAAGTATGCAATATTAAATTTACCGATTTATTTTTAAATTATATTTCACATCAGTGAATATTAACACTTATATAATTTAATTAATTACTTATAGCAATTTTACAATATAATAAATATTATATCTTTTACAGATAACATTTATGAAATCAACAAACTAAATAATTTAAAGCAACATATTTACTTGAAAAGTTGTTTTTGTGCTTTTTTAAATGCAAATATAAAAAATTAAGTGACCTTATTCTAAAAAATCAAAAACAAAAATAAATAAATAATAAAATGAAAGACAAGAAACACAAGCTAAATTAATTTGTTTTTTTTTTTCTTTGGTTTTGTTTTTTTTGTTTTATTTTTAATTCGCATAAAGACTTACTTATTGGATGGAATTTTGAAAAATTATTAGAACGTGTATATGTATGTATTACTTAGTATTACTTACTTACTACAAGTTTCTTAGCATAAATTTAAACCTCTTTAGTTAATATTAATTTTTAAGTTAATATAAAATTAATTAATATTGTTTTTATACCCGTATGACTATTAGTCAAAAGGGTATACTAAATTTGAAATTACGTTTGTGACGCAGAGAAGTAAGGGGGTAGATTTAGACTCAAGTGTATGGATCGGATCAGAATCGAAAAATATATCCGCACAATGACTCAAACACTCGAGTTTTTTTTTTTTTTTTTTTTTTAAAGCTGTAATTGTTAAACTGTTAATAAGCCTAATCTAAACTTAGAGGCTAATAAGCCTGTTTAAACCTTAGGTACATGTTGGAACAGCGTGTCATATTATATTCGTGTTATTAGAATTGATCTCAATGAATTTCACATAAGTACAATTTAATTATGAAATAGTACTAGGCCATACATGTTACAGAAACGTTTTAGATTTTCAATAGATACAATTCTATTTTTATTAATATTGTAATATTTTGTATTTGAGTTATATGGTATTCTATATATCTGCGAGTTATATTATTCAATTAAATTATTTGTTTATATTGTTATATTAATATATTTTTTTATGATCAAGCCATTAATTTAAACAAAAGTAACTGAGTCGAGTCGAAAACGAGAAAAGATTTTTTCCACTTTCACTGGGACTTGAAACAGGGCCTTTCACACGAAATTCGGCACTCTAACCACCGTGTCACTCCGCTATTAAACCTGAGTTGAAAGTTTTGAAATTAAATGGGGCTTAAATAAGATTTATATAAAAAATTGTTTTTAGTTCTCATAATTTTACTCTCACCTGTGTTTCTAAACTACTTTTTTGAAATTAAAATTTTGTGATATGACTTTCTTTTAGATTTTCAGAACTTAAAAGCGAGCTTTTAAATTTAAAGCAAGTTGAAATTTAAACAATTTTTTTTTTGTTCTTTTTTTTTATTTACTCATAAGTATGTATGCAGTTGTATATAGCGCTTAGTTAAGAAACACCCTGTGTATATATATACCAAAATTAAAGTTAAGAAGTAAATAAAACGTGGTTTGCATAACGCGTCAGAAACTTTAAAAAGCTATGGTATAGTTTATCTAACTACTGTCTGAAATAATATAATAGATTCACAAAGATAACAGAGAGTTGATAATTATTAAACATTTTTGAAAAAACTTTTCAAAACCAAATTTCTCAAAGATAATAAATTGACTGATAAAAAATTAAAATAACCGTAAAATACAGTCATAAGCAAAAAAAAAAAACTCTTAACTATGGTAAGCTGTTAAATAAATTGGGTAGAATGATTCTGTACAAATTTTCTGACTTGACGTATAAAATTGCAGAACGAACCAATAACGTATGGTATTTGGTAACTTAGGACTCTTAAGAGACGTACAGGTTCAAATATTTCCTGACATATCTTTCAAAACAAAAATATTTTACATCTGCGATAAATAACTATACTACACACACTTTATTTTGAGCTTTATATTATTTTGTTTTTAATAAAAAAAAAACAAAAAAAAAGCATTAATAATCAACATCGGATCGTGTAAGTAATTAAATAATTACACATGATTAAGATATACATTAACTTACTTATAACTTTTAAATTTAAAAAAAGATTGCGAAGATGAAATAAAAGTATGTATTTTGTTTTCATTTTTTAGCAATAAGTTTTTTTTATTTTTTTTTTGTGATAGCTTTTAAGCAAATTTTTTTTATTGTTATCAACTTACTTTTTTTTAAATATTATCAAAGTGTGTGTTGAAACATTTAGTTGTTTACGGTTAAAACAAAAAATTAATTTTTAAGAATAGTTGGTAGTTAATTACTTGAAAAATTTTATTGAATGAGTATGACTTCAATAGCAGTTAAAAATTTGTGATTACAGAAAATTAATTAACCAATGGACCAGTTGTAAAGGATTCATGCAATCATAGTTAAAATCCTAGTAGTTAAAAGTAAAAATTATTTTTAAACAGACCCGATTCCCGAACTTTATGACATCACAACTCCCAACATTGTTATACGTCATTATTGATTACCATACCAAAGTTTATATACCCCTATTACTTATACCTAGGATGTGCAAGATATAAATATAAAAAAATAGTTAGTTAATAGATTTAAACAAAAAATTTTATTTTATTCTTGAGATTCATAAAAAAAAGCTTATACTTATACCTTAAAAAATAAAATACCCAAAATATAATTTCAATTATTACAATACTTAAGTACGGTATAAGAAAGCAATTATAAGTAAATCAAAATAATATTAAATTGATCGAAATTGTTCATAGAAACCTAATTACGTCTGACGTACCTATGTAGTTCGAAATGCAATTTCATTAATATGAATTATAATATCTTCTATCAATATTATTTATATTTATTTTATTTTCATTTCACATCAAATTTTCTCTCTTCTTCTAACAACACCTACTTATAATATAGAGTACAGGCAGACGACTACCATCCTAACAGTGGAACAACTAAATTAAAAAGAAAACAAAAGTAGACAGATTGCAACAAAATATCCTCTTAACAAAGGGCAGACTATCAAATCAATACCAACAAAAATACCAACATTCGACGACCTATTTTATTTTAATTATTTATTATTGTTATTATTATTATTATTTTATATTATGTATACATTTTTGTGGAATTTACATACACAACGTATAATAAAAGCAGATACAAACAAATCAGATTTGAATTAAATTAATATTTTCGAATATTGTATTTTAAAGCAGTTGTCGTACAAAAAATTTGCCATTTTTATTTTTTTATTTGTTTCAGAAAATGAACTTTTAATAAATATGTGTAAGTAAGTTACCTAAAGATAGTCAAAATTAATATATTTAATTTTATTGATATAATTAATATTTAAATTTATATCATTTGTGATTAAATACAACTTTTTTAATTTGTACTTATAGGTAAATATTTAATGAAATAAATATTACAAGATTTTTAATGAAAATTTTCCCATCGTTTTCAATTGTTAATGTAATTATTACAATTTTTTAAGTTTTAAATTACATCACATTTAGTATTCTTATCTGGCCTAAATTAATTCGAAACAATTTGTTCTGTTTGAGAAAAAACAAAAATTTCAAATATTAATTACTGTAAGAATTAAATGCCATATTATATTCATCGTTTTTTTTATCATTATCATCATATTTCTAAACGAATTTTTCTCTTCAACCTAAAAAAATACACTAAAAAAAAAAATGAAACTGGTATTTATGACTTTTATTTTGAAGAAAAACTTAGGAAGCATAAAACATTTCTAGGTTTTATTTTTAATTAATATTTATAATATGTATTTACAAAAATTAAAATTTGCTACCTATAAGTTTCTTGGACCTCCACATTATTTAAGTTTTAATGCATAGTGAGTTATATAAGTATTGAGGTGTTTTTTTATATTAATATTTTAAGGCTTTATATATATTTATTTATATTTTACAGAAACTGTATATATATATATAAGTACTATGTCTATTTGGAATTACTTTATGCATATAAATATTAAACAGGTTTTTTTTAAGTTAGATATTTATATAGATTAAAGGGCAATGAAAATATTCTGATAGAAATATTATTTTTTATTCAAAAAAAAATATAAGTAATATAAATAAAACAAACCTTCTTTTTTCTTTTGGTTTTATAATGGCAACTTCAGCTCCAGTTGCTGTAACCGGTGGTTTCTCTTTACCCATTTTGTATTTGTATTAATCCAATAAATTCAAGTGAAATTTTGACAAAAATTTTTAATGTATTTTGGTAAAATTTAAACCAAATTATAAAAAATACAAAACTGTAGCACAAAATCTTTCAAGGTTTTTTTTTAAACAATATTATGATTATTTTTTTTTTTTTAATTAAAATATTTTTATTTTTCTATAAAAGAAATTAACACATTAAATTATATAATTTTTTTTAAAATGCAATAAAATCAATTTTTTATTAGTAATTTTTGCGTGGCACCAATAAATATTTTGCTTTTTTATAATGTAAACTTTAGATTCAAAGAAATCTTTTTCTTTTTTATATTTTCACAAACATTAAAATGCACATCTTTAATTTTCATATCTAATTTATTTTAAATTTATATATATATGATTTATATAAATTGATAGATCATATTTTGATAATTATCTTAATTATTTAAAAATTATAAACGCATTTATTTTTCACAATAAATTTCACGAAATTAACATTTGTTACATTTAACATTTCTCAATTAAAACTGACAAAAAGATAAAGTAAATACAAAATGTCTATAAATGTCAAATTAAAGTGTTGCCGCAGATAGTTAAAAAAACAAAGTAATGTTAAAATTAAAAATAGAACTACGCATAATTTTTACTTCAAATTTATCTAGAAGAAACTAGTGGTTTATATGGTGACAAATTTTTTTTTAACCTATTAAATCAATCCATTAAGGTGAATACTTTTTCCTCATTAAATTTGTATATGAATTAGGTGTTATAATTCATAAATAGTGTTAGGTAAACCCTTAAGTTACACAAATTATGATAAATATTCCATTGACAAACAGTTTCTGTAGACTTAATACACTTTTGTTCTCTTTACATCAGTGAATAGCAAGCTAATTTAACTGTTTTTTTTTTTTTTGTAGCAGTTAGATATTGAATGACCGAGTTCATTTAAGGTAAAGAAAAGGATTTTATTTCGTATCTTTTTTACTTCTTCTATTCCTTCTTATTGAGGATTGTAAGGGTCCAGTTTTTATTGGGTTTTCCTATTCTTAAGCTTCGATTTGGATTAATTGAATTTACTATTAATCCAAACGAAATTTAATATTACTCGTTAGTCGTTACAAATTTAATATTTTTCATTATATCAATCAGCCAGCAATTAGCTACATTTAATTTTGTTGAATGTTGTCTCAAAAAAATTTATGGAAGTAAAAAAAATTAATTGACCCTTTCTAATGTTTTTATTATTATAGATACTTATAAAAATAATGTGCTATGGCTGTGAATGAATTTGAAGTTGAAATTTTTTTAAAAATTCATCCATTTGAAATTTATAAAGGTTAAAATGAACGTCATTTAAATGTCTATTAAGCAAAGCATAACCTTAAAATTAAAAATATATTACAATATGTACTACATATTCTTAAAGCAAAATGAAATTGTTTTAAGTTTTAATTAATGGTATTATGATTGGTTTTCTTTATTTGGATATATCAATGTAAGTTAAACTTAATATTTCTTAAAAATTAAGTTAGTTTTTGTTTTAACCACTTTTCTACACATTTTTTTCAATCATCTAATCAAAAAAAGAAAACAATTGTTAAAATTTTTTATAAAACTTTAATAATAAAATATTTTTTAGAAAATTTGCCGAAGAAGTTGAAAACTTTTCTCCTTTATTTTTCAAAGGTAGTATTGAACAGTCTTTAAAACATAATTTTGGAGAAATCGGTGGAAATACAACTGTTGATATTGTAAAATTTGATAGAGAAAAAAAACAAGCAATTATTAGAGTACCTGAAAACTATTACGTTAAAACCAGAGCATCTATAACACTGATATCAAAATTTCAAGGTGTCCCTTGCCATTTTCAAGTCAATAGTGCTTCACCTATAATAACTTCTTTTTTGCATAATTATTTAAATTAAAAATGTCATTGTGTAAAGAATTTGGGAAGGATAAAGTAATATTTGCTACAAAAGAAGATCATGCTATACCCAGTAAAATAGATTTACCGCCGCCAGAACCAGCTCCTGGTCTAATTTTACCAGATGGAGAAATAAATTGGAATTGCCCATGCTTAGGTGGAATGGCCACTGGACCCTGTGGAGTAGAATTTAGAGAAGCTTTTTCATGCTTTCATTATAGGTTGGTGTCAATTAATAATAAATATTTTTTAATTTATATTACAATTTAAGTCAAGCTGAACCTAAAGGATCGGACTGTTATGATGCATTTAAAACAATGCAAGATTGCTTTAGTAATTATCCCGCTGTTTACAATAAAAGTGCTATAGGCAGTAACGAAGATGACGATGAAAATCCAGATTTAGAAAATATGGCGAGATTAGATGAAACTATTGCAAGCAAAGAAAATGATACAGTTGAATCGATTGATGACAAATCAATAACAATGGAAGTAAAAAATAAATGATAAAACTTTGATCTTTCCAGGCTTTCAATTTGATAAAAATGTTAAGATTCGTTGAAGAGCTTTAAAAAATAGTTATGTAGTTATTTTCGTAGTTCATATTAAGAAAACTATATGTTAAATGAAGTGAGAATTTGAAGTAAAACCGTTTGAAATATTGTAACTATTGTTTTTTGTTTTAGTTTAATTAAAAAATGTATGTTCATTATCCGAACCTAAGTCATTTTATATTATAAATTTCTTTAATACCATATATTTATTAAAATTTGCTTACATTATTTCTTTTGTTACATAAAAATTATCTTAAATAATTTTGGTTAAAATTTTTCATTACAATCACAATATATATTTTCATTCATATTAACGTCTTCTTAAGACGGGGGCATGATTTTCTTCAACTACAATTGTCTTAGATAATAAATCATAAATTGTACGATTAGATTTAAAAAAGAAAAATATCATTATAAAACACATGGGAAACAAAAAAGCCATTAAAATATTTTTAGCTATGGCACGTAAAAATGCTCGTCGAAAACCAAGATTAGATGCTGGATATAATAATGCTCTCATTGGTTGCCCGTTATTTAAATTTAAACCACCTTGTGGTTGTAATGGCACTACTGCTTCTACATAAACTATCCTTAATCCAAGTAAAACTTTTCCTGGTGTAGCACCACCAACATAAAGATTACCATTCATTGTCCAAAAAGCCTCATATATACAAACCCCTACTTTCGTAACAATTTCCAGAAATAAGAGATCAGATGATAATGACAAAAATTCTGTATAATCATCTTCAATCGATTTTTTTAAAGCATCTAAATCAAAATCAATGCCTCTAAAAAATATATTTTAAAATTAGAAATGTAACATCAATTAACATAAAAGAACTTACAAATCTAAATCAAAAAGATCAACAATTAAAAATGTAATAATTAATTTTAAGAGTAATAAAATCGCTACATCAATCATTTCAGCTAAAAGCCTTTTCCAAAAAGGTGCTACGACAAATTCATACCCACCATTTTGATTAATTACTAAAAACATTTAGAATGAATATATGATATAAAAATTTGTAAAAATTAAATTTACTACTTTGTTCCTGACGCAATTCTACATCTGCAAAATCATTTAATCTACCATCAATATCATTTAATCTTGTATTATTTGTACCAATAAAATTATTTGTATTGGGTGACGTGTTCATTGTATTTTGTTGAAATAACTGAGAATAATTCGCCATTAAATAATATGGAAAATATGCGTTGGCAGATTTTGCCATCCTCGCTTGATTGATCCATGCTCTTAGAGCCTAGAAAAATAAACAGATTTACGTAACGCTTGTTGCTTAAATTATGCTTATTCTTTTTAAAAAAGCTTGAATTTAGAATTAGAAATACATATTATGCTATTGTGACATTATTTTCTTTAGTATTATTACAATACCCATTAAAGTGTAAATTTATATTTAATGTACCTAATTGTAAAATTTGTTATTATTGTTTTTAATTATGTTTTCAAATGAAAAAATACACAAACAAAAATTTATTTGATTAATATTGAAAGTGAAAGAAAAAAGTAAAAGTGAAAAATTTTTTGTTCAAATAAATGATTACCTGAAAATACGCTTCCTTTGGATTTTCTGTATTAAATTCACCTGACTTTAGTGCATCCATATCAGAATTTTTTTTATCTTCACTCTCAGTCATTTGATTTTACAGCATTTAAGATATTTTAAAAAAATTTAAGCTGTTTGTTTTTATTTCATTTATTTTATTTTAATAAAACTACTTGACATTTCACAATTCAAATGACATTTATATTAAGGACTGCCACATGCCAATACTTAAGCTAGTTTTTTAAGATTATGAAATAAATCTTCATAGATTGTTCATAAACATTTTAACAACTAAAAATTGTTAACAGAATTAATTACTTAAAAAAATTATTATTTAAATAAAGCAAGGAAAATTGAAATGGATGTTGTAATAAAATACGTATTTAAAAAAATTTCCTATAACCTTTATTAATTAATAAAATCACAATTTAATATAAATATTTTGGCTCTCAGCTAACCAAAGTAAAAAGTAACAAAAATCAAAATTAAGTTAAGGTGTAAAAAATACTGTATATAGTACATATAGCATCAATTAATCAAAAACTAAAAGATTTTACAAAAAAAATGAATTGTTTGAATAGAAGAATTTATTGTTTGAACAAAATTATTCATCATCAATATGATAAATAAATAAAATAAGTAATAAATGGTTTATTGCACTTTTTCTATAAGTATATTTTAAAATAATGTAATGTATTAGAAAATTTGTAAGACGTAGGCATGATGCCCTGCTCTGCCACGAAAGATGTTCAATCATAAAATCTAACAGAATTATTGCATGGTTCATGGTGCGTAATACTTTTCTTATTTGACAACAGCCTAGCGACAACCTTAACTTTGACAAATGAGTTTTAGAAATTACGGCAGCACTGAGCTGACTGATTTTTATTTATATTTTGAATTCGAAACAAATTTGCGCGATTGTGAAATTTTTTCAAAAATACATTTTCAAGTTCAAAATAATTTTAAATAATAAAACATATATGAAATATGTCGGCAATGGAAGAACGTTCTATTACAACTGTTACAACAGCAGATTGTGATGAATATGAAGACTTAGGACCTCAATCTTTAGAAAAATTAGAGGTAAATAAACAAAGAAATTGGGTTAATCAAAGTTAAATTTTTAAAAACATAATTTTTGTCAAATATTTTCAATTAAATGATATTAATTTTTTTTTAAGGGAAATGGTATTACGACAGGTGATATAAAAAAACTGAAAGAAGCTGGTTATTACACTATCGAATCAATTGCATATACTCCTAAAAAAAGTTTACTAGCAGTTAAAGGTATATCAGATGCAAAAGCAGATAAAATTATAACCGAAGCTTCTAAATTAGTTCCAATGGGCTTTACTACGGCATCAGCTCTTCATCAGAAACGTTCAGAAATTATTATGTTAACAACAGGTTCTAAAGAATTGGATAAACTATTAGGTGGAGGATTGGAAACTGGTTCTATAACCGAAGTATTTGGAGAATTTCGCACTGGAAAAACTCAATTGTGTCATACATTAGCTGTCACTTGTCAGTTACCAATATCACAAGGAGGCGGCGAAGGGAAATGTTTATATATAGATACAGAAGGGACTTTTAGGCCAGAACGATTATTGGCAGTAGCAGAACGTTATAAATTATCTGGAGAAGATGTTTTAGACAATGTTGCTTATGCTCGTGCATTTAATACAGATCATCAGACACAATTGTTAACGACAGCTTCTGCCATGATGATTGAATCAAGGTATATATATATATAAAACTAACTTAAAAATAAAGGATTAATATTTGTTGTTTGTTTAGATATGCTTTACTAATAATAGATAGTGCAACTGCTTTATATCGAACGGATTATTGTGGACGAGCTGAATTGGCCCCTCGTCAAATGCATTTAGCAAGATTTTTAAGGCTTTTATTAAGATTAGCTGATGAGGTAAATTTATTTTAAATGACTTTTAACTATTTATTAGACATATATATTTTAGTTTGGTGTAGCTGTTCTTATAACCAATCAAGTAGTTGCATCAGTAGATGCTATGCCAACTTTTGCATCAGATCCAAAAAAACCAATTGGTGGTAATATTATTGCCCATGCTTCAACCACACGCTTATATTTAAAAAAAGGTAGAGGTGATACACGAATTTGTAAAATTTATGACTCACCATGTTTACCGGAATCTGAAGCAATGTTTACTATTAGTGGAGATGGTATATCTGATGCTCAAGAATAAGATTATTAACAATAGATATTTAATCAAATAAATTAAAGTAAATTTAATTTTATTATATTGTTATTAGGTTTAAATAAAATTACGTGTATTTAATTTTCGAATTTACGTTATTAAAAGAAATAAAAATATTTTGATATTAATAAAGCAATATATTTTTTTAATTTAAAATATAACCACATAAAATTATGAATTATTTTAACCTATTTTCTATAAAATAATATATTAAAATATTATTAAAAATTCGTTTTAAAAATTAAAAAAAATTTTTAAGTTTCTTCTGTTGATTTTACATTCTCTTTCTGTTTATTGTCGTCTGCTGAATCTTTATCAATACGTTCATGTTCTTTTTTCACCATATCTTTTAATTCGTCTCCCCAACCTAAACCATCGGCAAGTGCATATACTACATCATCACAATCTCCAATCTCAGCTATATCTCTTGTATTTTCACTACTGTCATAAGCTAAATTTACTCCACCTAAAAACCAATGAAACCCTCCAGATTGTCCAACTTTGTCACGATTAATTAATAAACGAAGACATTTTTTACCAGCTTTATCTACAAGTGAAGCAAATGGATGTACTTCTAAAGATGTTCCCATAATAATTAACAAATCACAGTTTTTAAAATCTTCATTTGGTAATTCATAGAATCGATCAGGAAGATTTTCCCCAAAAAATACAATATCCGGTTTGACAACATTACCACACGTTTCACATTTAGGTATAGTATCCTTAAATATTTCTTTCTTTGCCCACTGCATATCATATTTTTCACGACATTTTTCATTCAAACAATGATTAGTAAAAAATGTACCATGAGCTTCAACAAGTTTTTCTTCTGGAATATTGGCTATTCTTTCTAAGGTATCAATATTTTGGGTATAATGTCGAACCAATAAACCTTTTTCATTTAATAACTTAATAAAATAATGTGACGGAGTAGGTTTAAATGTACCAGGATACAATTCTTTAGCCAAAACAAAAAACGGTTTGGGATTGTTTTCAAAATAATTCAATTCAAATATTGCTTGAGGATATGGAAGATCATATTTTTCTAAGTTATTATATAAACCAGTATCAGGTGAACGAAAATCTGGTATTCCAGCAGCTATAAATGAATAAAAAAATAATTCGTTTTATAGAAATTTAATATAGTACAATATAAATTTAAATAATGGACTTACATGTTGAAACTCCAGCTCCTACCATTGTTATAACATTTTTAATTCCACCCTTTTTCCAATGATCAATTAACCCTTCGAAAGTTAAATCTTCAATTACCTTTAAAAAAAATTAAAATAAAATTTTAAAATAAAAATAGTTTTTTTATACTTTTTTAGAAGCTTCAGTTTCATTTCCTTCGTGAAAACTTAATTTTTCGGCAAAAAATTTTTTAATTAAATCCATAGATATTCCAGAAGTTCCACTAATTCCTGCTCCTTCGTCTGAGCTATCATTATCTTCTTTCCTACCTTCTATGTACATAAGTAAAAAATTTACATTTTAAATTAAAAATTATTTTAAATATTAATGTATATAATTGCTGTGTAAAATTTTGTTTCTATATGGAAAATAACTGGCCAGTGGCCATAATATTATAAATTTATTTAAAAAAAAAAAGGGAAATCCCAGAAAAAATTTTATGTTAGAAATTTTGATGCAATGTTTTCCCAAAGTTGCGTTTTAAATGCAGGAAAAAATTAAGAAACATATTGTATTTTTTTTTTAAATTTTGCATTACTAGTTGACTTAAAATTATTTATGAGTGGTATATGAATTGTGATGCTTAATATAACATTTATCTGCTATATATTTAAAGACCTTTAAAATTCAGTAAAAATTTAGTTAAAAAAGTTTACTTAAAATAAAAGCATAAACTTTTCAGGCAAATATTTAATGCAAGTAGAATTACAGCTTTTGTTCAAAAACTTTATTTAATTTTATTAGATTTAGAACTAATACTCTTATTTTTAAATAAATTTGTTGGTTTTAAAAAATACAACGGGACGATAAACAAATCTTTACCGTAGGTCAAATTCTTTGGATACTTAATGGAGACAAATTTATACACACCACAACTACGTACCTTTATTTTTGTCGCTTTTTTTTTTGTCCGACATAATGCTGACTAATAAAGTTTTTATTTCTTTTCTGTATAATTGGAAAACATTGAATAATCTGAAAGAAATTATTTTAGCCGTGGTGGAAAAATTTATTTTTCAATTTCAATAATAAAAAAAAATATCGTATGAAAAAAACGTCAAAATTTTTAATTACATAAGTCAAAATGACATAACATAGGTGTGTTCAAACAGAGTCCTATGTCGTTCAAGACTAAGTTTATAGATATAGAATGATTTTTCTAAGGATCAAACTTATCATGCCTCAAAAGACTTTAAGACGTGCAAAGAGTATGTTTACCCCGGATGATGTAAAAAAAAAAAAAAAAAAAAAAAAAATAAAATTCCCAATAGTTGTATTCAAAAAATAAACTTGTACATATACATATACATATTAGTTCTTTATGTTGGTTGAGTGTAATGAAATTAAAATTTGATTGAATTACAAAAAAATATTATCTTCATCATCTGCATCATCAGAAAATGATTTTTTAGAAATTATTTTTGCAGCAAATAATATTTTCTAAAGACCCAAAATATCGTGTGAAAACTTTACTGAAACTTAGTTATATTCTGAACAAGAGCATTGTAAGTATTGTATACATTTTGAAAATTTTATAAATTTAAAAAATATTTTAATGTATTTGAAGTTCTTTATCAAAGGAAGGAAAAATATTTTAAATATCTATTTTTATATATTTTATTATTAACAACCATAAAAATTTAAACAAATAATGTTTTGTAGTTCCCATTTTAGTTTTATTTCGTTTGTATTATTTCAAATAATTTGATTTTGACTTTTCACTAAAGTCATTAAGAAGCTTTATTTCTACACTTTAAGCAAATTTTTATAACATTGATTACTGTTAATGTTTTAATCTAATAATTTTCAATAGAAATCGTTGAATAAGTATTATCTCCATATCAAAACCACCCTTGCGGCCATTTAAAAAACAATTGAATGTTTAGGTTTTTAAATGAAGGTGGCCTTGCTTGAACGTGTTGAATGTCACTTGTCACAACTTGACAATTTACAACTGACAGTTATACTCGTGGAAATCTTTTCTTTTTCTCTTTTCGTTCAACCAAGAAAGATTCAACATGGGTTTTGCTAATCTTTGGTTTTCGCATCCTAGAAAATATGGTCAAGGATCACGTCAATGTCGTGCTTGCTCAAATA
Source organism: Dolichopus griseipennis (assembly GCA_963082915.1). Taxonomy (NCBI): domain Eukaryota; kingdom Metazoa; phylum Arthropoda; class Insecta; order Diptera; family Dolichopodidae; genus Dolichopus; species Dolichopus griseipennis. The sequence continues at coordinate 57,129,399 of OY720441.1, forward strand.
GACATGGATTAGTCCGTAAATATGGTTTAAATATATGCCGTCAGTGCTTCAGAGAATATGCTAACGATATTGGATTCAGAAAGCTGGATTAAATTGTTCAATGTTCGGCGTGAGGATTTCAACACTCTAGGTTATACATTAAAATTATAACAAATTGTTAGAATGTTAACCAGCAAATTTGAATGTCAAACAAATAAATGAATATTTAAAAATATTAAAAATCTGTACTTATTTTATTTTAAACTAATATACATATTTTATTTTAATTAATCTGAGCAAAAAGGAACATATCGTGTGTCTTTGTTGTTTAAAAAATTTTAAATGAACTGTACCAGATCGCCAATCAACTGCAGATCACAAAAACAATCGCTCGTATAAAAAATTTATTACTTCTGTAGATTTATTTCCTTACAGTTTCTTACCTCATCCAAGGTGATAAGGGAATTAAGCATTCCGTTCCTTTTCAAGTGTGGTAGATTATATACTATGTAATCATTTTACAGGTAATATTATTTTGTTTAAAAATATTTTATATTTGGTCGCCATGGGGATTTGTAAATCAAAATTATTTTTCAATAAAATAAAGCATAGCCCGTCGTACGGGAATCGAACCCGTATCACCTGTAACCAAATGCTTACCCACTACACCTGTAAATTTAATCAATGGAAATTACTGAACAATAAAAAATTTTAAAGTTCTTCCAAAATCAAAGTAAAATCGAAGACAAGTTAAAAAAATTTTTGTTTTTCCAGTTTAGGTATATAGAATCAAATTTTGGTTTATTGTAGAACTAAATTTAAGTTCACTAAAAAAACGAAAAAGATTTTATTAATTAATAAATAATACTTATTTATTTTAAATTTTATACAGTACATTGAGAATTATAGTAGAGATCCAAAACAAAATATTTTTAAAACAGAACATATACTTTTAAAACTAAAGGTTTTCTAACTAAAAATTAAACATTATCACGATACAAGTTTTTTTTATTTATCTATTTATACAAATTTCTTATCTAATATTCGATTGCGATTATATCTATTTTGTTTAATATGTAATAGCATATTCTTATAAAATAACAAACTCTTCTGTTTCATCGATGTCATCATCTTCAGTGCATAATTCAAGTCTTAATCTAGCTAATTGCTCTTGCAATGGTTTGTACACTGATTCTGGGGGACTATTTTTTTCTTGTTCACTACTTTTTCCTTTAGAAAATGTAAATATAGGATAATTTATATCAATACAATTTGGTACTGGATTATCATCTGATTGTATTCTTTCTATATTAGCTGCAAATCTAAATGGATGTAAATACTAAAAGAATAAGAAAATTAATATTACTTTTTAGTTCAAATACATATTTTGTTAACCTACTGGTTGTACACTAGTTATAAAATTATCAAAATCTGTTTTAGTTTGGCAATAGAATCCAACACAGCAACTGGGATCCATTTTGGATGATTTTAATTTTCTTGGAGATTTACAATGAAAAGAGTTTGCTGCAAAATTATCCTGGCTAACATCAACTGCTTCTTGACAATAATGAGGATCCAAATGAATCATTTTATCCTCTTAAATAAAATAGTTTAATCACTGATTTAAAAAAAAAAAAAAAATTTTACCTTGAAATCCAACAAAGTATAATGAATGTTTGGGCCTTCCACCAATCACTCCAATACAATACTCTACACTAAGTAACAATTTTAAACAATGTGCATACACGGCATTTAGTTTTTCAACGCCAAGGCGTAAAGGAACTAATATTATTAATGATTTCCACTGCATTTGTGGTGTACTAGTACTTGAACTGGCTACATTTTTACTTGTATAGTTATTCCTTGGTGTTTGCCAAGGAACGTTAGGATGCACAGATTTTTCTGGAACCAAACATTGATCTAAAACGTCTTGAATATATACTGAAAAAAATATATATTGTTGAAACTTTTCAAATACTACTTATTCTTAATATTCTGTTCTTACCTGTACAATCCTTAGCAACATATAAAATTAAATTATCGAAATCTGCATTTTCCTGTCTAGCCTGATCGACAGCTTGCCTGTGTGTAATTTTTTTATCAATATTATAGATATATTTAAATTGATAAAGTTGTATCTACAAAACTTACCTAAGAAGTTGGGAAACTGATGACGGACCATACCAATCTCCCGGTTTTTTTCCCATCTCTTGTCCTAAATTACATAATGTGTGAATGGAAAATGGATTATTTTTTGACGAACTATCACCAAACCATCGAATAATCTTTCGATGCATATGGTCTTCATATGTTGTATTTATTTGTGTTTCCGGATCCCATCGCCAACTTCTTCCTAAGAAATGGCAAACAAGACCTTGAGCTAATAACATTTGACCACTACGAAGCATACAACCCCAACCACAATCGGAAGTATAATCAGAACCATTCATTGTTTGAAATTCTCTTCTATATGTCATCCACAGTCTACTGTAAAAGTCTTTTTTGAATCCTTCTATACCCTCCTCCCACGGATTTTCAGCAGTATCATTTTCCATTACATCCATTCCGAACTCTTGTATTACAGTTTCTTCCGGTCCCCCATCATTGGTCCTATTTTCTATTTGACTAGAAAATTCTACTGAATTTTCCATAGAAGAATTTGGAGTAGATTTTCTATGATAACATCTACCAAGTAACCAAATGGGTTGCTCTTTAGAAAAATTAGAGCGCATCTTACCACTCCACCCATATTTAACATTATGCCACATTGACATTAATTTAGTTTCCATTCCTCTGGTTGGAGTTCTACCAGAAGGAGAAGATCCATCACCATCATCATTAGTGGCAGAACCAGCAAGATTTCCACTATAAAATTGGGAAAAGGCATTTATTATTCTTGAAGAAGAAATTTTCCTAGACGGTGTGTTTATCTCTGATGTTCTTTTAATTCTTTCTCTACAATCTTCTCCTTGTTCATCCACTGCTACTGACACAGCGGTATTGAGTTTTTCGTTTGTCGTACTAAAAAAACCATCATTATTCATCTAGAAAATATTAAGAGATAAGAAAATTAAATTGAAATTTTAATGTGTCAGACAAAAATTCTTTTTTTTACCTTAAATCTACAAAGAAAAAATAGTTTTCTTGTGACTACAAGTATTTCATGAAAATAAAAACAATTCAAAAACTCCTGACTTTACTTGACGTTTTTTTTTTCATTGATTCTTTTTTTTTATCATTCTACAAAAATTTTACTGTCTTTTGTTGCGTTAACAAATAATTTGATTGCAACTTTCTTTGCTGTCAAACAAAAGATTACGATAAATGTTTTAATCAACAAAATTGTTGATCAACATGTTGTGCTGAAAAAATTGGACAAAGGACAATATGAAGTAGCTTGCACTACTTCATATTCTGATGAACATAATGTTAAATTAGTTTCATAAGAGGAAAGGTTTTGTTTCCTATTTGAATATTTATATGCTTATTCAAGTGGGACTTTTAGTTTTATTTGTATCTAAAATTCATGCAATATTCGCTACACTTAAACTGTAAAATATTAAAATAATATCCGATCCGATAAATTGCATATTATAAGTTTGTATTTTAGAGTTTCAATGTGCCCCATAGGGTTAAAGCAACACTTTTTTTTGACATAATTACCAAAGTTCACATAACAGATGATTCACTGTCATAAATAAGTCACAACACAACGTTATTAACAATAATAAACAAAAAATAACTAGTAAAAATTGCATATTTTAAAATGTCTAATGATAATATTTTTGAATACTTACATTCTGAAATTGTTAATTATTCTCAACAGAAGAGCAAAGTAAACTCACTAAAAACATGTTGATTAAAATTCATATAAATTTTATTCCAGAATGAAAAAGATTTAACCATTCTGGACAGTATAGGATTTACAACAGGATTTCGTTTGATAGAGCGTTTAACTAGAGAAGTGTCACGCTTTGATGAACTTGAAGCTATGAAATTTATTTGTACTGATTTCTGGACTGTTATTTATAAAAAGCAAATAGATAATCTTAGAACAAATCATCATGGGGTTTACGTTTTACAAGATAATTCATTTAGATTTTTAACTCGTTTATCATCATGCAAGCTAGAGCATGCTCCAAAAGTCAGTATTCTATATACATATTATGCCTTTAACATTTAGTTTTTAAAAATAATTTTAGTATGTTGCATTTACATGTGGTTTGATACGAGGAAGTTTAGCTAATCTTGGAATATCAAGTACAGTAACAGCAGAGGTTGGAAACTTACCTTCTTGCAAATTTCATGTTCAAGTAAATAGAAAAACCGTTTAAAATTAAAGAAATTTATTATAGTTTTAATAAAAATATGTAAAAATATTCATTCAGTCTCTTAATATGCTACGATAATTCAACAAAGATAACATTTACATTTAAAAAAAATATATACATGCAAAAATGTGAAATAATAAAAAAAATATATCACTAAAGAAATAAGTTTAAACTAAATGTTCTATGAACTTAAATTCTAAGACTTAATTATAAAAATTTTTTCTCCAATGTTTTTCATTAAAATTGGAATAACTTCCCGTCGTATCTTCATTCGAACCAGACATTACATTTGGATCATTCGAATTTGAAGTTGAATTAGTCTCCTCAGTCTCTTGCGCAATATCTTTACTACAACCTGGCCTAGGGTTTGTGTCATTGTTGACGAATAATATTTTTCTATACATTTCAGAAGGATCATATTTTTTCCTAAGTTTTTTATTAGCAAGAGCAGAAATGTTAATTGGATTTCCACTTAAAAGTATATTTGGCAAATTTTTATTTTTAACTTTAGGTGACAGAACAACGTCTAGTGGTCTTGGACTACCAACGGTTTTAATTACAGAGCATTCAATACCTTTTAAGCTTATTGGAGAAATTTCGTTTGAATTTAATTCTTGACTATCAAGAGAAACCATTTTTTGTACAGAAAAGTCAATCGGAGATTTCTGATACTGAGCTAAATCTACACTTTCTTCAGAAAACTGTGCACCAGTTTTAATTTGTGGCTCATTTTCAGCTACAATTTGATTTTGAATATGATTTTCATTTGATAAATGATGAGCTTCATTATAATACTCATCTTGATCTTTATTTATATTTTGACTTGTACTTTGATTTTCATTAATATTTTGAATTGATTGATTTTCATTCGTTCTAAGCATTTGACTGGTTATTGTTGACGTTTTTTCTGAAATATTATTATTTGGGGTTTGAATATCCTTTACTGAAACAGATGTCTGTTCAATTTCACTTTCCGAATGCATATTTCTAATATGTCTCAACAAATTATCCTTTCTATTAATTATTACATAACATATATTACATTGATATTGAGCTGCATCTTTAATAAAAATAAAAAATAAAGTAGTTTATTATAAAATATGTAAAATAGTTTTTACCATGGTGAGAATTTATGTGCCGCTTCAAAACATTTTCTGAACTAAAATATTTACAACATATATCACATTTGTATTTGGTTACATTATCATGCTTTTTTAAGTGATCTTTTAAATGATAAGAACGATAGAATTGAAAACCACAAATCTGACATTTAAACGGCCTACTTCTATCTACAAAATAATTGATGAAAATTAAATAATGTAATTTTTCGTTTCACATAAATTATACTTTGGTTATGTATTACTGAATGTCTAGCTAGTTTAGATTTTTGAAAGAAACCTTTACCACATACTTCACAATAAAATTGTTTTGGATCCTTTAAGTGATGTATTCTTACATGAGACTTTAAGGAACTTTCGTCCCTGTACTCGGCTTGACAAACATTACATTTATAACATTTAGGCCTTCTATGTAATTTTTTGTGCTTCTTCAATGTTACTTTATTTAAAAAAACTTTGTTACATATATTGCAAGTATTGCTCTTTGATGTGTGATTTTTTTTGTGATATTTTAAATGACTTTTTTTTGCGAATACCTGAAAAATAATTGTTATTAAATAAGAATTATTTAATTTTCTTTGTTTGAAATATTTATACTCTGTCACATTGTTTGCATTTATAATCTAGACAAGTTAACGGCAAATTACAATAACTGTGATAATACTGTTGTTGTCTACTAGCAAATACCTTATCACAAATAACACATTTATATTTGCCACCAAAAATAATTATATGATCTTTTATAGTTTGCCTCTTTTTTAATTTAATTGTATTTGGAGTTTCCATATGTGATGAGCATTTTGTTTCTGTTACTGTTTTTATTGATTGCACAGTTGATGTTTCTAATGTTCGTAAAGAATTTTGACCTGATGTTATTAATTTATTTTCTATAACTTTTGTTTTGCAATAATTTAAGGGTACCTCGGGTACCTCGAACATAGCTCTGAATTAAGTACTTGGTTTTATAAGAATGAGTTTTTGTTTTTTATTTATGTATATAATTCTTTGTGTTAATTCTCCAGATAATAGTGATGTTTTTTTCTATAGAAATAGAAAATACAGTAATTGATTTCAAAAATAGTATGACTATTTAATATCAATTCTATGAATGATAATATCGTTTCTGTTTAAGAATTTTGTTTTGAAAAATTCTCCTTTTCGTGTTTCAAATAACTTATAAAACATTTTGTTCAAAAACTATCTTTAAAAATAAACCTCTCTTTGAATCTATACAAACTTCAGTAACCTACCTATTATCACTATTATGTATTATAGATGCATTTCTTAAAAACATAAAAAACGAACAAATTTTCCATCAAACTGAAACTGACTTAAAATAATATTTATTGCTTTCAAAAAAGTAAATAAATTTAATAAAATATTTAATGTAAACAAAAATACCAATGAATTATGTCAAAGTAGTAGCTAAGTATCTCACTACTAAATTTTGCTATATATGTTGCGTTGTTTGTGTAATCATTATACTCAGAAGAACAAACAAGAATTCAAATAATGTTCGTTTTTTTAAACTTAATATTTCTTTTAAAATTATCATTTTTTTAATGTACATATATCATATATAACCTTTGTATTACTAAGTACATATCTAGTTTTATTTCAACTTAAGTGGCCAAGGTATTTAAAACTAGTATTTAATTTAATTCATAATCTTGCAGGAAAGTGAATATTATATATATAATTATTTAAAGTTGAAGTTTAACTTAAATGCTAAGTAAAAAAATAAAATTAATATAATGATAAAATATTTAATATAACTAATTTTATTTTTTTATTTATAATGTTGAAAAGCAATTTTTCTCAACATTTGTTGATATCGTTAATACGTTGCTATCTTAATTCCACAAATTTAATTCGAAAACATTTTTTAGCTTGCTAGTTGCTTTGCTTGGGAAGAAATTGTTAAAGTTTTTATAAATGTTAAGTAAAAGAAAGCGTGCAAGTTCTGTAGCTAGCAGGCAGGATGAAGATATAGCTGACGACTCTGCACCTGAATTGTCTCCGGTGGTAACAACCGGTCGAAAAAGAAAAAGACCTGATGCTTCAGAATTGTGCCAATTAATTTATGATTCCATTAGAAATATAAAAAAAGATGATGGCTCAATGTTGTGTGACACATTTATTAGAGCACCTAAAAGGCGACAGGAACCTGCTTATTACGAAGTTGTTGCAAATCCAATTGATTTATTACGTGTTCAACAGAAATTAAAAACAGATTCCTATGATGATACAGAGGAGCTCACAAGCGATTTTGAGTTGTTAACAAAAAATGCAAAAGCATTTTATAAACCAGGTTCTACAGAATATGCAGATGCATGTGCATTATGGGATATATTTCTAACAAACAAAGCAAAGATATTAGAATCTAACTATGGTGATGACGAACCTCGAAAAAGAGTAGGAAGACAACCGAGACGATCAATTGCTAGTGATGGTGAGGTTGGAATCAAGCTTGAAGAGGATTTTGATGCTTATGAAGAGTTATTTGCAGCTGTAATGACTGCTACAGATCCTTTTGATGGGCGTCCTTTAAACATACAATTTCAACTTTTACCTTCCAAAAAAATTTATCCCGAATATTACGATGTTGTAGAGCATCCAATAGATTTAAAACTCATCGCAAATAAAATACAAACCAACGCATATTCAAATTTAGTAGAGATGGAAAAAGATTTACTGCAAATGGTCAAAAATGCTTGCATATTTAATGAGCCCGGATCACAAATTTATAAAGATGCTAAAACCTTAAAAAAAATTTTCACTGCACGAAAAATAGATATTGAAAGCGGTAAAATTAAATCATTATCAAAAAAAAGGGGTTTGTCATATAGTGCAACAGTTGCTGCTTTAAAAGATGAACCCGAAAGTTCTTCGGATGATGATGAAGATGAAGAAAAAAAAGGTGAAGGTCCAATGTGGCTGCTTTTTGATTATTTGTACAATTACGCAAGCACATCAGATAATCCAAATGTAACCGGAGCACCCTTAGGTCAATCTCTTTGGAAACTTCCTCACAGAAGATTTAGACCTGAATATTATGAGTTAATTAAAAGACCTATATCTATGTCTCAAATTCAAAACAAATTAAAAAAAGGAGAGTATGCCAATATATCTGACATGACAGCTGACTTATATTTAATGATCGATAATGCAAAAAAGGCATTCCCTGCAACACATCGAATTCACAAGGATGCTTTGAAAATGTTGAAAATTATGAATACCAAACTAATAGATGAAGGGTTGGAACAAGATAATACCGATTCTAATGATACTGACATTTTGGACACTCCACCTAAAAAGAAAGGAAGACCACGACTTTCGTCTACCGTAACTTCCTTGACACCCTCAATAATTTCGAACCCGATAAATCAAAATAATACATCTCCAAAGACTAAAGGTCAAGGTATTAATTTTGCCACGAAAAAAAAATTACTAAATCTTCAAAAATATATGGAGGATTATATAATAGATGATCGTCATCCTATGGTGCTTTTCATGGAAAAACCTTCAAAAAAATTGTATCCTGACTACTATGATGTAATTTCACATCCTGTTGATATGAATACTATTGAAAATAATATTAGAACCGATAAATACTCGAGCTTGGATGAGGTTGTTGCTGATTATCGTTTAATGTTTTCTAATTGTAGGAAATATAACGAAGAAGGATCAATGATCTATGACGATGCAAATATTCTTGAAAAAGCTTTTAATGAAAAACTTAAAGAATTTTGTGGATTTATTGAAAAAAAGTTAACACCTAAAGTTATAAAACCGGTCAGAAAATATATTTCACAAATGGATTCAAAATTGTGGCAATTTTATGACACAATTAGAGATTATCATGAACCAAAAGGAAATCGACAATTATCTGTTATATTTATGAAGTTGCCATCGAAAAATGATTATCCAGATTATTATGACATAATAAAAAATCCAGTGGACATGGAAAGAATAGCTCAAAAATTAAGACAACAATCTTATGAAAATATTGACGATTTGGCTGCAGATTTTATGTTGATGTATGAAAACGCTTGCAAGTATAACGAACCAGATTCACAAATTTATAAAGATGCTTTAATATTACAACAAATAACAATACAAACTAAACAAATTTTACGAGAACGAGATGAAAGGGTACCAGATGTTCAATTAGCTGTCCAAGAACTCCTTATTTCGCTTTTTACCTCTTTATATAATCATCAAGATGAAGAAGGACGGTGTTACTCAGATTCACTTGCAGAGCTACCAGAGTATGATGAACAAAATTCAGCGAAAATACGAGGAATTTCTTTAGATTTGATAAAACGAAGGTTGGACAAAGGTCTTTATAAAAGACTTGATATTTTCCAGGAAGATGTTTTTTTATGTCTTGAAAGAGCAAGAAAACTTTCAAGAACAGACTCACAAGTCTTTGAAGATTCACTTGAATTACAAACATTTTTTATTAACAAAAGAGATGAATTATGCAAAGGAGTTTTAAGTTCTCCAGCTCTTAATTATAAAATTAATCATTTAAATGAAGCAGTAGAATCTCTGAGACAATCTAAATCTATGTTGGAAGATCAAGACTTAGAAGAAACAGATACAGCGGCAACGCAAGGAGAAAGTATGACAATTGACCAAAAAGTATTTTCGCCAGGCGATTTTGTTTACTTTGATACACCTGATAACCAATTACCAGGAATTGCTTATATAGAGAGACTATATACAGATGCAAATAACATTAAAATGATGCAAGGAAATATATTTTTTCGACCTCATGAAACTTATCATGTAACTTCTAGAAAATTTTTAGAAAAAGAAGTTTTTAAGAGCGATCAACACTTGGCAATTCCGATTGACAAAGTGCAAAATAAGTGCTACGTTATGAGTGTAAAAGATTTTATACGTTTTAAACCAGAAGGTTACGCGGACAAAGATATATATGTTTGTGAATCCCGATATAGTATGAGACTTCGTTCATTTAAGAAAATTAAAAATTGGGCGTTTGTTCGAGATAATGATAAAATTAAATTTGCCCAAAGAGAAAAAGCTGTTGAACTTAAAAGAGTAATGTCCGTATTTAAGGAGCGAATTGAAAAACACAAAGGGGAATTAGCAGAATTACAACTCCAAGAAGCTTTGATTGAAAAAGATAAACTAAATGTTGTATTCCCTATGAACAACGTGACAGAAGGTTATATTTATTATGAACAATATAATACAGCTTGTGGAGGAACTGTTAAAACTGGGGACTTTGTTTATGTTGCAACACAATCAGGAAAACAATCTATTTCTCAAATTCATACTATTTGGGAAACTCCAGAAGGAGAATCATATTTTCAAGGCCCCTGGCTTACTCTCCCAAATGAAATTTCTCCAAATATAAACAGAACATTCAATCGTCAAGAAATTTTTCTCTCAACGGTTCAAGATAAAAATCCAACAATTGCAGTCGTTGGTAAATGCGCTGTTTTAGAAGTAGCTGAATATATGAAGCAAAGACCAACAGAAATTCCTGAATGTGATATTTACATTTGTGAAAATATTTATGATGAATCTAAAAAATGTATAAAAAAATTACCAAATTCAACTGGATTAAAAAAATTTAGACATAATTCAACAGTTACCTTAGATGAAATATTTTATTTCAAAGAAACTATTAAGTTACAAAAAGGTACTATTAGAACAGATAAAATTGAAAAAACGGAAGTTAATGAAGGGTTGGATATATGTGATGATTCAACTGATGGTGGATCTCCTTCAGTTAATTCAGATATGCAAATATCATCTTCTCCTTCATTATCTTTTATTTCTACGCCTAACATTAAAAAAAAACAATTGAAGCAACCAAATAAGTCAAAAATAACCGGTTACATTTTATATTCAACTGATGTCAGAAAACTAATTTGTCAAAATAATCGGGAAGCAACTTTCGGAGATATTTCAAGAATAATTGGTAATGATTGGAAAAATTTACCAGCTCACGTAAAACAATCTTGGGAAGATAAAGCTGGTAAAATTAATGAAGAAAATAAACTACGCTATGATAAATTAGAAGCTGAAGAGCATGGAAATTGTTCGAGCCCAATTCCTGGAGAAATCATTAATCAAGTTTTTGAATGTCTTTGGAATAAGTGTGATTTTCAATTTGAAGATTTAAACGATGCAATAGAACATTGCATTTCAGAAAACTCTGGTCATGTTAACATGCACTATACAAAAACTGATTCTGATTCTCCTATTGAATATCATTGTCTTTGGAAAAATTGTATTCGTTTAAAAAAAAATATGCCACCTTTTCCTCATTTGGTACGTTTAGTGAAACATGTTAGGGAAGTTCACTTAAATAAAGGGGGTAAAGTTATATTACCAAATGACAGAAGTAAAAATTTTGTACCAAGAAAGATTTTACCAATTCAAATAAATAACAGTAACACGCAAATTAGCAATAATTGTATAACAAATCAAATTGTACCACCCAATATTACTTCACAAAATATTCAACTCAATATAACTCCGACAGAGCCAATGTTTGTAACTGTTCCGCCAAGACCTCAAAGAGTTTTACATTCGGAAGCATACATAAAATACATAGAAGGACTGCAAAATAATACACCTAATATTTCATTATGGGAAAAAACGATGCAAAGTACTCAAAGTTCAATTTCAACTGTTGAACCTCCAAAAGAAGTTATGAATTGGTTTGGAAATGCAGGGAAAGAAAATCCGGACGCAATTATTAATGCCTTGTGGCATTTAAGAAATTTTATGTTAGAAGATACTTTGCAAATCAAAAATAAAATGTTTTAAATTTTAAAAAAAACCGGGAGCAGATAATTAAAAAAAAAAACAATGTATTTTTGCTTTAACTTTTTTAAGTAAATAAAATATTTGTGTTAACGAACAATATTTTTTTTTGCTGAACTTTCTTATTTCATTTATTGTATTAATTATATTCAACTTCTTAAATTTCAATATATAAGTATCAGTGACCAGATATCAATTTAGATATTCTTATTTTTGCAAGTCTAATTTTTATGATTTGTTTTTCCGTTTCTTTATAGTTGCATTGCATTAAAGAAGTTTATCTTAAAGAGTAGACAATTTAATGTAGTATGTTTATCAAACTAAAAAAATTGATTGATTAGAGCAAAATTCGTTAATAATAATTTAAAAATTCTTGGCGGTACTTTATTTTAAAATTCTATAATCTGTTCTGTTTATTTGTAACAGGTTTTGTGGTTATTAGTTAAAACATTTTTAAATTTCATTTAAGGTTCAGCCCCAAAAATATTACGTCCTCAAGTTTTCCCACCATAATATTCACTACAAGTCATATACAAAGGAAAGCACTTATTAATAAATCAACCTGTATTTTTAATAAAATTTTTTTAAACCTAACTTTAACTGTGAATTATATTAAACTATAGTTTTAATTCAAACTTCAGTGAATATTAATACATACTCGTTTAACACGAAATTTAGAAAATTGAAAAAAAAGTGAAAAAAATATTTAAATATAATTTTAGAAGAAAAAAATTAAATAAGAAGGACATGGACAGAACGATGGCAGAACTAAATGTCAGATATTTTGACATTTAACATATTTTCAAAACAAAAAAAAAAAATAGTCGAGGGCGCATCTCTCCACATACCAAGTTGACAGCCTAATCCACATTCCACCGTTATGGGATAACTTTGACCTTTGAAGATAAAAGAAAACATTTCACATTAATATTATTATATGACAATTAATTTAATAATTATATGTCATAACAAGACAGATTGAATCAGCTGTTCTGTTTCTTTCCTACCTTCTGTTTATGTTTATCAATTTCAAATATCAATAGGTTTTTTATTTGAATGAAAAATTTATTCTAAAATCAAAAGATATAACAGAAAATGTCGAATGTATTTATTGAGGATCCGAAGAAGAAACTTCTCAGCTACATTACTGATCCTGATATATCATTAAAAGTTTCAGATCTTCATATTTTTGAAAGAACTCCAAACATAGAAAGAATTTTTAATGTAACAAAATGCCCGGCAAGTACTACTTTAAAAGCGAAAAGAGATTATTTTACGGGGGAAATAATTGATTTTGTTGAAGTGCCTATTAAAAATCCTGAAGCAAATGCAAGAAATTCAACATCATTTAATCGAGCTCCAGATCCAGAAGATAATGTTCGAGGTAATCCAATGAACTATCCATTCTGGCCTGGTGGTTTCGATGAGCCGCTAGATGAGTTAAAAGATATATTTTCGGAAAATTTTGATTTTAATGATGAGCCATTATTAACCGTACCTCCTGGTTTTACGCAAGGTTATAATTTTACTGATGAAACGTCTGAAGAAACAAAATCAGAAGATGTAGTAGATCTTTTGTCTGAGTTGGAGAAAGATTTCGAGGTAAGTGAATGGTTGGACCTGAATGAAGAAAAAATTGAAATGGATAAGAAAAAAAGTGATGATACCAATGTTTTTACACCTAACGAAGAACAAGATTCACTTCTTGAAGCCCTGGAACCAGTTCCAATCCTTCAAATATCCCAATGTTCAAGTGGAATCCAGTATTCTAGCGAATGGGCAGAGATAATTGATACAACAAAACCAGTTACAGATTTTGAAGAAAAAATACCTGAACCAGCGTTAACATTCCCATTTGAATTAGATAACTTTCAAAAGCAAGCAATTATAAAATTAGAGGATCACCAATATGTGTTTATTGCAGCTCATACTTCAGCAGGTAAAAAGAAAACTAAAGTTAGCATATATGTATATTAAATTTAAAACATTTAATTTTAGGGAAAACCGTGATAGCTGAATATGCAATTGCTTTATCTCAAGAACATATGACTAGAACTATTTATACATCCCCTATCAAAGCGTTATCCAACCAGAAGTATCGAGATTTCAAAAAAGCATTTAAAGATGTTGGTCTAATAACCGGTGATTTGCAAATTAATCCAACAGCTCTTTGTTTGATTATGACAACTGAAATTTTACGTTCAATGTTGTTTTGTGGAAGTGACGTTGCGCGTGATTTAGAATATGTCATTTTTGATGAAGTTCATTATATAAATGATCTAGACCGAGGACATGTTTGGGAAGAAGTTATAATGTTGTTACCTAAAAACGTTTCTATAATTATGTTAAGTGCAACTGTACCAAATGTTAAAGATTTAGCTGAATGGGTCGGAATAATAAAAGAGCGAAAAGTTTATGTTATAAGTACTTTGAAAAGACCAATTCCTCTAGAACATTACTTATATGTTGATAGTGGTGGAAAAAAAAAAGAAAATATGCATATGATAGTTGATTCAAAAAATCAGTTCTTAGTGAAAAACTTTAATGATGTTAAGACAGAAATAGACGAAAAAAATGCTAAAAAAGGAAAAACAGGGGGAAATAACCCAAAAGAAGAGCAGCGAAAATGGTCTAGTCTTATTGATTATTTACAAAAGAGTGGCAAATTACCTGTAATAGCATTTACATTATCAAGAAATCGTTGTGATTCAAATGCTGTTGCTTTATGCGCAAAAGACTTAAATAGCGCTAAAGAAAAAGCAGCAGTGCATAATTTTTTCCAACAATGTATTGCGAAACTTAAACCTGAAGACAGAGTTTTAAAACAAGTTTCGTTTATGAAAGAATCGTTGGAACGTGGAATTGGTATACATCACAGCGGAATTTTGCCTATTTTAAAGGAAATTGTTGAAATGGCTTTTCAGTTTGGTTGGGTTAAAGTATTGTTTGCCACAGAAACATTTGCTATGGGTGTCAATATGCCCGCAAGATCAGTTGTATTTGATTCTTTCAAAAAACACGATGGTACAGAATTGAGAATTCTCAAGCCCTCTGAGTATACACAAATGGCTGGAAGAGCTGGTCGACGTGGACATGATGAAACAGGTACTGTAATTATATTTTGCAAACAAATACTCCCCTCATCAATGGAACTTCAAAATATGATATTAGGAAGAGCTGATTTACTTTTATCAAAATTTAGATTACGTTATGCAGCAATATTGAAATGTTTGTGCTATAAAAATATAAGAGTAGAAAATATAATGAAAAATAGTTTTAAAGAATTTAAATTCAAAAAGGAGGGACCAAGTTTAATGAAACATTTAGAAGAAATTGAAGAAGAATTTTCTAAAATAAAGGACTTAGATAAAAGTTTAGAACCTCTGGAAAACTTTTTCAATATCTCAGATGAGTATTTAAGTGCTAGACAAAGTGTTATTAAAAAACTATTACAACAACCCAATTATTTAAAAGAAATTAAACCCGGAAAATTAATAATTGTTACCTTTGATAATCACTATAATAAATTAGGAGTTATTTTAACTGTTAAGTTTGCAGTTAAACCAAAAGAAACTACATTAAAAGTTCTTGTATTAGATGATCAACAGGCAGAAAAGCAAGAAACTAAAGAAATTGAACTTTGGCATAATATGTTATCATTAACTAAAGAAATGAAATTTTTCAAACCTGTTGGTGCAGGTGGGCATAACATTTTAGAAATACAATTTAAAAATATTGTAGAATTAACTAAAAGTAATATTAAAATTGAACCGGAATTAATTATAAAAAATTGGGAACAAAGACAAATTGAACGGTTTAGAGATACTCCTCCAAGTCAATCTGTTCAAAAAGCTGTAGCTGAATTAAATCAAATAAATGAAAATTATATATCAAAACCAAATTCTATACAAATTATTGCTTTAAAAAAGGAGCTGAATTTAAATGTTGATGATGCGGAAGAATTTTCAAATTTATGGAAAACATTCAGTAATGCAAAAGAAAAGCTACAAACCATTTTGCCGTACACCAATATTGCAAACTTTCAAGCAGAATTTAAAAAAGTATTTGAAAAAAAAATGCTTGAAAAGAAGCTTGAAAATTTGAAATTCCAAAATTCTCCTAAAAGCTTATCACTTTATGCTGATTATTGTGATAAGTTAAACGTTTTAAAAGAACTTCGTTATATCGATGAAAATGATGTTGTTCTTATGAAAGGAAAGCTAGCATGTGAAATGGGGCAAAATGAGCTTTTTATAACGGAACTAATTTGTTCCAATACTTTCGATGGTTTAATGCCAACTGAAATTGCAGCTCTACTATCAGGATTAGTTTTTCAAGCTAAAACTAATGTAAAGGTCAACCCACCAAATGAAAAAGTCAAAAATGTAAGTATGTACATTTTTTTTTATATAATTTATAAGTACTAAAAAAACCTATAAAATATTTGAACTTTGAAATAACTGAAACTTGAAAATCTGAAATATTTTAAATATTACAAAAAAGAATTTTTAAGTTTAAATAAAATGCCATTGCCTCAAGTGTTTATTCAAACAAATATAAAAACTTTACATACATTAAATATGTTAACAAATCATTCAACGATAAGGCTTATAATAATACATAGCTTAAAAAATTTTTATCAAAACAGTTTATATTGTTTTTTACATAGTTAACAGTTTATATTGCTTTTATATAAATGTATACTTAATTAACTAAACTTAATACTTTAGGTCAACAATTTTTTTCGTTTTTCTACTAAATTTTTTGCTGCGACTATTGTATTATGCATTAACATTGCAACAGTCATGGGACCAACACCTCCTGGTACAGGTGTAATCCAACCAGCAATTTCTTTAACAGTGTCATATTCTACATCTCCCACAAGTTTTGTTTTACCATTTTCATCGGTTATTCTAGTTATACCAACATCAATAACACATGCTCCTGGTTTAATCATATCTTTTTTAATTAATCCAGGAATTCCAGTAGCCGTTATTATTATATCTGCCATTTTACAATATGTTTTTAAATCTTCTGGTGGAGTGAACCTATGACAAATTGTAACAGTTGCATCCATTCCATTTGTTTCATTTCTTCCGTCAACATGTAAAAGCATTGATATAGGCATTCCTACATTTTTAGAACGCCCAACAACAACAGCTTTTTTACCAAACGTTTCAATACGTGTTCTTTTTATTAATTCATAAACCCCTAATGCTGTACATGGGATTAAGGTATTCATATCTAAACAAAGTCTACCAACATTTCTCTCATTAAAACCATCAACATCTTTATCACATGATACAGCATTGCAAATTTCTCTTTCACTCATATGGCCCGGAAGTGGTAATTGAACTAGTATACCATCAACAGAATCATCTTTATTTAAAGTATCAATTATATTAAGTAATTCCTCTTGCGTTATATCTGGCTGTAAATTTTTAGTTTCACTTTTAATTCCAACTTCTTTTGCTGCGTTCATTTTATTTCGAACATATACAGAACTTGCTGAATCATTTCCTATTAAAATTGCAGTTAGCTGAGGTCTTCTATTTCCTTCAGATATCCATTTTTCAATAACTACTTTCATTTCGTTGCGTATATCTTGAGAAATTTTCTTCCCATCGATAATTTGAGCCATTTTGTTATGCTAAAATAATTATGTTTTAATAAAATTAATTAAATATAAGTATGTATTTAAATTAAAATATAAAATTTTTTTTTGTTTACCCTTATTACTTTGGAGCTCTCCACGTGAAAATAAACTTGTTTAATTAACAAATTTTTGGATATTCTAAAAGGTATATATCGTTGCTTGCACAATAGTGTTACCATCATTTTTAAACTTATTAATTTTATAATAGTTAATTTTTAAATCGCTTCAAGTTAATAATAAAACTAGAATTAATATCTAGCATTTGTAATATTTTCACGTATTTGCAATGACATTTTAGTAAAAACTTTATAATTCTTGTCATAAACAGTAATATTGTGGTTGTCAGTGAGATTTTATCCAAATTACATATTTAACGGATTTACCAATAATTAAGGAAATTGTTTAATTACGGTTTTAGTAGTTTTTTTTAATAATGTGCAATACATATATATTATAATGTATAAACATATAACAATGAGTTTGAAAAGACATTTTTAATTATCATAAAAATAGATTTCATGTATCAGCATCATATACATATATTATATAATATATAGTTAAAATATGTTTATTTACTAATATTCAATAATTACCCCACATTGTTATATGTATGGCAACGCTTAATTTGAATATTTTTTAATTCTTAAATTACCTTTGATTGAATTACATACATCTACATATATTACAATTTATAAAAGAAACATTCAATGACGAATTATATAGAAAAAATTAATTTTTTTTGTACAACATACTAAATACAAACATTTGGATATCTATATCATATAATCATATAAATCATATGAATATTAAGGTGGTCCGATCCCAAACAAATGAAAATGAATAGTTTGAGTAAGCGTTAAACCCGAATTTAAATTTACTAATAAAATAAAATAAAACACAAGAGGAATAATAGTATATATGTAGAGGAATTTTTTTTTTAAATTATAATTAAAAATGCAGTTTCCATGTTCCACCAAAAAATTATTTTGCATTGACCTTTTGAATGGTTAATTTTATGACCTAAATGTTTCTTCCCTCTCGAAAATGCAGAACAAGATTACTAAAATAATTTCTGTTAAGAACTAATAATGGTTTTTAGGTGATTAATTTGGTTATCAGATGATCCACACTACTTTAAAACGCCTCATTCAAATTTTTATTGAGACATACGATTTAATTTGTTTATGAATGACTGAGAGTATAAATAAAATATAGATAACATAAGTGTACTATAGCAGACTCTGTGTTATTAATGTTGCAGAATATGTAGTATTAAAAAAACTTCTAATAAATTTTTTTTCATAATTATTTTAACACAAGTTGAGATGTATTTATCAGTGTATTCATACTTTTTTTTCTCAAAAAAACATTTATATGCAATTAACTATACTACATATTAATGTTCAATTGAATATATAAACAAGTATAAATTTATTTTTTTTTTATGTGTAAAGGTTTCTCTTTTAAAAGCTATTTTATATTTACCGTTGCTGAAATTCTTACTAAAACATTACAATGGTTCTGAAAAACCGATTATATATTTCTTTACATTTAAATTGACTTTTAATATTTAAAAATTAAGTTCTTTCTTAAATTTATAAAAATCTCCTGATTATTAGTTCTGAATTAAAATTAAACAAAAACAATCTGTTAATAAATTTTTTATATCTTTTTACTTATTTCAATAAAGGCTAAAGAACGTTTTGAAAAAATATACGAAGACATAGAATCGGTTGAAAGAAAATATAATTTACATCCTGGCTTAGAAAATCGTCTTAATTTTGGTTTGATTGAAGTTGTATATGACTGGGCAAATAATAAGGTAAGCTGATAAGACACAAATATCATAAATAATAAAATAATTTTTTTGTAATTAACATTTAGCCGTTTTCTGATATCACCAAAATTACTGACATTCAAGAGGGTATTATTGTTCGTTGTATTCAGCAGTTAGATGAAACAATACAAGATGTAAGAACGGCTGCAATACGTTTTGGTAATACCGAACTCCAGCAGAAAATGGAAGATGCCTCAAAAGCAATAAAAAGAGATATTGTGTTTGCAGCCAGCTTGTATACCGAAATTTAAAACAAGTGTTTTAAACATTTTTTTTTATCATGAACACTTTTTGATTTTTTATTTATGAATATAACAAAATATTTTGATATTAAATTACTTAAGTTTTTTATTTATACAAATTTTTGTGTAAAAAAATCAAAGTAAAAAGAAAACTTTTCATTTTGCGTGTTTTATACACATACATATATCGACTGTTTTTAAAAAGAAAATTTTAATGTTACTTAATTTAGTTTCTTGCTTCTGGTTTTAACTTTGGTGGAGCAAATGTACTACCGGTCATCTTTTTCTTTTTTTTCTTTTGTTTTCCAGATTGGAAATCATGCCAACTATTAACACGACTTTGGCGAGATTCTTCAAAGTTCTTTTGCCATTCACGATCTTTTTTTTTTCTTTCTTCGTCTTCAATTTCTGCTTCTCGTTTTCTTTTACGTTCTTCCATGTCACGTTGGTCTTGCTGCTGACGTTTACGTTCCATATCAGCAAATAACTTCATAACCATAACATATATAGTGTGTTTATATTTAGCAGGATCATCTTCTGGGATAATTTCATTAGTCTTACCCTCTTTTTTAAGTTTCTTCTTTTTATCTGCTATCTACAAAATAACTAATGAATTAGTTTTTAAAATTTGTGGATTATATAAAAATCACCATATGATCAGTTCGTTCTTTTGCTTCTTCATATATTTCGAGACATCTTTTTCGTCCAATATCATTTTCTAAAATTTTCCAAGCTCTCGTAACTATGTCAAATGCAGTTTGTGCTGTTTCTTTTTTGTCTTGATTTTTGTCAGGATGAACTAGAATTGATAGAGCGCGATATTTTTTTTTTATTTGATCTAATGGTGTATCTGGTTCTACCTAAAATTACTTTTTAACTTTCACATTTTCAATTATATCAAAACCAACCTGCAAAACTTCAAATGGATTTAAATTAAAGTATGTGGACCCTGGTCGTAAAAGTCTTTGGATTTGTTGATCAGATGTCAAAACAGAATCTCGTTTTTCAATTTCTTTTACCTAAAAATCAAATTGTTTGTTTATTGTTTACACTATCCAATTATTTTATTTATGAAAATTTTAAAAAATTTACTAAACCTTTTAAGTTACCTCTTCATAAAAATCATCAAAGGACACTATATGTTGATTTGAAGAACCTGGTTTATTCAGCTCTGACATGGTTTTTAAGAATTTTATTCAAGGATAATTCTAAAATATAAATAAATTTTTTTCTTTGAACACTGCTTTTAATTAATTTTAATAATTATTACGTTAGCATCTTAAGTTGTTCATATGCTTTGTGTTTGTATATTTATTTATGTATATATGAAAGAAACAGCAAAATTCAATATTGACATTTGAATTTTATTGTTCTTATATTTTGAGATTTTTAAATTTTTATCATCAGTTCGAACTTAATCCGAAGTATATATATTATCTATTGTTCGAACGAAATTTTGAAAGTTCAATTAATATACATATTTATTTTGTATCCGCTACCCTTAAAAAGCAGCTCATTTTCCCATTCCTGCTGTCAGTCTTACATGTAAAAATTCTTCAAAAAAACTAATGTCAATTTCTCGAAAAAGTTCTGCCCACATTCTGATCCTTTTTTTGTGCTCGTTTTTCAAAAAAGTGTGAACTGAACATAAATTGTGTTCGTTTCTAAAAAATTATTGAACTTAGAAAAATATACGTATGTTAAATTAAAGCTTAAAGTTATTTGGATAATCAAAAAAATTATTGTTTTTACTCGTGTAATAGATTTTTATAAATAAAATTATCTTGATAGAAAGTACCTACTTGTAAAAAACTTAATTACACCTTTGAATGATAGCAAACAATACCTACTTGTACATATTCATTTATTCGGTCGATTTTGATGTTGCTTTTATTGAAAATATTAACAAATAAAAGAAAATGTAATGACAGTTCACTGAATTTAACGTTTGTAAAATAAAAAGAGGGCAGTGCAGTACAATTTGAAGGCAAAACTGGAAAAAAATTGTATTTTTTAAGGACATAATTTATTTTGAGAAACAAATTCACGATAATATTAATAATGATGAATAGTAATGTTTATTATGAAATTCCAAAATCAACTCTTTTTGAAAAATTCAAAAGTACAATTAGATTAGCACACAGCTCTTGTTTTTATTATATTTTTTTTTTATCGTGGTGTTTAAATTTTATTTAAAAAAATTTCGAGAATAGGTTTTGACTGATAAATTCTTCAAAATATTGTTTTACAAACACTTATTAAAATTAATGCTTTACTATTATTATTTTATATTACTACTAAAGTTTTCTCATTAAATTATCACAAAATGTTGTTTTGATTAGAAGAATTTAGTTTCAGATTTTTAATTTGTTTTTATAAAAATCTTTAAATTGATATTATTTTATATAAAATTGTATTATTAATTACGTTTTTTTTTATTATTATTTTTGTGAGTTGAAAGCCCCAATAAATTCTTTAAATAAATAAATAAATTACGTTTTTTGGGGTCAGTGTGATGTTGTTGAATTTCAAGTTTTTATAACACATTGTTTGCCCTTCGAAGTTTGATCCAGTTTAGTTTTTGTAGTTATCAGTCTTGTTGTGCGAAGTCACAAAATTTTTTACTATTTTTAAATAACTGCATACTGCATAGATACTTGAAAACATATGATTATATACGTACGTACATCCATCAACATTTTCATATTGAAGGTGCTGAAATCAAAATAAGTATGAAATTATGAAAATTTGATTGATTTGAATTGCCAGGTCCGTCTTTAAGATAAAAAAAATAAGATCAGCTGATAAACAAATGCTTTATCTTCTTTCTTTGTCATATGTTTTGTTTTGTTTTTAAATATCAA
Source organism: Dolichopus griseipennis (assembly GCA_963082915.1). Taxonomy (NCBI): domain Eukaryota; kingdom Metazoa; phylum Arthropoda; class Insecta; order Diptera; family Dolichopodidae; genus Dolichopus; species Dolichopus griseipennis. The sequence continues at coordinate 57,152,236 of OY720441.1, forward strand.
TTTTTTTGTTTAAATATTTTTTAATTTTTGTATTATGTATTTAAAATGTTTTAAATTATATCATTTAGTTGCTTTCTTAAGCGGAACAATATTTAGTTCTTTTATTTTGGAATATGTACAAATTATTAATTTTAAAAATTTTATAGGCTTTATTTGCAATGGAAATTATACAAATTCTTCTGACGATAATACAATTAAATTTATGAATGAAAATTTTAAATCAACATTTGCCATATATGGTAGATCTAAAAAAGAAGGTCATCTAATTCATGTTTTAAAGTAAAAATAAAAAATAAAATACCAGTACATAGCATATTCATTAAATATATTGTTTTTGTAGTGTTTTAAAAAGGTTAGGATTAAGGAGAGTTTCTGTTGATGAAAATTGGGATTTGCTGTGGGCACATGATTTTCCTTTTAATAATTTATCAACAAAAATGAAAAATTTAGCACCACATGAAAAGGTTAAAATTAAATTTATTTCAAATTAAAAAAGAACAAAAACTCTTTTTAGGTAAATCATATTCCAGGTTGTGGGTTTCTTACCAACAAGGTGGACCTTTCGGTTACAAATATGCCTTTTCAACCCAAATCATTTAGATTACCAGGAGACAAAGATAAATTTATTGAATATTCAAAACAATTTCCAGAAAAATTATTTGTTGAAAAGCATAATGAACATCGCCATATATACATTAAAGAAATAAAAAATATTAATTTAGATTCAAATGATACATTTGTTCAAGAATTTATTGATGAACCATATTTAGTTGATGGTTATAAGTTTGACATTGGGGTTTATGTAATCTTAACGAGCATTAATCCTTTAAGAGTTTATATTTATACAGGGGATGTTCTATTTCGCTATTGTTCTCAAAAATATTATCCATTTATTTCTTCAAATATTAATAAATATGTAGTAGGTGATGATTACTTACCATCATGGAAGGTTCCTTCATTGAAATTTTTTCATAATCATTTTAAATTTGGGATGAAAGATGCATTTGACACTTATGTCAATTTAAAAAATCAAGACTCAAAACATATATGGAATCAAGTAGAAGATATAATTAGACGTATTATATTAAAAAAAGAAAGAAATATTATTAATATATTAAGGAGTTATAAGTCTAGTAAGAATTTTTTCGAATTAATGCGGTTCGATTTTGTTCTTGATAAATATTTAAAAGTTTGGTTAATGGAGGCAAATATGAGTCCTAATTTATCATCAGCTCATTTTAAACAAAATGCTTTATTATATGAACAAGTATTGTATAGCGTCTTACGACTAGTTAATATTGGACTTCCAATACACAGAGAAAGTTTTAAAAAAAGGTTTTTGGAAACTTTAAATCTATAGATTTCTAATTGTATTTTATTTTTACTTTAGAGATATTTCTGAAGAGTTAATGTTATCATCTGAAAAAAATGTGGCTGTTTTTCCACAGGAATGTTTTGAAGGAGCTTGTCATTTTGATTGTGATAATGATTTTTGTGAATTTTGTATAAATTGCCTTTCAAAACAACGTTTAGAAAATTTACATGATGCATACAGAGAGCACATAAACAAAGCTGAAACGAAACGGGTTTTTCCAAAACTAATTGTAAATATTACAACAATTTAAAAAAAATTCTGGGAAATGGATTACTTGATTTTCGTATTTTGATTTACAATTTAATTTATAGATTTGTTATAAAATCTTTCTATTCTTTTTAGTTAGCATGCAATTTAAGATTTGTTTTAATTTTTTCTTGTATAAAATTAACATTTTCAGACATTTCTTTTTTAACATTTACTGATGGTTACTAATCATTTTGCAAACAATATCATGCTATCTTCAAACTGATTTACTTTTTAGGGTAATGTTGAGACTTATAATATTGAAAATGAAGTTGCAGATTTAAGTAAGGAAAATAAATTAATGACCATTTGGTTTTACGGAAAATGTTTAATGGATTCGAATTGGTGTTAAAAGGTCGGTAGCAAAAAATTTTTTATGCACGTTTATGACATTTAGTTAAACAAGCATGTTAATATATATTTTTGTTCAATTTGTTTGCTTTAACTAATACGGTTAAGTTAAATAAAATTTATGCTACATACACTTCACTGAAATCTAATATGCAAAAATAAATTAAAATTTTTATAAGTTTTAAAATAAAAAAAAATGTGTAAAAAGAATTACTTTATTTTCTAAATTGTTCTAAATAATCAATTTCTAGGGGATGAAGTTTTGTAGCCGGTATGACAATCGAGTGCAAAGGCTTTCCCATATCAATCTGGCTCATATCTTTTAATGAACACATTGTTATATTTTGTGTATCATGACCAACTCTTGCTAAACCTATTATTAAAGTATTTTTATCAAGATCAAATTCATCTTCATTTAATTTATTTTCAATAATAGATAATAGTTGTTGGGAGGCTTCTGCCACACTCATAAAACGTGGTGGCATATATTCTTTTTTCTTTTTAACCAATGATTCTAAAGTTGGTTCCTTCACTTTAATATCTAATAAGCATAACGTATGCATATTATTTTTACGATTATTTTTAATTTTCTCATAGAAACTATCTGGTTTCCAGTTTTCTTCCCAATAAGGAATTGAAACAACCTCGCCAAAATTATAGAGTTGTAAACCGCAACAACCAGCAGCATTTATAATTGAAGCATTGTGAATTACCCTATATGCAATACCTTTTTCCTTAGCACGCAACAAAAAGTCGGCATGAGTAGTTGCTCCAAATGGATCGCCAACTACTAATAAAGCAATATCGGAAGAGTCGGCATCCTTAAGAATTTCTTCAGCTCCTTGCTCCACGAGGTCTCGATCAGCTATAATTAAAGGTCTTCCATAAAATGCTTCCTATGAAATATATTTGTAAATTTAATAAATATTCTTATTCAGAGTATTTAATTAATAAATTCTTACCAATTCTTGTTGTGAACAACATAAAATAGATGTGTAGGCTTCTAAAAAAACTTTATCACATTTTTTAACAACTTCAAGTCCACGTACGGTAATATCTTTTGGATCACCAAGTCCTAAACCAATTAAATAAAACATCTTTTAAACTTCGCATATATAAAATATAAATAAATGAAAACAAACTTTTTTCTTATTTACACATTGACACGTGCATATTGACAAATGACACTTGACATTAAAAACTAAAATGGGTTCACACGTTCTGATTTTAAAACAATTTTGTTTATGTGATAAATACACAGTTTTCATAAATAATAAGTTTATGTTAATTTAAAAAACTTAAATGATTTATGCCCTAGACAGACTACGAAAATTAATGATATTTAGGTTTAGGTAAAAAAAAATAGCTAAAATAGGTTTTATCTCATAATTAAGGTTAATTTTGGTCTTATCCCGTAATTAACAGTTAATGATAATTAACACTACAGTGGAGACATCTATTGGGTAAAAGAAAGTTTAAGATGTAGAATTTCTTATCGTTTTAATAAACTTTTTAAAATTTGAATTTTGTATAAAAACTTTTCCCGTTAAAATGTTTAATTTTAAACAACATTTTTTTCATGTCAGTCATTTTAAATATAAATCAAATGAAAACATCAACTACTTATATGAAAATAAGCTTATAGGTGTATTAAAGTTAGGGTAAAATTTTATGATTATTAAACTTTCGCTCAATGATTATTTATTTCAATAGGGCAGCGTCGCCTAGTACTTTGTAAAACGGAAATTTTTGATTTCTTACTAAAATGCTAAAATCAAGTAAAAAAAATAAAAAAAAATTTATCTTTTTGTGCCCAAAATTTTTCGTTAGCATTCTGTTGTCCAAACAAAATCCCTTTCTAAAAAGACTATTTAGAAATTTAAATATAGGTGTTACCTTTCGAACAGGGAATTATTTTTTTAATTTCATTAGGTAGATTTTAAAAATTTTTTTTATTATATTATATTTTGACATAAAATTTTCTTTAAGAAAAAAAAGCTAAAAAGTCTAAAAATTTAGGGGTCCTACAGTTTTTTTTTTTTTTCAATTAGAATAATTATTAATAAAATTTTGTGGGGGCCTCGGTGGTGCAGTGGGTAAGCATTTGGCTTATTAACCGAGAGGTTCCGGGTTCGATTCCCGGTCAGGTCATACAATATTTAATTTAAAAAAAATTATTGAAAAATAATATTTCTTTACGAATCCCCATGGTGACCAAATATAATATAAATATACAAATATATAATATAAACAAAATAAATAATATTAGTAGTTATAACAACGGGCCGCAAGGCCTAGGTGTAAGGGAGACTTGCTTTCCCCCCTGTCTAAACAACAACAACAACAATAAAATTTTGTAATCTGGGTAAAATTATTTTTTTTTTGTATTGTAATAATTGGAATAAAGTTATTTTTAAAAGGAAATAAAGAAAACATCTAATCTAAATTTAAAATTTTTCTAATTCTCCTATGAATTTGCCATTCCTTTTTTAAATTATGTCGATCAGACGTTCGTTTTCCAAAATATACCCCTTAAAAACAACTAAAGAGGTAAAGGTTCTAACTGCTTATGAATATTTCTTAATCGTGCGTTCATGGCGTAAATGATACCTTATGCTATCTCATAAGTTCGTAATTCGTGAGGGTACACAATAGTAAGGAACACCTTGTATATGTTCTTTCTTATTATTCTGTAAAATTAAACTCTTTATTCTTCGTAATCTCCAATTTTAAAAGTTATTTTCACAGTTCTTTTCCTTTAAAACAAACTGAACATCAATTGTAAATCAAAGGTCTCATTTCCTAAAGTTTAGTTTCGAACAGTTTGGTGAAAGTTCACCATTTCTCTCTGCGGGGTCTGCAGAATTAACTTTATCTCTTTATTATGTATGCAAATTAAATGTGGAGACTTATTAGGATTAGATTTAATATGTATTTAATAAATGTTCAGTTCAGGCTTTCAGTAATTGAAAGAACATTTGTAAACACATATTATGCACAAACACAATACATACTTATAAAATGAAAGTTTAAAATAATGTGAGGAAATGTGCAAGACTTTAAGTTAACCTTTCATTCCTATAATGAAGAATATAATCCAAATTTAATTTCATAAAATTTATTTATAAATTGTAAATTAATAAAAAATAAATAAATGTTTTTTTTTAATTAAAATTAATTAAATATAATTATTATTTATTAGAGAATAGCAGGGTAGAGAATTTACTCTTTTATTTTTTTACAATTAACATTCCAATGTATGTTAAACAAATGCTTAATTTAGATTGAATTAAATTTTCTTTAAAAGTTAGAAACATGCATAGGAATACATGAAAGTTGTCCTTGTATAACACTGTGTATAACAATAATAAAGAAGTTCCGTTATTTTGTATTGCGCAAAATTGAAAAAAAAGCACTTTATTTTATACCGTAGAAGAAAATGTCTACACGAAATACGAAAACATACCTTCACTAATATGTATGTGTATTTTTAATTTCGTATATAATATATAATATATATATTATATATTATATTTTTATATATTATTTTATAACAATGCAAGTACATATACATATTTTATTCCATAGAAGTAAAATTATATACTGATATTTTAATATATAATAATATATAATTCTTGTATATGTATATTAATTGTATATGATATTATTATATTAATATAATTTTTTTTGATACTTTAATTGCTTTAATACATATACAAATAATTTAAATTCAAGATTGTATGTATGTATTGTATTGAATTGAAATTTTAAAAAAATGACTACATTGTATAATATTCTTAATTTTATTTTCAAATTTTTATATATATATATATATACTTAAATAGTATTAAAATTAATAAACAATTAATTTTATAATGAAAATAAAATAAAATTAAATCTTTTTATATACAAAAATACTGTACAATCAAATAAACGCATATATACTAGAAGTTACTTATAATGAAATATATTATAAGAAGAAGCTAAAATAATTATGTAGCCATAGTTGTTTTTTTTTTTCAAATTAAATTGAAAAATTATATACTTATTGAAAGGAATGTGGCTGTTAAGTGATAGTCTTGAAATTTTCAAAGGATGTTAATCCAAAGGCAGTTTTATTTCCAAATTTTCAAAATTTATTTCTTTAATAAGAAAAAGTAAAAAATAAATTATTATAACAATATTTTTATAAATGAAATTGTTCTGATGTTTATCGAACTGAAAATTTAAACAAAAACCTATTAAAGTTTTATTAAACAATTGAAAATTTTAATTTTATTTACAACAATTATAAAATATCAATAATAGAATAAAAGAACTATTATTAAAGTACATATAAACATGTATAGTAACATAATCCCTTAATTGATATTGTTTTTAATGCAATCCTGAAGAGTTGAAGCTTGAGGCTCAGATTAAATAGCTACTTATAATAACAAATACTATATAAGAAAGGCAGAGCAGATGTTAAGATCATACTGTAGGTTATTAAGTAGAATTTAATTAGGCTTTGAAATGTTGAATACCGAAATGATCATTTAAAACCTTTTATGAAGAAAAAAAACTGAAGTCGTCTTTCACTATACTATTATTAATGCACAAACTGCTAACCAGAGGCAACAATTTTTATAAGACGATTACTAGTGTATTGAATGACATTTTGTTTAATTCAGAGTGGTTTTTAAAAAGGTTCAGAGGCTTAACGACCTAGTTTTTTTTTTAACTATCAAACAACAACAGCAAATATATTTCCAAAATGGCAGCACCTAATATTGTCATCAAATAAATATTAAAATATTCATCAAACTATCATCTTAATTAATATAGCAGAATTGAATTTATATATATTTCTAACAAATTAACAGATATAACAGTTTATATAAAAAAAATTATAACAAGGATATTTTTTCAATGTCCTTTTCGTCCTTAAAGAACAATATTTGCCGTTAAGTATATACATTTTGTTCCTAGTTTTTTAAATGTGCTAAAATATTTATCTTCTTAAATCAATTTAAATATAAATTAAAATATTTTAAAATAAAATTAATATAATTTAATTTAATTTACATTAAAATTTATTAAAAACCTAAATTACACTAAAATTTATTTCAATAAAGGAAACTAAAAATATTTAGAATATCTACTCTTGTCACATAAGATTGAACAGTTTAGTAATATTTTGTTATATTTATTAATTTGTATTCTTTTTTTTTTTTGTTTTAAATATTGAGGGTGTATAAAGATTTATATGTTTTATTTTTCTTCTTTAAATGTATGTGTTATATAAAAGCAAAAAAAAAAAAAAACAAAAAACATCAACAGGAAACCATAAAAAAGCTTCATAAAGATTTTTCCAGTAATTTAAGCTCAGAACCTTTAGTTTTTTTTTTTTTTTTTAAATATTGTTTCTGTGGAAATTTTTATACCATACAATGTACAAGCATGTGTATATATATAAATATATATATATATATATATATAAATAAATTGAGATCAAATCGAAGATGTGGTATAAATTTAACGATTCGTTTAAATTTTGGAATTTTATTTTGAAAATAAAATAATTAATTTAATCATTAGAAAATATCCTGCTTTTCTAATTCAAAATCTGGCTATCACTTATTGGACTTCTAAATAATGATATCTGCAATACCTTGATTTGACAATATATGGAAAGAAAGTTGATTATCATAAATTAAATATCAATAGTAGGAGCGAATATGTTGACTTTTGTCTTAAACAAATCCTGTGGGGGAATATCAATTGTTTTATTCGACGATTTAAGACTGCTAGGATCAGTTGGTGGATATAGTTCCAGTTGGTATTTTCACCTAATACCAAAGATTCATAATACGAAAACTACAGATATTATCTGATAGGCATGCAAATACCTTTCCTCTTAATATAGATTCAATATGACCTTGCTATGTCATGTTTCACACCAATACAACTCCATAAATATTCATTTGTAGTCAGAATATGCTACACTTAATACTCAAAAATGTTTAGTAGTTAATTTTGTAACAATCTGGACCCAATATAGTTTTGATTAGTAATATTAGTAATAAATACACACTAATAGAAATTATTTGATTTTAGTGATAAGTGGCTCTTATTATACAGACCGGCTCAAGATCGATTACAAATATTGCAAAATCGTGCAATGGGAATTATTTTGAAGTGTTCAAGAAGATCAAACATAAACTTAATGCTCGGAAAACTGAAATGGATGTCGGTTAGGCAAAGATTAAAATTTAACACGCTTACTTTCATATATGTATAAGATGAAAAACAATATGCTACCAAATTATTTGTCCAGATTCATTAATTATGTGGGTGAAACAACTAATTACAATCTTCAGTCCTTAAATCTATTCAGACTTCCCCTTTTTAGAAGGAATAATATACAAAATAATTTGTCCCATAAAGGACTTCAAATGTTTAATTCACTTCCAAATGTTATTCGAGATGCTAACAATATTGGAGTCTTCAGAAGCATTTTGATAAAATATTTAATTCATAATGAATTTTAATTAATTAAATGTTAAATTCTTATATTTGAAATTTTATAAATTTTCAGTTATGTTAAAATAGTATTTATACTAATAAAATAAAATAAATAAAATAAAAAATAAAAATAAAAATTGCACCAACAATTTATCACATATCACAACCACGTGTTTATTACTAATTCCGAACCTCAAAACTAATGAATGATTATCTTATATAATACTTAATCCAAATTCAATTCTCAATAAAATCTCATTGATGGTTGGAATAACGATTTTTAATTTTCTGTTTTTTGTTTTTCCAATTTTCCTTCTAATTTTTTTTTTTTTTGTTTTTGTTTTTTTTTTTTGCTGAAGAGATTTTTTGTTGTATCGGATTGGAAGAGAACAAGGATTCTTTTAGTCTACAACAGAAAAAATTTATAGATAGTTATAAATGGTCAATTGCTGGAAGTAGACAACTCCAAATTTTCTTAATTTAAAATAATTATTAAAAAAAATATAAAAAAAAAAAAAAAACAAAACAAAAGAAAATATTTAAATAAATAAAAAGAATAATAATAAAAAAAAAAAAATTAAAAAAAAAATTTACTAAACTAGTAAATAAATAATAAAAGTATTTATTTATTCGGGGAAAATTTTATTAATATAATTGTGTTTTTATTTTTTTTAATTTAATCCAGAATTTTTATTAATATATATATATATATAACTCTAATATACAATAAATATACTTAAGTTATATAAAAAAAAAAAAAAAAAAGTTTATCACTCAAAAAATAAAATTTTACAGAAAATTACATAAGAAAAAAAAAATTAAAATTAAAAAGAAAATTTAGTGTTGGGAAAAGACCAGTTTTTTTTATTTTATGTGAGCTAATTTGGACGGTGTTCGAATAATTATATATATATATATATATATTTTCATTTTTAATATATAACAATTTATACAGTTTTCTTATTTCAAAAATAAAAAATTTATATAAATATTTATATACGAGTATATATATATATATATATATATATATATATATAAATTAAATAACAATATGAAAATAATACTTGTATTAACATTTGGCTTAATATTAGCATTAGCTACGGATTTTACAGAAGCTAAAAAGAAAAAATATGAAGGAGATTTTGAATTTGTTGATGAGGTAAAAAATTAAATTTAAAAAAAAATACCATAAAATTTTATATTAAATTAGTTTTTTTTTATATTATTATTATATATCTAAATATTATATATTATAGATGTATATGTATGTTTATAATTGGATTGGTAAAATTCCAAAATAATGCAAAAGAACGCAAGAAAATTTTATTTTTTTTATATTCTTCTTGTTCTTCTGATTTTTTATTATTTTTTTTTTTTTTTTTGGAATATCCCTGTTTAAAACATTGTTATACAAAATGTATATAAGTTATATTGTATATACATTTATATATTTTGAATTATAAGTGGTGTGGTGAATATTTAAGTATAACATTATATGAAAATTATGGTAAAAATCAATAAGTTTGAGTAAAAAAAAATATATAAAAATTAAAAGGAGAAAAAAATATTAGCGATAAAAAAAAAAAGAAAAAGAAAAAATGAAAAAAAAAAAATAAAATAAAATAAAGAAGCAGTTGTGCTTAATGCATTTGTATACAAAAACTATTTATTTAATTTTTTATTTTGATTTTTTTGATTCCTTTAATGTTGTTGGTATTTTTTTTTTTTTAAATGTAGGTATTATGAAATTGTTTTTGTTGTTTTTTTTTTTTTTTTTTTTTAAATGCTTGAGGTTATAACACTATATTTGTTATTATTAATTCAAATTAAGTTATATTTTTCACATTTTTCACATTAACATAATTTTTCATATATAGATGTATAGCTATTCTAATATAAAATAATATTTGTATATACATATAATGAAAAGTATATATAATTATTATATTATATGTTAAAATCTTAATTTATTTTTAGTGGTAAAATAAAAAAAAATATAAGCGTTAATAATAATTCATTGTAAATTCTATACACGAGGTCATGAGTTATTGAAATAAATCGATATTATATTGATTCGTAAATTGAGAAATAAAATACATAACATTATGTATATTATTATTTTTTTTATTAAAAATTAATTTAAGATTTAAATAAAAAATAATTTTGATATATATATACGTATTTAATGTATGTATATATACAGGGTGTCCGGCACTCAATTACGCACACTACACTCAGCGATTGGGGGCATTAAATCAAACAAAAAATTATACTGGAGGGGGGTCTTTTGTGGACCCTTTCGAGATATGAGGGATTAAAGATTTAAGGAGACTTTTCATAAAAAAATCAATAACTTTTGAACTGCTTACTGTAGAGAGATAAAAAAAATCCATTTTGTAGAGTAAGTTGTCAGCTTTAATTTTGTGGAATAATGATCCCAATATACCCAACAGTTACAAAGTTATGAAGGTTCATACAGAATATGCATACAGAAATAACAAGCCATATGACATTATTAATTTAATTGGTCAAGTATTGAATTATGAAATAAATAAAATTTTAATAATATTAAATTAATTCTGATAAAAATCAGGACTTGTTTTAAAGGATTTAAGGATGTTTTTTTTTGGAAATTTGAAAATTTTATTTTGTTTGGATCTTTTCGATTTTTTTTTTATATTTAAAATTTTTAACTTGTTTTGATAACTACTTTTTATTCCTATTTGGAGCATACTCTCATACTCTTATTGCAATCTGAACTTATATTAATCGTTTATATAAAAAAACAAAAATTGCAAAATTTTATCGGAATATCTTCTATTTTATGATATATTTATTTAGACATCAATGCAAAATTAAAAAAAAAAAAAATTATGATGTCATCAATTAATAGAATTGAAAAGAAAATCCTATATAAATTTGTATAATTATTATACATACTTTAATATAGGATCTATACATATACTATACTCATATAAAATATGCATAATATATATACTAACGCATATAAATTGCATATATTTTGATATATTTTAATTTTAAATTGTATATTATTTTAAAATATTTAAAATTAAAAGTAGAAAATAAAAGTAGAAAAAAAACTAAAAAAAAAAATCGAACTAAGGTTAATGATGTCATGATAATCCCATTTGCATGTGATTCGCTATATTTATTGGCATACAAACACATCTAGTCTCCGAGGAGCCTTAATTTTATTATTATTATTATTATTTTTTTTTTTGGTTTTTGTTTTTTTAAATACATTATTTGTATATAATATTATAATACACTATATAGATACATATATAAATAGGTGAAATATATAGATTCTTATAGGGGGTTTTTTGGGTCCAATTTTCTGTTATTTTTTCCTGTACTTTACTGATTATTTTTTGTTTTTTTTTTTTTTTTAGTTTTTCTTTAAGTGAACGAAAATATTTTATGCAATAAATATATATAATAAATACATATAAATTATTTATATATATACATACAATTCATACAAATCATTTTTATTGTTTTAACGATGTCTGCTTTCTTATGTAGGTGTTTTTTTTTATAACACAATATACATTGTATATATATACATTGTATATATACATACAATGTATCCATAAATATTTAAATCAATATTATTTTCATATTATTACATTATTAACTACAATACAAATAACACTTTTTTTTTAATAATTTTATGGCAAGTTTATGAGATTTGGTATGAAAATTTAATAATATAAGAAACAAATAAAATAAATATAAAATAAATTTTTACTATTTACGAGTTACGATAATTCTGAATATAATACATTTATATATAAGTATGTATATTATAAAGGTATCGTGTACATATAAAACTTTTCTAGAAGGAATGTTTGTTGAAATTTGTAATTAATTTCATAAAATCGTTGTTTTTTTTTTATAAATTGCTAACGAATTAAAGGTAGTCATAGGTCAAAGTTAAAAAAATTATATGATTTATAGAATTTGAGGACTGTAAAGACAAATATTTCAACTATAATTTAATTACAATTTTCGTAAAATGGTATAACTTGTTGTTAAAGTCAGCATTCATGTATACAGGGTGTTCAGAACTCAAACTTTATGAAGAAAGAAGTGATAGAAAAGCTATAAGAAATATATATATATAAGAAATGAGAACTTGTTCAGGAATGGTGGAAGAAGTTGTATTATTAATGTTTTCCGAAATAACTGTCTTTAAGGTAAATTCGTTGACTTTTTTTTAAAAAGCAACAATATATCTTTGCTCCTGTACAATTAAGAAGATATACAGTGGTAGCTTAGCATAAGATATGGACTGTCATAATTGTATATTCTAACGTTTTATGATCTTTCTTAAAAATTAAAAAGATTCAATAAAGTTCTAAGTCTGAAAAATATTGATAGATACTTATTAATGTATCAATTTTATTTTTTTTAAGCGCTAACTGTTTAACTGTAAGGCTAATAAGCCATGTTCGTGTTATTAGAATTAGTCTTATTGAATTCTACATACAATTTAAACATGAAATAGTACTAGGCCTTATAACATAACATGTAGAAACGGCTTAGATTTTCAATAGATACAATTCTATTTTATTTATATTATAATATTTTGTATTTGAGTTATATGCTATTCTGTATCTGTGAGTTATATTATTCTATTAAATTATTTGTTTATATTTTGCATTTGTTTATATTGTTATATTAATGTATTTTTTTATTAAAAATATATAATTATTAATTATTGATTATGTCATTAATTTGAACCCAATGGCGAATAGTAGCTGACTTGGGCCGAAAACCAGATAAAAGTTTTTTCACTTTCACTAAGTTTCGAACCCGGGCCTTTCGCTTGAAAGGTTGGCACTCTAACCACTAAAATAAAATATAAAATAACATTTTTAAAAACATTAACCTTCTCTTAATTATAATGTAGGAATTTGAATAAATTTAAAGAATTTTGCAATTGTCTCTAAATAAAAAAGGCACTCAATGAAAAATTATCAATTTTGGTCTTCCCACCTACTTCTAGACTTTACTTTAATCCCTTATAGTAAAACATCCTCCCAGTTTTTTAATAAATTAACCAAATAACCAATAAATTCAATAAAAAATGAATAAATGTTAAACAATCTTAAATTAATGTAAAAACTGTTATTTTATTTGATTTATTAAAATATTTAAAAACAATTTTTATTCCTATAATTATTATTTATAATATTAAAATATATGGTCATATATTGGTCTGTAAAACAGTCTGTAAAAAAAATATTGAAAATTACTAGAATACAAAATATGTGTATTTTTAAGGGAAAATATATGAAAATTATTTTACAAATTAAAATTAAGTTTTTATAAGTTACAAGTATAATTCATCGGTTTTATAACTTTACAATTTAAATAAATTTGAAAATTATTCAAATGAGAGTTATTAAACAATTGTATATAATTTTTAATGATATTATTCTCCTTAAGGGAATTCAGTAAATGACACATACATCCAATCTATTGAAGATTCTATTAAACACTAAATTTTTAAATTACAATTTAAATAACAATCATTATATTAATATTTGTCATGCAAAAATCTTATAGAAATATTAATTAGAAAATTTAAAATACAGTTTAAGTTTTGATGAATCTTTAAGATACAAAATTAAGACCACAAAGATTTTTTTTAATGTAATTCACAACCATAGAGAACAAAGAGCTTGCTCATAAAATCGTCTATACCGTTGGCAAGTTGCTATGATTTAACGTATATTTTCCAGGTTTCTTGTTTTTTTTCTCCTCTATGGGTTTAGGTTGTATGAAGTCTTCGGACACTTCTTTTTCCTTGTGGTTTGTATTTTAGTACATGTTAACCATTTTTTTTTAGGTAGGTTCTCCAATGTTTATTCAATTCAGCGCCATTGAATCCGCTTTTTTATCTTATTCAGTTTTTACTCCTTATTTAATACTATGTAGTTGTTCACTTTAGATATTGTAGTGCAGTATTCTAGTTTCAATATTATTCTTTTGAAGTCATTACTTATTAAAGTACTAGTAATTAAAGTACTTTCACCATAATGCCTTTATTCAAATTTCGGAAGATATTAAAATAATCTATATTATTAAATGCTTAGATGGAATTTTCTTTAATAATTTTTTTTTTTTTTTTTATTCCTTTTCCACTCCTTTAAGGAGTATAGAGCATTCACCAAGTTTAAATTTTAAACTAGGCTTCAGTTTCTTTAATCATAATATTCACTAAGCCGTTGATTAGTCGGCTGTAGCTATTGTATAAGGTTATGAAAATTTGAATGCACAAATGTCAACTTTGTGCGCCATCTATAATCTTACACAAGAATTATTTATATATTTTTATTAAATGTTATTTTATATTACGATATAAACTTTTACGATATAATTAAACAATTTTACGATATTTTTTTATTGGATATGATCTGACCGGGGTTTGAACAATAAATAGCCATAATGAATTTATTCTTTAATAATAGCCATAATGAATTTACAAAAACAAAAAAAAGTTAGATAAAAAAATTTAGTAAATTCATTATTTAATTAATATAATATATAAAATATAATAAATTAAATTAAATAACATAAAAATAAAATTAATGAATAATTTTACATTTTAGTACATCTATTGTTCTAATATTCCCTATTGTCTAATCTTACAAAAAACATATACATTATACATACATACATATGCATATATTAACTTTATTTAAAATTTCATTACATTATCAACAGAAATTTTAAATTTAGAATATAATAGGATAGAAATTATTCGAATTAGAATCAAATATGCAATTTTAAAAACTAATGAATACTTTCATTAACCTATTTTCAATATAAATCATCTATACAATTTAATTGTATTTAAGGTATTGTATTATTTTTTCAAATGTGTATGTACATTACAACATTAATATTAATTTTCTGTGTCTTATATATTTTTACATGTACAATTAAAATACATTCTTTTATTGTACATAATAGTATTGGTATCAATCATTTAAAAAAAAAAAAAAAATTTGCAATTTAGCATTATAAATTATAAATTACAATATACTTTCCATGCAATAAATAAAATACAAAAATAAATTATTTTTAATTATATAACTTTTATTTAAAGGAAAAGTTGAATAGCTGTATTTTTCAAGTATTAAATTTTTAAAATAAATATTATATATATATATATATATTGCGTTAAATTATAAATATAACATCTGTATATAACAATAGTAAGAACTGTATTTATTAGTACAATAATGAATTAGGAAATACGAACTTAAAGTTTAGGAGCTTTAGCAGAAAATGTTGGTATGAATAAATGGATATAAATTTAATTATGATGAACAAAAAATTAAGGGATTATAATTTTTTTCATTGAAAATGTAAATGTGATTTCAATTAATTTTAAATATTGGAACAATGATTGGAAATTTAAATGATCTAATCAAAATCTAACATAAATTTTAGAATAATTCGGTACTGGATGACAATGCAATACCTATTACCTACTCGTTTTCTTATTTTTATACCCGTATGACTCTAGGTCAAAGGGTATAATAAATTTGCCATTACGTTTGTGACGCAGAGAAATACGAGGCGTAGATATAGACTCAAGTGTATGGATTGGATCAGAATCAAAAAAAAAAATCGATTTAGCTATGTATGTCCGTCCCTCCGTCCGTCTGTTGGCACGATAACTCAAAAACTAAAGGTTTTTTTTGCAATAGCCGTCATCGCTATTTAAATCCAGCCATTTTGGTCCATGGGTTCGGGTAGCTGCCACACAACTTCTTTTTTTATATGAGCATTACACTACACCTAATAAAGCTGGTATGTTTGAAATTTTGCCAAAAGTAATTAATTTTTATAAAAATAATGATATAATGTTTATATAACGGTCATACGGGTATCCCAGAGTTGACACAGTCTACTCTACTATACTCTTCCTCGTTTAAAATGCTTTCAACGTTTTGCAAAATGTTTTTATAAATTTGTTGCATACTTTTAGGACGATGTTATTTTTTTTTCTACTTTTGAAATATTTTTATATGTATGTATGTTTTTATATCTTACCGTATTTAATAAAGTGTTTATAATTGAAGTAAAATATTAAAATATTTTACACTTTTTCAACTTCTGTTTAAGTATCTAAAGTTATTGAAAGACAATTTGTTTAACAGACAATTTGTTTAAAATAACATCAGTAAGACTCTCAGCTACAAAGGCCATTTTGGGCCTGGAACAAACCTTTAGCATTATAAAATAAATTTTTTTAATATCGAATTATATATATTTTATATTGTGTGATTTTTATTGACATTTCTTTTCTAAAAGATAAGAAAGCTAAGTTTCAAGAATTACAGTTTTAAATTTAAATCAACCTTACAAGGTTTTCCTCTTAAAAGTCATTTAAATCTATACATTGTTGTAAAATAATACATAGTGTATTAGAAATTTTTATTTTATGCCAAATTGATAAAATTAAATCTGTATGGCAATACTGTGTAATTTATATTCATTCTTTACTTAAAAAAAACACAAAAAAATATTTATTGAAGTTGTGGCCAAATGTTAAAGAAACAAAAAATTATGCTGGCCACAGTAAAAAACAAAATATAAAATAAAAAAAAATTTAATTTTAAATTTTATTACATATATAATATTTATTTTATATACATATATTTAATTTGTATATTAAATTATGTACTTATATATATTTTAATATTTTATGTTAACGCGTTTGTTAAATGTATACATACATATATTAAAATTTTATATTTAAGTTGTAATTTTGTTGTATAGTTTTAATAGTTTTATAGGTATGTAATTAAATTTTTTTTTTTGTATGTTTTTTTATGAAATGAAAATGAATCCTTTTATAATATTCCAAATTATTCATATGGGAGTTGAGAATTTTAATGAATAAAATGTGTTTCTATATTATAAATATTATTTTATAGTTTTTTATGTTCTAATAAAAATGTGTAACACAAAAAAAAAAAATTTAGAAAATATTTCATTCAAAGTTTTAAGTTAAAAATTCAATTAATTTATTATATGTATATATATTTAAATTAATAAATTTATTAATTAATATAAATTATAATTTTTTAAATTAATTCGATTTTAAAGTTAAATATTGTTGACGAATCTTAAGTTGGCACCTAAAATACGAACAGAAATGAAAAGAGTCAGAAAAGTTTGTTAGTACGTAAACATATTCATTTAAACGTAATGAAACCTCACTATATAACGTTTTTAAGATACCTAATATAATTTAAGGTTTCGAAAGGTTCGAACGAATGTATGAAAATGCAAATTGATAACTATTGAGCAATCTTTCGTTACTCGTTGTCACTTACGTCAAGTTTAAAATTCGTTCAAATCTTTATTAATCTTAACATTGAAATTGTATTTACTAAATCGCGGATTTAAAGTTGCGGCATCAATCGAAATTTATTTTTCTTTTTTTAACTTTTGAGACTCGAAAATATTTTCGAAACAATCATACAAAGAATTGAAATGACAGTTGTGGTTTGAAGACGCGTTAGACGTATAAATTTAGTATCATAACTGTTGAATTTTGACACTAATTTGAGACAACGTGTTAAAAGGGATCGGAGTTGAAAACAAAATACATTACAGTTAATCAATGGACCAGGTAGATGTAACCCTTGTTTCCAATGTGAAATATGTAATACCATTATTTTATTAAATTAAATTGTGTTATTTCTAACGGGTTTTGGGTTGTAGGTTTTTAATTCATTTTCGACGTCACCCAAAGTTGACGTTTGTTGTGGTTATATAAATATTTTTTAAATTATATTTTTAAATTTAATGTTAACACGCTGTACAGAAATTTATGTGAGGAATATTGTTGTTGTTTGGATGGGGGGGAGAGCAAGTCTCCCTTACACCTAGGCCTTGCGGCCCGTTGTGCAATGTGAGGAATATTAGTTTATTAATTTAAATAATTTTTATTTTCGTTAATCAAATGTCATTGTCATTTGACGCAAGATTCGTGAAGTTTTGACAGTATTTTAAGCAATCTTAATTAAATTTTAAATCTTGTATTAATATATCTTAAGACCATTATATTTAAGGCCACTAGTACCATTCGATTTTAATTCTTAGTTGTATGTATGAAAAATTGAACAGCACCATCAGTAACATATTGAACTTTTAAGAATTGCTTTTTTATTTAAAATTATAAATAAAAATTTCTTTTATATACAGTTAAGAATAAATTTAATTCCTAAAAGTTTTATTTCTAATTTATTTTTACTCAATGAATTTACTTTTCGTATTCATAGTTTTCTACCTTTATAGTTTTTTAATAATTTTCAAATATTGTTCTTATGTATTTTGGAAACTTTTATTTTTGGGATTCTTTTACTCTAAGAATTTTTTAAATAACTATAGTTTGAGTTAAATAGTAAAGTAAAAGGTAAACAATAGTAGAATTTGAAATAGTATATAATTGTAATCACCTGTTCCTGACTTATGTATTTGTAATGAATCTAGGAATATTGTTTTTTTAAATTAACATTATACATATACATTATTATTTATATTGTATTATTTTTGAATCAATTATTAAGTAAGTGTCTACCTTATTAAAAGTAAGTTTCGTTTTTTATTCGTATTTTTTCTGTTTTTTTTTTTTTTTTTTTTTTTTTTTGTAATTCAATAAGTTAATTAAAAGTTTATTTGAATAATTTATTGAATATTAATTAGGGTAATTTGATATAATGAATATAATTATATGAAGGTATTTAAAAAAAAAATTTTCCAAGGATAAAAACCAAAAAAAAAATATTTACAGAAAAATAAAAAAATTCAAAAATTTTCCATGAGAAATAATTATTTTGTTTTTTTTTTTTATTTTTTCTTTTTTATTGAGTCAATATTTTCTTAATTACTTTTTTATTATAATTCGTTTTTTATTTGGAAAAAAAAAAAAAATTTAAAAAGTAATTTAAACGTTTTATAAAATAAATTAGAATAAATTGTTTTAAACTTTTACCTGTTACCTTTAACACTATTCAAATACAAAATAATAAATTAGTACAGTTGCATACAAAAAAAAACAAATGTCTTGTGGATTATTTTTAATATAAGAAATGTCAAAGAATACTTTTCTTTATTATATTATACTGATAGCTCAATGGTTAAAATGACTTGCGAATCTATGAGTCTTGGTTTCAAACCCTTGTCGTAGTTTATATTATATAATAAAACAAATTTAACTGCCACACCTGAAAAGGGGAGGCAGGTTCATTCAATCATCTCGTTGTATGTGGAAAGCGACTGTACATAAATAAATATATAAATAATTTTTATATATATTCTTTTCCCTATTATAAATTAACAAATGTAAGCAAATTAATTATGTAATTAAGAAAAAAATTTAAATTTTCATCTGAATAATACAAATATTTTGATTTATTTATTTAATTATTTTAATCTAATATAATGTATATATTATATACGAGTCTGGCTATTAAGTTTTTTAATTTATATTCGAACCGGCATTGGCTCGTTTTCTTAACCAGAGTTTACAGAAGTCTCTTTCATGTTATTATCCGAAAAATGAAGTCCTAATTTTTTAAATAGATATTGCATACTTCTAGGTTGTTTGTAAGGATAAAATGTATAATAGTTTAATAAGTGGAAAACTAATATTTTTTTTTTTAAAGAAATGGCTTTATTATTTGCAAAAAATTTTAAAATTATAAAAATGTTTACATTTTTATATAATCTTTTCTGCAAAATTGTGTTTTAAACATTTTTTTAGTGTATATTTTCTATTTTTAAATGAAACATATTCAATTTTTGAAATCTTTTCAGTTTAAAGTATTTGATTGTTCGTAATTATTGTTACTTATCAATGATAATAATTTAATTTGATAATAAAATAACTTTTAAATAATTATTTATTACAATCACTGGAAGCGTTGATTATGAAAATTATTAGAATTAAATTAATTTGTTTTTTAAATACACAAAAATAAAACATATTAATTTGAATATATAGGTAGTATAAGGAGTGACATTAACTAGTAAAACCTCGTTTAATAAATAAACAGCTAATATAATTTTTTGTACATTATCTACATATTTTTAAAGATTTTTACATTTGGTAACGAAATTATGTAGTTAAAAGACGTTTAAAAAATTAGATTCTAATATAATAATATGTGTAAAAAGAATTTGAAATTAATAAAGATACAGTTTACATTTTCATTCAGGGAAGCAAATTTATTAAAACACTCATTTATTTCTATATTTTTATATATTTATTAATAATAGTATAATATATATATGATATTATATATATTGCACCTAAAATGATAATTCTTGAGGGCGACAAAAATAAAAAAAAACTTTTTTTAATAAGTTTTTAAATTTTTAAGTATTTTATAAAAGTTTCTATAACCCCTGATGTATTATTAAACTTTGATATTATAACAAATTTAATTCTCAATTTTGTATAATGAATGTCATATTTATACAGAGGAAAAAAATTCCAATACAAACAAAAATACTTTTTAGTCTTAAAGGAATTTTAGCCAAATGTTATAGTCATTCCTATAATTTAATACCACATTGTAATGCTAAACATAAAATTAAGGATTATAAATCCTGTTTAAAATACAGGTGTGGTAACAACTAGACATGTACATCCCATATTCTACACATTATTAATATAATTTATATTATATAAATTTCATTTTTGAATCATTTTTAAACTAATGGCATTACTATAATTTATAGTTATATATTTTTGAAAATTTTTTTTAATACTATTCCGATTGTGAGGTTAAGTTTTAAACAAATTGCCCATAAAATGTAATAATGTAGTCACGTTTCAAAAATTTTGTATAAAATTTTTAATATTAAAAATACCATATATACATATTTTATATGTTAATATTAAACATAATTTTTAAATATTACAAAATTTGATAATGTACGATACTTTTATGACTTTTATCAACTACAAGGCGTTGATAAAAGTCATAAATTCATAAGCTTTTCAACGCGTCTGTCAGAAATTCGAAAACTGTTTGATTGTCAAAATATTGTGAAGATTAACACAATACCGGAATTATTAATTGATACAATTCCAAAATTATTTTATTGTTATTAATCAACAATTATTTATTGCAAAACAAATGCAAAAGTCATCAATACATGACAGTCAAATTGTTGACGTTTTAAAAAAGAGCCTTAATTTAAATCGATTTTATTATTTATTTATTTATTTATCTATTTGTAGTACCAGACAATAGTAAATATTGCCTGATAAAATTAATCCTTTGCCGATTTGACATTTGGACTTATTATTAAATTATTGTAATATACACTATAAATTTTTTTATTAGATATGATCCGACCAGGATTCGAACCCGAGACTTTTCATTTGAAACGTTACCACTGAGCTATCGGTCAGATTATCGATGTTAAGTACAAAAAGTTAAAAGAAATTTGTAAAATTTATTTAAAAAAAAATTATTAAAAAACAAATGACATCATGTTTTTAATTTTGGCTGTCACTGTATTCAAACCTAAATTCAAATTAACATTCATCCATTTATTGATAAAATCAAAATTGATTTTTGTTTCCTTCTTTACGATTTATAAAAAATAATTACTGGCTCTCAAAAAAAAAATTCTTTTAAATTACTTTATTGATTTTTTTTACAATTTTTTTTTTTTTTTGCGAATACGGAAACGTATTATAGTTCCTGTCAATCAAAATTTGATCAGATTAATTTTTATTTATATATAAAATTTACTTTAATTTCAACCATTTTTAGCATAATTTTTTGTAATTATATATACAACGTGGCGCAAAAAGACCGATATGGTTTGAATGTTTAATAAATTTTTTATTTAATGGTTAATTATTATTATTTTTTTTTTGTTATACTGTATTAATATTCCATTTCCAATTCCCCAAGTTTTCTTCAAAAAATCTGAAGCAAAAATAAAAGTATAAATAAATTTAAAAAGTTATTAAACATTCAAACCATATCGGTCGTTTTGTGCCACCCTGTATATCATGTAGAAACGTCTTAGATTTTTTATATTTTTCATAACTTTTCGTAGTTGTTGATCGCTGTTCTGTTGTGTACGGTTCCATTTCCAATTCCCCAAGTTTTTTTCACAAAATTTTGATGTAAAAATAAAAAATATAAATAAATTTAAAAAGTTATAGACATTCAAATCATATCGGTCGTTTTGCGCCACCCTTTATAAAATTTTATTATGTATATTTATTTTTTTTAAAAGGCATGCTTTACGCCCTTATCATATTGTATGAGGTAGGGGAGAGTTTAAAAATAAATAAAAATTTTTTCACAATATCAATATTATAAATAAGAATGACTATGGGATTTTACCTTGCAGGTGCGAATAGTACAAGGTGCCAATATATAACTATTAAGTTTTAAAATATAGCTACAGTTAAATAGCTATCAATATGAAATGTAATATTGTATATTGTCATAGTCCAATATACTTAATATAATCTTCCGTTTTAATCATTTGTAATATTATTATATACAAGGTTATTTTGATTAAAAGGACACGTGTTCACTTTATTTTCAATAAAAGGAGAACATTATAAAAGTTCAATTATGTAAATCTGGATGGCCAAAATCAAAAGTTCTCTTCCATCAAAGTAAAATTGATAATTAGCTTTAGTTAACGCTGCACGGAATATTTTATTCCAGTTAATTTAATCCAATTTTCTGCAATTTACTTAATTGTTTCTGTTATTTTTCTAAACTGGGTTTTTTATTGAGTTTTTTACGAGAATTCATTATCAATTCTACTTTTACCTCTTCAAACAATTTCAATTTGATTTTTGGATTCAATAATTAGTTCAATAATTAAATTTTCAGTAATATTCTTATAATTTTGCAATTACCTTTTTAAATTATATTAGTTAGGTTTAATTAGACAATACTCTTTAAATTTAGCTTAATTTCCTTTAAAGTTGTTAAGGACTAAAAATGATAGTTTCTACAAATTTTTTTTCTTTATGTTTTAAGTGGTGTAAAATTAAATTCTTGATGTAATAAATCTTAAATCTGAACGGAAGTTGATGTTGACAGCAGAATAAATAAAACTAGAGCTGCTTTTGGAACTCTCTGAAACATATGGCAGTCAAATAATATCGCTCTGCGTACAAAGCTAAAAATATTTGAAACAAACGTCAAATCAGTGGTTCTATACTGCTGTGAAATATGGAAGGTAACCGGCAATATCACCAAAAAGTTGCAGACGTATATAAACCGTTGTCTACGCCACATCTTAAGAGTTCGTTGGCCGCAAATCATTATCAACACACACCTGTGGCAAAAAACGAACCAAATGATGATTGAAGTCGAGATCCGAGAGAGAAAATGGCGATGGAACGGACATACCTTGAGGAACCCAGAAGAAAACATTGCAAGGAAATGTTTTGAGTGGAATCCACAAGGCAGACGACGAGTGGGTAGACCAAGGAAAACATGGAGAAGTACTGTTTTGAAAGAGGTAGAAGCGCAACGCAAAACGTGGTTACAGCTAAAAGGAATTGCTAAGGATCGTTAAAGGTGGAGAGAATTTATTGACGGCCTATGCCCCACCATAGGTTCTAGGATCCAGTAAGTAGTAAGTAAATAAATTAAAGAAGACTATGTTTTTAGTGATATAAAATTAAATCTTGGAATAGTTTGACAAAAGTTCCATGGTTTAAACTACAAATCTTACAATTTGGTTCATTTCAAAATGAATTTCATTGGTTCATCAACAATTTACATTTTTTTTGTGTACATATTTTGGAATTATATTTTATAAGAGATCTTCTAACATGAATCTGAGACTCAAGACTTTTATCTTTTATTCCTATATATATACGCCCTAAATAATTTTATTAATCCCTATCTTATATTGCAATGTTTTTTTTTTTAATATTCCCTTTTCTAAATTTTACAAGGTTATCGCAGTATGAATATAATTATTCATATATTAGAAAGATTTTTAATCTCTCTTGCGTTCATATTGCAATATTAATGTTAAAAAAGATTCAAGGTTTAACCTGAAGGTACATCTTTACTGTTATTTTGTGCATATTTTAAATAAAATTTGTTAACTCTTGTGTTACATATAGTTACATATTTGTAATTAGATTAATTATATAAGGTCTAATAGAATATCAACGTGACTTCTTTTACAAGTGAAGTTAGAATTTGAGGCTGAATATCTAAGAGCATGGTTACTTATTTCGAATCCATTTTCAATTAATTTTGCTTAATTTTCTTTAAAGCCGTTAAGTACCAACAACTATAGTTTCTGCATATGTTGCATATTTTGCTAAGATGAGGTGAGTAGATAACTGTATTGAGCTTATTAGGTAGCTTCTGGTTTTAATAACCCTACTAATTTCAATATTTTGCCCCAAAAGTTTAAATAATTCTCTAGTTAACTGCAGTTGTAGACGAAGATTTAACTTTTTGTGGAATACGCATTCATTACAAATTTAGCCTTAAGTATCCGATTAATGACGTAGTGGTAAGGTCGTCAACTTTTCAATTGAAGGGTCTCAGATTCAAACTCTGGTCAAACCATATCTAATAAAAAAATATATTTTATAATTTAAATAATAATAGTCTTATCATAGTATAAATAAAAAATATACCTGCCACACCTGAAAGGGAATGGCTGATCCACCCGCTTATCACATTGTATGTGGTATGAGATTGTATATAAATGAATAAATAATTCTCAAGTATAATATCAGAATCTTCTATAACTATTTAATATTGTGACAAATCTTTATGATGTACAAAATAAAATTATTATTACATTATCAGATGGTATCTCTTGTCGTGAATTATATTCACAATTACAAAACTATTCAGATTTTATATATTGTATATTTATCAACGGGTTGTCCTTTATTTAAGTAGAAGGAGGATTTATACATATTATGTTATTGTATGTTATAAAATAATAAGACATATACAAAATAAAAGTATTAAAAACGTGTTTTAGTTGTCATGTAGACAATAAAAAACAACTCAACTCAACTTTATTTTTATTACATTTAACTTTTTATTTATAATGTAAATATTAAACTTGTATTTAACATTAGATTTTATGAACAAACAACAAAGTTATAAAAAAAAATGTGTCAAATTCGAAAATTTATTATGTACGATTGCATGTATATATGTATTATATAAATATATATATGTTTGAATATTTATTTAATGAGAAAACCATTAGAATTGTTTTTTTTTTTGTTTTTGCTTTTCACTTTGAACTAAATATATTTACTTAGAAAATTGTACTTGACATACATATATTGAAACTTTTAAATAATAATATAAAAAAAATAAAAATGTATTTTATAAAATGTAATATTTGTATTTAACTTATAACTCAAAAGAATTGAGTGTGAATATCTTAAGGTAAGATTTTATATGACTAAATGAGTTAAAACTTTTATTTATAAGTACATGTTGTATTTTATATTATAATTTTTTTCTACATACATATATTTGTATATAAAGTACATTTGTGTATATATAGTACATTTGTGTATATATAGTACATTTTTGTATATAAAGTACATACATTTTATAAAAGTTTGTTTTATATTCTCCCTCAACTTTTTAAAAAACTACTCGTATTAAAAAAACGCTAAAGGATATTTCTATAAAAAATAAATTATTATATAAATGTATATATATATTGCATATATAAAAAATTCATAACACTTCAGTAGTGAAAGAATAACATAAGTACATTTGTATTGTTACCATTAAAAAACACAAAAAAAAAAAATATAAAATAAAAATTGAAAAATTATTATTTAGAATTGTGAATTGTGACGACAAATTAATGTTGTAAATGTAGAATTTTACAAAATTTCTTGGACACCTAAAACCTATATATGTATACATTTTTCATTTATAGATATTTTACACTTGACATGCACATTTAAAATATAGTTAATCGTTTTCCTGAATGGTGTTAGTGTGATAAAGTACATTTGTTTTTTGACATGTGGATAAATTTTAAAATAATTTGAAAAAGCAGTTGATTGATAATCTTGAATTTTTTTCAAAATTTTAATTTATATTCTGTAAATCCGCAATGGGGTTTTTTTTTTTTAATTGGATGACATAATTTTATTGATGAATTAAATTTAAACATTAAAACTAAGTATTTATCTTTAATGAAACACCTATAATTATTAAAAAGCAATTTGTCTCAAATGAAACACCTATAATAGTGAGACATATTAAAATTTTAATTTTATTATTAAGCCTAAAAGTATGCAATCAATTTTGCTGTTTTGAATTAAGAGTTGTATTGATATTGACTTATTTGTATTTTGATTATGTTTATAACAAGTATCGTGTTTTTAATATTTGTCACGCAATATTTAAAAATATTTTTACGCAATATTTTGCTTTAAATATAATGATAAAATAAACTAAAAGAAAAGTATAACAATTTAATGGGTCATTTTTTATGATCGTTGGTTTTCATCGTGGTTTTTATTCATTTATTCTGTTTGATATGTGTAAGGTTAATGTGAATTAAAATGTATATTTGTATTTCTTATTTTTCGCATTTAAACCTGAACAAAAAAATTTAATGTCAATTTGATTGTTTTTAGATTTTACAAAAATTAATGTGAATGGGAATTCCAGTCCTGCAAATCTCCAAAGATTTTAGTTAAAAGGAAGATTACTTAAATACCACATTAAACTGTTGGTAACCAAATATATATGTAATATACAGTAATGTGAGTTTAACTTCAATCATATATACATTTAGACAGAGTCAGAGTATTAAACTAGGAATGTATAAAAATAGAAAAAAAAATATTATACTAAATAAATAGTATACTTAAAATATTTTGCCATTATACTCTATCAATATCGAAGGGACTTAATCTTGCAAGCGATCAAAGAGTTGATTACATCACAGTATATAAAAATTCATTGGTGAGAGGACTCATGCAACTCGGCACTCATGCTTCCCAAGCAAAGTGATTTGCAACTATGATTTCCAAACTAAAGTGGTGGAGCTCACCATAATATTTTCCAACAATCACATAATGATATATTAATATTAAAGACTTATAAAAGCTTTTAGCGTCTGAACAAGGTGGTGCAGAAGCGCAAAGAAAAATTTAAGAGCTTGCCAAGATTTTAATATTTCAAATGACAATATATCGCTGACATTTAAAATTCAATTATAAAAAGGCTCTCAGTGTTCCAACAATGCCTCACAAAACCATGATCCATGATCGAAACAGAACTTATAGAGCCCAATGATAACCCAAAAAACAATTTTCAAAGATCCAAAGGTCTTAAAGGGGAATTTTAAAACCAACAATATACGATATTTAATATAGAAAATGAATGCATAGTATTACTGTTCCGCCATGCCTCGTTGTACTGTCTTAATGCAAATAAATAAATAAGTTAATGAAAAAATATATATATAACGTATATATAATTTGGCTTTTGGGTTTAACGAACTCTGAATACATTTTCTGAACTTTTAAAACCTAGATTTATGTTGAGTTAAATGTATTTTTAAAGCCGCAAATAGAATGTACTTTAATCTGTCATTATATTAATTTTTATTGTATAATATATTTATTACAAAATATTACCTTATAAATATTTTATGTTTTAATAGTTTTATAAGATTTTAAGACTTAACACATATATACAAAATTTTGTTTATTATTTTTTTTCTTCCCCCAAATCATTTTTATATGTTTCTAGGTGCAGAAACATTTTAAAAGGATTCATGATAGAATCCTTCAAAAAATATTTATATTAAATTAAAATTTTATTTAACTTTATACATTTTTTTTTTTTTTTTTTTTTCTAAACTTAATACATATTGTATTTTTGCATATATGTGCGTATATGTATCTATAGTTATCTTTATCTTTATATATGTAATATATGTTATAATGTCCTTGAATTTTTTATATACTTTTAAGGATTTTCAATTGTTTTTTATTTTTTTCTGTACAAAAGATACACTTCTGTATTAAATGTTTACTTTTTAAGCTCAAAAAAATTCAAATAACAAGAATATATTTTTATAAAGTGTATATAAAAATACAATTTATACTTTTGTTTTTAAAAACAAAAAAAATTGTAATTGTTGAAATTTTAATATAAATGTATATATTATATAAAATCGTACATGTATATAAACGAATTTAAATTGATAAAATGTACATATGTACAAGTATATGTGATATCATATATGAAATTTAAAAAATTCAGCTTTTAAACTTTTATATTACTAAATGTTTGTTTTGTTTTTAATCTTTTTTGTATGTCAACTAGGGATAATCCCAATTTTAAATAAATTAAATTGAATTGCTCTAAAGTAAAAACATTTCTGTAAATCAAAATATGTTTTAATTTAAATGTTATTTTAGTTTTGAATAAAATTTGTAGAAAATAATTTAGAAATAACTTTAAATTAAAACATTTTTAAGCTAAGTTTATACGAAACAAATCGTTATACCTTTCAACTATTCCTTAATGTTTAACTTCTGGTCACATTCATTGATATATTTATAATATTCAAATTTGTTTTGATGAAGAAAATCTTCTATTTTTAAGTTCTTCTAATCTTGAATAAATTTAAAAAAAGGGGGGGGACAAACGACAATAGAGTGACTTTTCAGAAAATTAGATAACCATGGGACTTGCAATATATTGGTGAATAAGCTAGGATTAGAGGATGGAAATTATTGTAGGAATTTTGTAAAAATCGTAAAACTTATTTTAAAAATCTCGTAAAATTTCTAACTTTAATAAAATTTAAAAAAAAAACAATGCAATATTTAAAACCTAAATATCTTCTTCGATCATATACACATGTTTATATGATGGAAGAATAACTCAAACATATGATAACTTAGACATATATCTATATTTGTTGCACAACTAAATTGATAAACTGTATTCCTATTATTATGAGGCTTATATTGATGACTAAGAAGCTTTAAATTTGGAATAATGCATACCAACACACTATTAATATATATCTGCATTTTTCTTAATTATATGGTTTTTCAGTTTTAATCGATAATCTGTTACAAAATCCTTTATAAAATAATTTAAATATTCATAATTACCTTGGGGTCAGGAAGGCGTTGATGTAGTTTTGGTACTGTTTGTATTACTAATTAGAGTTTTAATTTTTTAGAGTCGAAAATCAGATTCTAAATGGCTGGGTGGCACAGTGGATGAGTGCCGACCTTTCATGCGGAAAGGCCCGGGGTCGAATTCTACTGAAAGTGAAAAAACTTTTCTGGTTTTCGACTCGACTCAGCTACCATTCGCCATTGGATTCAAATTAATGGCATAATCAATAATTAATAATTATATATCTATAATAACAAATACATTAATATAACAATTTAAACAAATGCAAAATATAAACAAACAATTTAATTGAATAATATAACTCGCAGATATAGAATACCGTATAAGTAAAATATAAAATATTACAAAATAAACAAAAAATAGAATTATAAATATTGAAAATCTAAGACGTTCTGCATGTTATAAGGCCTAGTACTATCTCATGTTTAAATTGTATGTGGAATTCAATAAGACCAATTCTAATAACACAAATATAATAAGACCCCCTGTTCCAACATGTACCTATGGTATAGACAGGTTTATTAGCCTAACAGTTGAACAGTTAGCGCTTAAAAAAAAAAAAAAAAATAAGTAGAAATTTAATTTAGAGTTTTTTGAGTTCAATTTTTTTTTAATTTAAAATTATAAAGAAGTACTATCTTTAATAATTCAAAATTTTCTAAACTTCACTAATGCACACTTCCAATATAAGGAGCATCATATAACCTAATTCGTAGTGGCCATTTTAAAAGTATTAAATACGTACTAAATACGTATATTATATAATAATAGTATTAAAAAGATAAATCAAAAATTCAAATTTATATTAATACAAATTATAGTTATGTACATAGCCACGTTTTTGTTTTTTTTTTAATAATTTAAATAATTTAAGCAATCCAGTCGATGGTGTAATGGTTGTGGCGCCGCCTTTCATGTGAATGGTCCCGAGTTCGATCCCTGGCTGGGTAAACTCAATAAATAGAATATAACAATATAAAATTATATAGAAATAACTTATAATTAAATATCTATCAGCTGGCCAACATGTCTATTTGGCAAAGGGTCCCCAAAATTGCGAGCAAATATTTATAATCGTATGTAATTAATAAATAAAAAAATAAATGTAAGCACCTATTTATTTAGAAAATTTTTTTCAAATTTATATAAGCTCATTCGATTTTTATATAAAAGTATGATGATGAGCAATGAGATAAATCAAATATTGGACCATAAAAGCATATGAGGTAAATTTTCATGGAAACTTTTATGTTTGATAAATCTAAACAAATTAATATAAGCATAAGAACTACTTAATCAGAGCTTGAACTCAGTACGAGCCTAGTTATAAAATTTGGCTTTAATTCGAAATTTTCGTTTTATAAATTCGACAAATAATGTATGATGATCGAACTGCACTATAAAGTTTGAAAACCAAAGATTCTATTTTCATTATTGTTGGTAAAATATAATCCAATTATAACCAAATATCGATAATTTTATTACTAAGAATTTCTTACCATATTATTCATATTTTTCGAATCTTAAATATATTTTATATCATAATTCATAACATATTTTCGTCTAAGAATTTTGAACAAATCTTTTCTAAGAAACTTTATACATATTTATCTTAGAAATAATTTTGGGTTTTGTATTAAATAAGAATTTCGATTAAAATTATAAATATATTCAATTTAAAATAGAATATAGATAATATTTAATAAAATCGCCCATCTTCAACTCAAAAAACCGAAAACAAAATTAAGATCTTTTTTTTTGAAAAAAAGATAAAATTTTTTGGAAAAAAAAAATCTTATCCCTGGAATTTTTTTTTTTTCTTACTAAACTATAAGTTTCTATTTATGATAATTTGGTTAAAACCTGAATATACTGAATAAAATTCTTAAAAATATATACATATACTTTTATATACATATTGTATTTATATTCGTCCCATGAATTTTGATTATGTTGTTAGCTTTAGAAAAATGGTCTTATATTTTTCTGGAAATATTTAAATAAATGAACAAGAAAATTATTATTGTTATGTATTTTTTGTTTTTGGTTTTTGGGTTTTCAATTCTGATTTTTATATCCGTATGACTATATAGTCAAAGGGTATAATAAATTTGCCATTACGTTTGTGACGCAGAGAAGGAGGGGGGGGGGGGGTAGATATAGACTCAAGTTTATGGATCGGATCAGAATTGAAAATAAAATCGATTTAGCTATGTATGTCCGTCCGTCCGTCCGTCCGCACGATAACTCAAAAATTAAAGGAGCTAGAATATTGAAATTTTCGCAAATTCGTTTTTTTGCAATAGCCGTCATCGCTATTTAAATCCACCCATTTTGGTCCATGGGTTCGGGTGGCTGCCACACAACTTCTTTTTTTATATGAGTATTTCTCTGTACCTATTACAACTACGTGTCTAAAATTTTGACGAAAGTAGTTTAGTTTTATGGCCAAAGTTTCTGCAAAATTTGGTTGGTCTGTTGCAGTGAGTTCGAGTAGCTGCCATACAACTTCCTGTTTTATATGAGCATTACTCTATACCTATTAATGCTGGGTGTCTGAAATTTTGCCAAAAATTGTTTAGTGTAATGGCCAAAGTTACTGCAAAATTTGGTAGGTCTACTGCAGAGGGTTCGAGTAGCTGCCATACAACTCCTTCTTTTGAGCGTTACACTATACCTAATAAAGCTGGTATGTTTGAAATTTTGCCAAAAGTAATTAATGTTTAAAATAATAATGATATAATGTTTATATAACGGTCATACGGGTATCCCAGAGTTGACACAGTCTACTCTACTACACTCTTCCTCGTTTTTTTTTATGAATCAAAACAAGTTAAAAGGATTTATACATATGCATGTATTTGAATAAACACATTAACACAAAATGACATTTAATATGAAATTTGATTTCTTAAAAATGAAACAAAAGGAATTTATATTATATGTATGTAATTTTGTGTGTTATTTTTTTTTTGAAAATAATTTAGTTAAATTTTTTTTTAAAATAAAAATTCTTAAAATGATTTGATAAGTATGGTGAGGTTTCTTTAATTAATTTAGTTTTTTTTTCGAAGAATTTAATGTTTTTATGCTCAGATTCTTTTATTTTGATTTTGGTCGATGATTTGTTATATGTTCATTTAATTCCTTCTGTTTAGTTTTTATTTTTTATCAATTATACTCGTATTTCTAGTGTTCATACAGTGTTGTACCGGTACCGGTTACACTCCTGGGAATAATACTTAATAAAATTCAAATACAAGTACTGCTATTGGAAAAAAACACATGAACTAGTAAAAATACCTGGAACTGGTACCCACTAGTATTTTTCCAGTATCAAACAGTACTTACCAGTATCAACCAGTACTTATAAGTACTAATCTGTATTTTCCAGTATAACTTAGTAGAATCCCGTTATAGAGAGAATTTTTTAAGTACTTATTTAGTATTTTAACACTTTCAATTAAGAAACCGTTATACTTTTTGAATATTTCAGCAAATAGTATCAGTATTGAAATACTGGAAAAATACTGCTGATTACCAGTATTTTTACTGGTACTTACATTTTTTCCAAAATTAAGTTTTACTGATAATTAAATTTTAAATTATCAGCAGGTACTAGTATTTAAAATTTAATTGAGTATTTTTCCTAATATCGGTACTAGTACTTCCTTGAACCTTTCCTTGTACTTGAAAAGAAATCACTAGAACTGAAAGCTTTCATAGTTCCACAATAAAGATTCATTAGAGACTCTAAGTTTTCATTTAATTTTAAAATATATTTTTATCGATATAAAACTTTCAGATACTCAGATTAGCCGAATACACAGTAATGAACTTAAACTCGAATCATCATTTAGTAAACAAAAATTACGAGTTAAGCTCAGTTTTATCTCAGGTTTTAACCCAATCTGAGCCTTTAAAATATAGATTAACCAAATTTAACCAATCTGTAAATCTCCCCGATTTGAAATTATTATTTTGATTTCATCTAACTTATTTAATGTGATATTTTATCCAGAGTTGTGCTCGGATCTAAATTCCAAACTTCGTTAAGTGATATCCGACTTTCAAAAACAATTTGAATTTTTTAACGAAAAAACTTTTTAATTGAATTTCTTTCTTATTTCGAATTAAATGAAGTTATATTGGTTTAAATTAATAAAATCAAGTCTCAAATTTTGTCTTTGTTTTTAAAATTGTCTTATTTTTTTTTTATTAAGTAATTTCAGATTTATTTTTTAATGTGTTAAAAATTAAAATATTTTTTTTTTTTTTTTTAAATCCTATTTAAAACTGATTTAATAAAAAATGTCTGGTTACCGGATATAGCAACATAAATATATTTATACATGTGTTTTATAATGGATTATTCGTCTCTTGAACAATAAATATCGGATTATTTCGTTTGTGCGTCAAATTACGTAAATTATATAACTTTATATATTAGTATGTAGATTATATATACATACAAAAGTATATGATATATATGTATATATACATGTGAAGAAAAAATTTTCGTATATAACAAGAATTAAAAAAAAAAAAAAATTGTGTAAATTAAGGCATTTTTCCCCATTTTGTATTTTCGCTATGATGAGGATTTTTTCTAACTGAATAATTTATTAAAAGAATAAAACATAATCCAGCAAAAAAAATGATTGGATCTTATTACTAGAGCAATTAGAAATTTTTTTTTTGATAAACATACCACCTAAAGTACTAGTAAAAATAATTAAAATGTGTAGAGTTGTCACATTGTTATAAATGATATTTTATATATTATGTATGTATATATACTGTCAACGGAAAATTTTGAAAAAGGATTAAAAAGGTGTTAAAACTAAATGCGTAATATATAGCTATTTATATATACTTATACATATATATTAATATAAATGTAAGTCTGACTAAGCAGTAAAAGGTCTTGATAATTTGTCATGTTTATTTTTTGAAATGTTGCTTTTTTAAATAAATTAATTAATTGAACAAGTAATATATTTAAAAGAGAGTATGTGTGTTTTTTTAATGGTAATTACTAATTGTGAAAAAAATTAAATTTAACTAGTTTTATATTTAATATAAAAAAAATTGAAAAAATTTAAATATATAAAAAATTAAATAGTAAATACCATTCTAATATTTGTTAAAAAATAAAATTAATTTAAAACTTGATATTAACTTATACATACACAAGTTTGTACGTATATTTATTTTCAATATACTTCAAGTACACTAATGAAATTGACTACTTTTTGGAAATCTTTTATAGAATTACTCTTGGTTTCATTTTCTTGACAAATGTTAAGAACAGATACCAAATTTCCTAAAGTCTTGGCTTTAAAGCGGATTTTTTATGTCAGTGTTACTGATGAGTTATTTGACAGTATTCACCAAACTCACCTCATATCTATAAACCTAATAAATATGTAATTTGACAGTTCTTGAAAATATATTCACCAAACTCACCTCACTTCTATAAACCTAATAATTATGTAATTTGACAGTTCTTGAAAATGTATTCACCAAACTCACCTTACATTTGTAAACTCTGCAGTGGCAATTAAATTAACCGTTATTTTAAATAATTGTTTGATAAAAATTTAATTTATTATTTTATTCTAATTAATATCTGGATTATATTTTTATTAAAACATCATCATATTATAGATTCAATTTAAGATGAAATTGAAAGAGAACCTTCAGCAAGTTATATAAATTACCTAAATTAAACTTAAATTTTAATATATAGGTAGGGGAAATTTTCTTTTAAATGTTAAATAAACAAGTATATGTATACGTATATTGAAAAAAATTTTACATAAAAGTTTTGAAATTTCATTTACAAAAATTTGATTGTGTTTAACATATTTTTTCTTTTAATTCATGTTAAGTCAGTGATGTTAACATCTTAATTACGTTAATATGTATGTATTATTTAATTTATTTAAAAAAAAAAAAAATGTTTGCAAAAATTTTTTTTAAGTTGTAAATGCGTAATATTTATATTTTACCTTTGATACTAATAGGCATATGTTTACAATTTTATAGTAACGGAATATGTTAAGTTAATATTGCAAATTAAATTATCTTTATTTCATATTATTATAAATTTGTATTGTTTTCAACTTCATATTGGCAATCACAATATTTTATTAAAAAAATTCTTTACGAATTGGTCCATGTGTGCTTTAGACTTATAAATATATATATTAATTAATTGATTCCAATTTGAATTATATTTTTTGTATATTTTTTTTAAAACGAAAACTAGTTTAAAAAAATAAGTGTTCATACTATACACATCTGAGTTGAATTTTGACAGTAACTCTAATCAAATTGGCAAATAATTTATGAAAAGAAAATGACAATTGATTTATGAAATACACAAAAAATTTTCGATTTATTTAAAACAAAAAGGAATTATGTCAAAATTTTTAGTACAAAACCTAGGAAATATATTAGTTAAAAACGTAAACTAGTTCGAAAATGTCAAATTTTTTTCTTACATCTTGTTGAACAAGAATTAAATCAGTTAAACACAAGTTAAACATTACATAATGTATATATATTATATATATAACATTTAATTATATATATACTATTCAATTACAATTAACTTTACATTTCAAAATTAATTAAAATCGATTGTGAATAATGTTGTACCTAATAATCTAGTTAATATTGAGCTTTGTGTATACAAAAAATCGTAAACGTTGTTGTTTTCTACTTTTATTTTATTATATTTTGAATATTCGAAAATTTATTAATGTCTGTATAAAGATTTTTAAAAAATATTTTACTTAATGATATTTTTAAAGTAAATCAGGGTTAGGGTTATTCAAGAGAAGAATATTATTGTACTTTTAACCTCTAATTAAATAATGTTCAATAGATAAAGAATATAAAGAAAAGAAGATAATAACTTTCTTTTTATTTAGTTTAAATAAATTTTAATGATTTATTTCATTAAAAAAATTTATTTTCCTTCGAATATAAATTTTTTTCCAATTAGCATCGGAACGTTCTAATAAACTAGTTTGAGTTAATATTCAAGATCAAGTTGATTTTGTTGCTATAACACAAACTTAAATACAATGTCAACTGACGGTTTCACATATTCAAATACTAAATGATATATTTGGGTATTTATTTGAGCTTCAACCTTCGATGATTCTTAAAATAATTTCTACATGCCCTATAACGGTATATTAAGGGATGTGAAACATAAATACATAATATTTAATTATGTAAATCTAAATTCATATCTGAAATAAATTTGAAAGAAAAAGAATATTAAATTAAAAGATTTAAATAAAAATATAAAAAGCTCAACTTATATTGTAAAACTCTAAAATGGTTGTGGTATAAAAATTGTTGTTCTAACAAATAAGTAAACAAGAGATAAAAACCAACGGTTTTTAAAAAAGCACATTTTCAAAATAAAATAGTGTTTCATACTAAGTATTTTATCGGAATATAATGTTGAAGCTTCAATATTAACGTTTAATTTAGGAAATATATACGTTGGTGACTAAGTTACTGCTTACCTATAATAATAGTAAATTTTTAAGTCCTAGTAGCCCCTGTATGGCGAAGGTTGCCAAATTTCTCAAGGATATAATGGTCACTACTTCCCTTCTCCCAAACTTTTTTAGGTTCTAGGAATTAAATTGTGAATTCCACCAAAATTTGGAATTTTTCTTAGAATTTTACTATTTAGGCAAAAATGGTTAAAACTGAGAGACACTTTCTTCAATTTAAAGAACCCCTTTTAAATTTAAGAAAAACCTTTAACATATGTTAAAATATAATGTTAGACCTTTAAATTTTGTATATTAAGGAAAAAATATTTAAACAGGTATTCAAGTTACAGGTGTTTAAAAATACCAAAATTTCAGTTTTCGAGCCCTTATAGCTCCTGAACATGGGGCTTGACAAAAAAATTTTGTTAACCGACTCCTACAAAAAATTGAGTTTTGCACAGTGGTAAATTTTAGTACCGTATGGCAACCCTAAACATTTAGGCGAAGTATTTTTGTAAATTCTATAAAAGCAGCTCGCTTCAACCGTTTTTCAATTCAAAATAAACCTATCAGAACTCTTGTTATATCAATTTAAATATAGGGCTTTTTCGAAATTTGCAGGGGCTGTAGTTTCGTCACCCTTCAAAATTAAGAAAAACCTTTGACACATGTTGAAATACAATTGTAGTGCTTTGAATTTTGTATATTACTAAAAAAAAATTTGGACAGGTATTCAAGTTACAGGTGTTTAAAAATAGCAAAATTTCAATTTTCGAGCCCTTATAGCTGCAAAACAGGGGACGTGACAAAAAAAAATTGTTATCCGACTTCTACTTATTTCAGAGGATCTAACTACTCCCAAGATCCTAGCTTGAACCGTTTAGAAGATATGTGTGGCCAAAAATTTTGCAAAAATTGAGTTTAGCATAATGGTAAATTTTAGTACCGTATGGCAACCCTAAACATTTATTTTTTAAAAATTTATAAAGTTTATAAAACCAGCTATCTTTTGCCGTTTCAGATTGAAAATACACCTAATAGAACTCTTGTTATAACAATTTGAATATAGGGATTTTCCCAACTTTGGGGGGCTGCAGCTCCCTAACAGGTGGGGCTACAGAAAAAAATTCTTCTACGAAATTATTTTTTGGGTAATACCTACTCATGGTTAAAATTTCTTTTCTATATTTCAAACGATGTAAAAGTTTTTGTAAACATACGGACGGACAGACGGACAGACGGACAGACGGACGGACAGAATGAAACTATATAGGCACATTTTTACAAAATTTTTTGAAAATGTACTAAAAATGATTGAAATTTTAAGAATATATTTTCATTGCAAACTTGATAAAAGAATATTTATTATTTTTTTAAATATTGAACAAGAGTTGATATTAATCGATTTTGTTTAATATATTTAATGCTGCCCATACACGGCGGACTTGATTGTCAACTTGGTACACGAACATGTTTGCAAGCCATACTACACACTTATCTAACATATCATAGAACCATAACTAAATATTTTTTTTTATTTTAAAAAATATGTTATTTGTCAAAAATTTGACAATTTGAATTTGAATTTTTGAAAGCTTTAATTCAACTGTATACATACTCGTTCTGCTTATTTAATTTTTTTCTTCTATAATTATGATATTTAATAAATTTTCTATATGTTAAAATGTTTTTCTTAATTAATATTATAATTATTTCAAATTATTTATTTAATTCTTTGTAATTATATACATTGACTGTATTTTTTTTCTTTTTTCAAACTGAAATATCTTAACGTACATTTAATGTCAAAAAATGGAAAATACTAAAAAAAAAAAAAAAAAGACATTTAAGTTGAACAACTTATCCACACACGATACAACTCAAAATGCGAAAGAAAGACTCCGCCCACAAAATTCAAAGTATTTTGATTTTCATTTAACCTGGTAAGTTGGTTCCTTCAAAATGGTTGTTCAACTTGCCTGTACACGATTAAAGTACCAAGTAGACAATCAAGTCCGCCGTGCATGGGCAGAATAAAAGAAATAATTTAGTGCAAAATGTCAATCAAAAAACAAAAAAAGGTTACAAAACAAATGCAATAACTGTTAATATAAGATATAATATATACTATGTAGTTCGGTATTAAATATCTTCACTTAATTGAATCGCTTTAAGTAATTTTTCCCGAGCATTTTGTTTTTCAATAATATTGGATTTTTTTTTATTAAATGCGTAATATTCCGCAGAATATTCAATGAACATATTGATTTAAAAGGATCTATTAAGTGCAATATGTTCAAAAATACACTATTACTTATGCATTTTTGTGCGTTGTTGAAAAAAAACTATTTTTATTATGCATTTTCTATTTTTGTTTGATGTTGTTTATATTTAAAATTTGTTTTTAGTATTTTTTTTTATATTCGTTGTATATTTCCGTGTTTTTGGCTTAACACATACAAGTGAAATATAGTTTACTTACTTAAATGTTTAAGACAAGAAACCTTACAATAATATTCTTATACTTGAACACCCTTTAACTAAATAACATAATATATAAATCAATAAAAATGTAATTAAAAACTTGTGCTAAATGTTTGTTTGTTTATTTGGATTAAGTTTTTTTTTAATTTCTCAAAAAATGGTAGGAAAACAATTTTTATATTTGTTTTGTTTTAGTTTGTTTCATACTTATAGAGTTGGTTTTAAAAGTCAAAGAAAATATTTTTAATTTATATTATGTTTTTATACTCGTGCATACATATACGACATCGGGTATATTAAAATTGCTCCTCCGTTTGTAAAGCATTGATCTAGACGAGCTAAATATAGTGACAAAGAAAAGTAATTCGATCTAGCTATGTGTGTCTGTCCGTCCGTCCATGTGCCAGCACGACAACTCAAAAACTGAAAGGACTAAAGTTTTGAAATTCACACAAAGCAATTTTTAAACAATTTCTAGGTTGCCTTTTGTTTTTGGTTAAAATCGGACCAAGGTTTCGAGGAGCTGCCATACAACTTTTTTGCACCAATATGAATTTCTTCAAAACTAGTTATACTACGAGGATGAAAATAACACACGATTAGTTTTAAAATTAATCGAGCACTTATATGAAGTTTCAAATTGTTACGGCTTCATTTTCGGGCAGCTGCCATACCAATTTGCCTATTCGATAATTGTGAATCTAATGAAGCTACGAGGTTGAAATTGAAACTGGACAAGTAAAGTAATAGGACAAGCAGCTTGGCAAAGTTGGACATCACTTGGAGCAACTTTTAGGGTGGGCCATTTTTTAAAACCTAAAATTTAGGGGTAGGATGAGTTAAATTTTTTTTAACTACTTTACTTTTTTATATTGTTGTAATGTATGTAATAGCCTAAGGGAAATAAATAACGGTTTATTTTATTTAATACATCATAGTAGGTATGCACGGGTATCTAAAAGTTGACAAGGGCAATTATAATCTTCCTCGTTTGAAATGTATTTAATATAAAATAAATGACAACAAAATGAAGTTGATTCCCATTTAAATTCAATGCAACCTCAATTCAATGTTATACAGGCGACAAGACAAAGGTTTTGCATTATGTGCTATTATCTTGTTTTCGTTTGGCAAGTTTTTTTAATTTCTTGATTTTCATATTAAGGAGTGTAAAATTGAAAAAATGTATATAAAATAATTTATTTATCTTAATCACATTATTAATTTAAATTTTCTAGACAATATTCTGGAAACAACAACTAACAGAATACCAATTTAGCGATTTTTAAGTAAACACAGAGAATTATTGAAAAATTTCTTTCACATTTACAAAAAAAAATTTATAATTTTCTTATAATTAATATTTAAAATTCTCAATTCAGAATAACATATAAGTTAAGTGCACATATAAATATTAGGTCTAATGCACTCCTATAACGGCCTAACATGAGGCGCTTCAAAATCACTGCAGAATAAACATCCGCAACCACATTAGGCGCTTACATACACGTATATTTAAATGTTCTGAAAAAAACATATAACTGTGATTTTTAATCAATCTCTAAAAGTCCTTCCAATTCGAAAATTTCAATATTGTTTGCTTACTGAATCCTTCAAAGGTTTTGTAATATTTAGGATTTTTTACTTCTGTCATATGTCATACGTTCAAAAAAAATTTTATGATTTAAATACTAAGGTCATTTTTAGTTTTTCGAAATAAGTTTTAAAGCATTTAATGTGAGCATTGCGACTTGTTTACTCTCTGAACTCATAAGTTATTAAAAATCAAGACGTCAGTTGGTCACAAAATTTTTTTTTGACATATTAAAAGTCGTGACATCCAGACAGTAGGTAAAAGTTATGTCAAATATATATATGTATATATATTTATTCCCAGCTGATTAATAAAATTCGTTATTTCTTTCTCATTAATTTTTAAATTTAAAATTTATATCAAATTGTTCCATTTGGTTTGATTTAATTGATTAAAATTTCCATTGGCATTAAATTTACTTAAAATATACTTTGAAACCTACTATTGTATATAATTTAGAGAATATATTAAGTAAAATATTGGCATGATTCTATTTAAAAAAAAATTACATGATTTTATTAAAAATGAACAGACATAAATATTATAAACATGAATATTTGAATAAATCAAAAACAAAAAATAAAAAATAAAACTTTACTACTGCAAATTAGATTTCAAGTTATTGAGTATAGTAATTCCATACATTGTTCTAATTTTTTTGGAACATTTAATAAAAATGATATCTGTTATCATTTGGGTTAAAGTAATATTATGAATTTATTTATAGATACATGTATATATATATATATATTTAACATATTATAAGGATATCAATAAATTATAAATTTGATTATTTCATACATATAATATTGGCCTGAAATGAGGTTATTAAAAAAATTAGGTTAGTATGTAAAATTTAGTATTTTTGGAATTGCAAATTTCCAAAATTTTATTAATGTAATTTTAGTGGTTGTAGAGTTAGCGGAGGAGAATTAACAGAAGGTTAAAATTGAAATATGGGAATCCCGATTTTTTCATAGCATTTATTTTCAAAAGAAATTTATTCATTAAATCTTTGAATTTTAAGTCAAACAGAGATTATATGGAAGCATAAAACTGACATAAAGGATGTCCTAATTGCGATTTAACATAACCTAAAATTTTAAATGTCAAATAATTGTTAAATGAGTTAAAAATATTTATGTTATCGACTTAATATAGACAAACGGACAGAGTAATACAAACAAGATCATTTTTAAATTGGTTAAAAAATAATAAAATTCGTGCAAACCTGCAATAATTTACTCACAAATACTACTTTTAACATTTTTATAGCTTATAGCTACTTTTAATATTTTTTTAGTATTATATATATATATAGTAATTTAAATATACATTTTCTGTTCCATTTTTCTAAGTAAATAATGTAGAATTTGATATTCAGTACTTTTATTATGTATATATATATATATATATATATATGTATCCTAAATTATTAATATCATTTTATATAAAATAGGACATAGTATTTGAAAAATATAAAAAAAAAAAAATGGATTCTATGGAAATGAATTGAGTTAATGTTTAAATGAATACTTAAAAAGTATTATTTTTTTTATTATGTTTCATATTTGATAAGGGCTCTACTAGATTTTTTTTTTTTAGTTCTTTTTATATATATATATATATATGTATATTATGATGTTAAATCAGTCACAATTGATGTTTTATTTTGTTTTATTTATATATATATATATATATATATGTTGAATCAGTCACAATTGATGTTTTATTTGGCTTATTAGATATTATAATGCAAAATATAACAATTATATTTTATTTATTTCCCATTCAATAAGTTTTTTTTTATTATCAATATTTTATAATTATGGTTAAGTATTTTTAGATTTTTTGTAAAGTAATAAAACGTTTTTATTATAGTTGTTAATATGTAACTTAGATTAGAATATAGGTAAAGAGGATGTATTAACTTAGGTTGCACTATCTATT
Organism: Dolichopus griseipennis; assembly: GCA_963082915.1. Taxonomy (NCBI): domain Eukaryota; kingdom Metazoa; phylum Arthropoda; class Insecta; order Diptera; family Dolichopodidae; genus Dolichopus; species Dolichopus griseipennis. The sequence continues at coordinate 57,195,508 of OY720441.1, forward strand.
AAATTAAAGAAAGGAAGTTGTTAAATGAAATTGAATATACATTTATTGTCAGCGTCACCTCCTGAGTTGCTTTAACGGTGTCCATAAGTCAGTCCATGAGTCCGTCCTAATAATCGCACGAAAACTTAAAAGAGACTGAAAATATCCTTACTTACCACAAAAAAAGTGAATATTGTAACTTACTTTTGAATCAGTCCAACGGAAAAGGAAGACATATTAAAAAAAATTTTTACATATATAGAAACTTTTAATTTGATACAATGTAATCCCATCCAATGCCAAACAAGCTTACCTTTGAAGCAAGCGATCATTCAAACATGAAATTTTGTAAAGGGGATTCCTATCCACCATAACATTTTCTAAGGTTAGAAAATAGGATTGACTGTTTAAGGAACTATTATATACCCCCCAAAGATAAACAAACCTATCATCGTAGCTGATTTTATAGAACATTTTAAATTTTGTTCAATATTTACAGAATTTTCGAGTTGGTTGTACAGTCTTTTTTTTTATAATTCTTTTCCACTCCTTTAAGGAGTGTAGGGCATTCACCAAGTTTATTTTAAACTAGGCTTCAGTTTCTTTAATCATAATAATCACTAAGCCGTTGATTACTCGGCTGTAGCTATTGTATAAGGTTATGAAATATGAATGCACAAATTTTAACTTTATGCGCCATCTATAATGTTACACAAAAATTATTTATATTTTTTTATTAAATCTTATTTTATATTACGATATCTTTTTATTAGATATGATCTGACCGGGGTTTAAACCCGAGACCTTCCACATGAAAAGCGGCGTCTTTACCACTTCGCCATTGGTCGGTTGTACAGTCTTACTTTTGTTTTATTATTTGTTTTTAATTTTTATGATATGATCGGTTTTATGTGCAGAGTGGAATAAAAGTAAAATTTTTTTAAATTAAACTTTTATTCCGGTGTCCTATTATTGTAATCTATAAGGAACTATATCAACTCTTCTACTTGACTACATCATTTACCATTTGTTGCAATTTTTTTTCCAAATAATTCAAGTAATTTAAATTTAAAAAAAAAAAATTTATTTAGGTTTTTCATATGTATTTTAAAATTCTATTTAAAATTCCATTAAATATATATATGTATATAGAAGAGGGCATTAAAAAATATTATCAAACGTTGCAAATTTTTTATAAAGAATCTATGAATATCTGTTTATATATATATATATTTAATACATGTATTTTATATACAGTTTTTGGAATTTTTTCAAAAAATATTTTAATATTTTATTTTTTTTTTTATACTTAAAATGTTTAGATAAAATAAAAGAAACATTTTATGTAGTATAGGTATATTATATTGCTAAATATATAATATATATTATTTGTTATAAGGCTAAAAAGGATTGAAAGTAAGTATATTTATATATACATATATATATAAGTATAGAGGAATTACTGCAATTTTATTTCAAACTGGTTATGCATCATTTTCAATTGAATAAAAAACAAAATAAAAACTAATTTTTTATATTTAAAATAATTCAAAGATAAAAAAAAAAATATTTTTATCGTTTTCTGTTCTAAATTTTTTATGTATTTTTTTTTTTATAATTATTTTATTCTAACATATGTAAAAAACTTATGTTTGCTTGTATATTTTTTATATATACATTAAGAACTATCGTTATTTTTTTTTTTTAAGAAAAATATGTTATTGACTGTTCGGCCATCCCATTGGAAGGAGTTATACAGAAACCACCACGTGGCGCATGTTAACATTTTTATAAAAACTGATCAATATAATATAGTTCGTCCATCCGGATTTTAAACCTTGTAATTCTTTACAATGAAAGATAGTTAAAAATTGAGATATTTTTAAACTTTTATACCGACTTTTGTAATTATTAATAGTTTTTTCCTTTAAAAAAACTATTTTTACATCAATTAATTGTCATAATTATCTATTGAGTATTTTTAATTTATTTAATTTCATATTATTGAAGGATCTTGTTTTTATTTTGTTATTTAAAAAATTTATAAAAAAACGAAAATTATCTAGTCGTAAACTAGAACAGACAGCAGCTAATGATAATATGAAAACATATTGAAAAGCATTGTGTAAAAATTATAATAGCCTATCTACAATGATGCTCACGTTTCGCCTTCGTTTCGCTCTCATTACGTGGTCAATATAGAAGCCTCCACAATGAAATGTACATGACAGCGTTTTTTTACATTGTTTTGTTGAAAAATTTCATGAATTAAAAAATATTCAATAGTTTCAAGTTTATTGGGTAGCTATTTTGAAAAATGGTTTGATATTATTTAACCCAAGATATAAAAAAAATTAATAATTTTACTAACTTTTTTATTTTTCAATAAAAAGTATTTTTCAAAGTTCAATTATTTGACATTTGAATACGTAGAAAAAGCGAAAAAGTTAAAAGTTAAACAACTTTTTTAATGACTGCGTAATGGCTGCGACATGGTTGCGTCTATTCTAGTAACTTTCATATAATTCAATACATTTAACTTAGTTTGACAGATAGCCACGTGTAGAGAGGAAAACGAGAGCATTGTAGATAGGCTATAAGAAAATTTTTAATAAGTAAATTGTTAAAAATAAAAATTTCAAAATGAAAATTTAATATTTTGTTTTGTTAAATATCTAATTTACATATGGCGTAGCGGTAAAGACGCCGCTCTCATTTTGAAAGTCTCGGGTTAAAACCAAGGTCAGATCAAAAAAAATATCATAAAATTGTAAAATTATATCGTAATAGTTAATGTCGTATAATGAATAACTCTTGTGTAGGATAATAGATGACGTACAAAATTAACATTTGTGTATTCATTATCTTATACAATAGCTACAGCCGTGTAATCAACGGATTAGTGAATATAAGGATTAAAGAAACTGAAGCCTAGTTTAAATAAAATGAAAGGAAAAATTTCTAATTTCTAATTTTATGAGTAAAACCCTAAAATTGGTGTTTAATATTGTTTTGAATAATTTGTCTCACTAAAATTGAGATATTAACCCGGTTTTAGTATTTATATTAAAGTGGTGTAAATATAAGACCAGTTAAAATCGAATACATTCACAAGACCGTGTTTTATTTGATTGGATATCCGCTTTCAGACGATAGATGTAGCAATATTTAAATAAATACTCTAGTTTTTAATACGACTTTAAAATCCCTTATAATTCAGAATTTCTAAAATATATAAATACGGTCTGGTCAAGTGAAATCTAGTCAAACACTAGTTATACCGGTAATTTTCGAAGAAAATAGTCAAATTTTGTCAAAATAAAACTACCAGGCTAATAAAATGAAGGGTAATAACAGCCTTCCAAGTAAATTTCTTTGGTTTAAAGTTATAATTAATCTTGCTAGATGTATCCTTAAATTGTAACTAAAGAGATTGTAGTTTCTTAAATCCAAGATATGCCTACAGGAAAAAAATCTTTATCTCTTCATTTCTTAATCTTTATATTAAATGAAGAAGAACCTATATGTATACAAAAAATAAAAATTTAATAACTAAATATTTGTTATCACAAAAAGATTGAATCAGCAGGAAAGTTTAAAAGGAAAAACCACTATGCAATTGAGATATATAAATATATAATTACTTTTTTTAATAAAAGAGACAATTAATATTCAAATTTGTATTCCAAAAATAAAAAAACTTTATTTCAAATATTTAACAAATGAATAATCATTTATGTATATACATATTTATATATTTGTAATAGGTTCGTTCACAATTTTCCAAATTAAATTGATTATCAAGTGCATTAAAAAATTTTAATATTAAAATGTAAAATATGAAGTTCAATTTTAGGGAAACTCTAAAAATCTTCTAAAATTCTGCAAAACTTTTAATATTTACTGAGTTATTTTGCAAAGCTGTAATAGACGTTCACATGCGATATAGTTGGCACTAATTTGAATATATATAGAAAATATTTGCAAATATAAAAATTAAATCAATTGTGTTGTCAAAAAAAATATTTAATAATAAATATAAAATTCGAAATTTCATGGACGAAAGGACTTGAAAAGAAATTGAATAAAATTTCGAATAAATTTTCCGAAAATTAGGCACAAATATTTATTTTATTTGACAAACGTCAAACATTATTTTTAAAAACCGAGAAATAAATTAAGAATTCAAAATCAACTTAATTTTCGAAATTAAAATTTTGTGAACGTATTTTTAGCCAAAAATTTTTTTATTTAAAATTATTATTCATATTAAATCAACAATTTTCCTTTTGTTCAAGTAAAAGTATATAAACTTTTTGTAATTGAATCTTTTATATAATTTGCAAAAAATATAAAGTACTATATATATAATAAAATATAAGATTAAGGTTTCCTTTTTTTTTTAATGTATCGCTCTAGAAACCCTAAATTTAAAAATTTATAAAATAAAAGAATTTTTTTTATAAAATAAACCCAAAAAATTATTCAAAGCAAAAAAAAATTTATAAACAAAATATGCCTTTAGTTTATTTTTAAATAAAATGATAAATATACCCAATTAATTTTCTTTATTAAGTATATGTTAAGGTTTTTCTTAAAATTATTAAAAGAATTATTTATTATTAAATTTAATATTTTTATGTACATAATATTATATATATATATAACAATATTATACTCATATAATAAAAAAATATAATAGGTACTCATATAATAAACAAAATAATACTCATATAATAAAATGTACAAAGCTTTATATATATAAATATGGAAATATTTGAAAATTATAAGTTGATAATAAATCTTAAAGATATTTAAATTTTTTATTTAAAAATTCTTATTTTTTAACTTTAGAGAACATTTTTTTTCCTTCTGTCTTAAGACTCGTTTATTTTTATACCCGTGCATATATATATGAACATCGGGTATATTAGATTTGCTCCTCCGTTTGTAACGCATCGATCTAGACGAGCTAGATATAGTGTCAAGGGTACGTATCGGCTCAGAATCGAAAAATTAGTCGATCTAGCTATGTGTGTCTGTCCGTCCGTCCGTCCGTCCGTCCGTCCGTGTGTCAGCACGATAACTCAAAAACTAAAAGGGCTAGAGTCTTGAAATTCACACAAAGTCATTTTTAGACAATTTCTAGGTTCCCTATTGTTTTTGGTTAAAATCGGACCAAGGCTTCGGGGAGCTGCCATACAACTTTTTTGCACCAATATGAATTTCTTCAAAACTAATTATACTACGGGGATAAAAATTACACACGGTTAGTTTTATAATGACTCCGGCACTTATATGAAGTTTCAAAATGTAGGGCCCCATTTTCGGGGGGCTGCCATACAACTTCTTTGCACTAATATAAATTTCTTCAAAACTAATTATACTACGCGGATGAAAATTACACACGGTTAGTTATATAATGAATCGAGCACTTATATGAAGTTTCAAAATGTTAGGGCCCCATTTTCGGGGGGCTGCCATACAACTTCTTTGCACCAATATGAATTTCTTCAAAACTAATTATACTACGATGCTGAAAATTACACACGGTTAGTTATATAATGAATCGAGCACTTATATGAAGTTTCAAATTTTTAGGGCCCCATTTTCGGGGGGCTGCCATACAACTTATTTGCACCAATATGAATTTCTTCAAAACTAATTATACTACGACGATAAAAATTACAAACGGTTATTTATATAATGAATCGAGCACTTATATGAAGTTTCAAAATGTTACGGCCCCATTTTGGGGGGCTGCCATACAAAGTTTTCGATTCAATAACTGCGAATCTAATGAAGCTACAAGGTTAAAATTAAAATTGGGCAGGTAAAGTAATAGGGCAAGTTAGTTGGCAAAGTTGGACATCACTCGGACCATCGGAATTTTAGGGTGGGCCATTTTTTTTTTTTTTTTTTTTTAAGCTAAAGTTATGGGACAATGAATGAAAATTTTGTTTTTTTTTTTGTGATTTTTTTTTTTTTGTTAATTTTTTTTTTTTTTTGTAAATTTTTTTTTTTTTTGTTAATTTTTTTTTTTTATTTTTAAGCTAAAGTTATGGGACAATGATTGAAAATTTTGTTTTATTTTTTGTGATATTTTTTTTTTTTAATTTTTTTTTTTTTTTTTTTACGTCAAAATTATGGAGTAATGAGTTAAATGTATAAGTATATTACGGTTTATTTTATACACCATAGTGGGTATGCACGGGTATCTAAAAGTTGACAAGGGCAACTATAATCTTCCTCGTTTAAACAAAAATTGAAGGAATGATTGGCAATAACATAATATGGAGGAATCAAATTTATAAAAAAAATTTAACTATTGTTGGAGAAGCTTAAAGTTTTGAAATTTTTTAACTACTAAAATTAGTTTTTTAAGTGCAGCGTCAGGTTTTGCCACCAGTTTTTAATAGGTTAATACCATAGAATTACTAGTACTAGAATGGCAATAGAGAAAACAACTTCAGATAAATTTCAAAAATAAGAACGTGTACCATTTGCATGTATAAACGTTAAGTTATGTGAAAGAGAAATCAAAAACCTCCTTGCGGATAACATAAATGTAGATTTCATATCTGCAAAAGTTTCGTTCATCAAAATGGCTAAAAATGTTTATATATTCACGAAAGACTATAAATACTTTTTGTTTCGTTCAAAAAATTATGATTTGTTTTTGATTTACTTATTTTCATTTCCACAATTAATAAATACCTGAAGATAAATCAAAATATATAAGTTCATTAAAATTCACCTAAAAATATACTTGATGGAGATTCCATTGTTTTTGAAAATAATTGACTGCAATGTCTTCTTTTAATATTATTTATATTAGAAGAAATTATATATATAATATTAAAAATTAAATATTTAAAAATAAAAGTAAATTAAATCAAATAGTAAATATCTTTATACGAAATAACTTACAATAAAAAAACTTTCCTATACAAATGTATTGCAATGTAAAAATGTAAACAAAAAAACTAATGAGAAACTGCTGGTTAAACATTCTCATTTAATCAAATTTAAATAATGACAGAAGAAATAGCCATAAAGTGGAAACTTTATATTTCTATTAGTATTAGCTTAGGTGTTAAAATAAATTTATTGTGGGTAGTTGTGTAAAATGAGCCTACAAAAAGCATGTTTTTTAAATTGAATTATAAAAACGGATGAAGTTAGAATAAAATGACAGTTTCAGTAACAGTGTTGCCGTTATACTGGTATAAAATGTCAAAAAAAAATCTCGTTATCAATAGTTTTTCATCAATTTTAATCAGTTATTGCAAACACAATATTAGTGTTTCGGAAATTATTCTAAAATAGGAAAATACATTATTACATACAACAAATACATTGTTTTTACATGAAATTTAATATTAATACTGAATAGATACTGAATTTTTTATATACTAATCCAAAAATATATTCATTAATAATATAATTATTTTTTTTGTTTTAAGATGACTCTTCTTCATTTTAATATATAAAGAGTTCTCTCACCCTGAATTAATTTAATTTCCTATACTCCAACTATTCTACACTAAAAATTTATATTCATATATATTACTCGTAAATAATATATATCTATCTAATTTAAATGAAACATAGCTATATACAATTATTTTGTCATCAAGAGTTTATATACTTAAAAATTTTAGGTCATCATGATATCAAAGTAAAAAAACAAAAAGTGAAAAAAAAAACAATCAACAAAACTGTCTAGTCGATTATTAAATACCTTTTTTGTTACTATACTCGTACATAAAAAAAAATACTTCAAGTCAATTGGCATTTCAAAAAGATCGTTTTTCGTTCATGTTTTTTAAGTTTTGTAATGCAAATATATATATCTCCTATCTTCTTAAATATTGTAGCCTGAAATGCTCCTACTACATACCATAAAGTGAACAAAAGTGAATATTGAGTTGTTTGAGGCGAGAGTAAAAGAAGATTCATTACTTTATTCTAAAGATATTTGTTTTACAAGAATATATACATTATATGTATACAAGTATATATAAATATATATTTTCTAAAAATTAATAAATTTCATATTTTAAAGGACTTAATGCGTACAAATTTTTTATTTAAAAAAGGTTTGCATAGGGTATCAGCTTTTTAAACTGATTCACGATGTCATACATACTCTTGAGTTAAATTTATGTGTGATTCCCTTTTGTCTGTTAAATCTGACTTTTGTCAGTTATATCAGGAAAAAGTGTTAGAATTTGGGTGTATCGCAAGACCTTGATTACAAACATGTAAACATTTTCTGCAGGATTTTTCATTAAAAACTGTTAAAATCAAATAACAATTAATTGATATTGTTAGTATGATCCTTACTTGTGTTGAAAATAAGGCACTAATTGGCGATTTTTAAGAAAATTTTAAGTAATGTGGGATAAAATATTTTAAAGAAAAACAGTTAGTATTTGTTTTCAAGTGACGCCTCGATTCCGCTTACCGGCTTACCTGATGTAAATTGATCCTTTCAGTTATTTGGTGTCTTTATATTATCTTTAGAAGAAAGTTCAATTTTAAATATTTTAATTTCAAATTTCAAATTCTAAAATTTAATTAACTTTTTAATTTTTTTCCTTTTAATTACACTTTTAAAATTATTTAGACTAGAAAAAGCTTAGAAACCAGACCCTTTATATAAATTTATTTAAAATAAATATATAAATTTTTTTTTCTAAAATTTAAACTAATTTATAGTTTTTATGTTTGATGTGTAATAATTATAGGTATTTTAAAGTATATTAAAAGTATAATAAGTATATGTATATTTAAATAATGTCATGTTTTTTTTCATTCGTAAAAAAATTTGGTAAAAAAAACAATATTTTTTCTAATTTTTAAAAATTAAATTAATCGACCCTAGCACCTCTAACTTATTTATTTATTTGCAGGCATCTGAAAGACGAATGTTGTATGTAGTTGTTAGCCCTGCTTACAAAGTGAAACGTAGGGTGCTTTTAGTTTCTTTCTATTTATTTATAATTACAATGCTATTTAATATTATTATTATAATATTCTTATAACTTTGTTTATATTAAATATTTTATATCTTACTATTTTTTTTGTGGTCACCATGGAGATTTGTATAAAGAAAAATTAATATTTTTCAATTTTTTTTTTCCAATTAAAAATTCATGAGCCGTACGGGAATTTAATCCGCACACCCTCGTTTAGTTAACCAAATGCTTACCCATTAACCCATCAAGTTTCCTACACTAACATAACCAATTGATTTTTATTTATTCATAATATTCTCTAACAAAAACATTTGCATACACTTAGGGGCGGACGATTTTTGTTGCGTAGGATTTTTCTCTGAGCATTTGAAAATAATTCAAACATATACGTTTTCAAATATACAGAACAGTGATAAGCGAGTGATTTTTTGAAATAAAAATTGTTTGAATTGTGGAGCTGCAAAACTGCGATATATTAAGAAAAATATTAATTTTGTAATTTAAATTATTACTGGTTTATATCATGTTTAATGGCAATAAATGACCATAATATAAACAAATTACACGTTCATTTAAATCATTAAATATATATTAATAAATATAATAGTGAATATTAGTAAATATATTAATGAATATTAGTAAATATATATATATATATAATAAAAAGTAATACAAATTTAAGTATAAATAAAATTTTGTACTTGTTTTGATTTAATATTTTAAGTTTGAATAATTTACACTAAAAATATATATTATGTATATTTAATATTTAATAAATAAATAAATATACAATATTTAAACTGATAATAATATAAACAAATTTAATTTATACTTTTACTGTTATAATAGTAACTAAACAAAATGTGATTTAATTTTTTAATATTTTTAATTGCTATTATAAATATTTACAGTTAATATGTATTAATATAGAAAATGTTATTCTGTACTATTCTATTAATAAAACTTGAAGAAGTAAACCAAGTCATAAATTTTTCATTTACTATTTCAATATTGTAAGTAAAATTATCTTGCCGCAGAAAAATTGTAAAATTATATGACCATTTGCTTGCAAAAAAATCACCCGCCCTCCTTCAGCGTGGCCGCGGCCTTAGGCGTTTTTTCTCCATTTAAAGCAATTTCTTTCATAATTTTGAAATAATAGATTAACAACTAATTAAAATAAAATAAATTTTTTTTTTTATTATTGACCCATAATTAATTTTTTTATCACTCTAAGGAAAAAAGAAACACTTATATACATATATACATAAAAAATTATTTACTTTGAGTATTTAATTAGCAATTATTTCATTGAGTATATTTATATAAAAATATTCTCTTAAGTTTTATTCAATTTAAATGATTATTTGCAACATTTTCCAGGACATCCTGTACAAAAAAAAATGTCATAATAAAAGAAAGAAAAAGTACCGAAAGAATATTATAAAGTACCGTTAGTTTTTTTTTTTTTTAATATAAAAAAATGAGATGTTAAACTCGGTCAAGTCGTTAAACTTATAAGAACATCTTAAGAGGAAGTTTTGTACAGTTTTGAGCAATATTATTAAGTAGTTTGAGGCGTTAATTTTTTTTACATTAAATGTGTTAGAAATTTTTACAAAGCATATGCAAATGGATTTTAATGGATGAAAAAATAAAATTTTAATAAAATGAAATTAACTAATTTATATATTACAACTTACTAAAGGAATATTAATAATTTTTAAATATAAAAAAAATATTAAAAACTCAAAGATGAGTACATATATAATTTTATCTTTGAATATAAATTTTTACGGATTTTTAATAACTTAATTTATAAATGGTTTTTTTTTCTCAAGTTTTTAAAATTCCTGAAATTTTGTTTTTGTTTTTGGCACTCTTTTCAAAAAGTTTAATTTTTCTGTTTATTTTAATTAAAATACTCTGGTGTACTCTTTTCTCTACATTATGGTAAATGGTAACAATGAATTTACTTTATTGTTGTCAAAATTGTTGGGTAGTCAGTTAGGGTTTGGGTGTTTGTTGTTGCGAATGTTTTTATTGAACTTTTTTTTTTTTCAAGATTTATCTTTAAAATAACTCAAAAAAAAGTTTATTGGCATTTTTTTGGTAAACAATACTTTGAAGAATATTTTAAAACGTATTTTCAAAAATTATTTTAATATATATACATATATATGAAGTATGTAGAGTATATTTAGCTATATAGTTAATACATATATGAATAAAAAGCTGATTTTAAAAATAATTAAATTGTTTAAATAAAATTTCTTTAAAAAGGAATTTTTGGAAATTTTAGGCATTTTAGATTATATTCAGATTATGTAATTTAAGTAATATTTTAGATTACGAATTTTTATATTATTTAAGATATTATAAAATATTATTTAATACCAGTAATAATTAAAGCTCATTACATTCATGTTATATCTGACCAATGGCGTAGTGGTTAAGATGCCGACCTTTCATGTAAAAGTTATCGGGTTCAAACCCCACTCAGATCAACAACTATACAACAACTGCAGACGAGTAATTAACGCCTTAGTGAATATAACGATTAAAGAAACTAAAAGCTGGCTGGCACAGTGGTTAGAGTGCCGATTTTTCATGCGAAAGGTCCGGGTTCGAAATCCAGTGAAAGTGAAAAATCTTTTATCTGGCTTTCCACTCGACTCAGCTACCATTCGCCATTGGGTTAAAATTAATGGCTTAATCAATAATTAATAATTATATATCTTTAATAAAAATACATTAATATAACAATATAAACAAATACAAAATATAAACAAATAATTTAATTGAATAATATAACCCACAGATATAAAATACCATACAATTCAATATTATAATTTAAACAAAAATAGAATTGTATCTATTGAAAATTAAGACATTTCTACATGTTATAAGGCGTAGTACTATTTCATGTTTAAATTGTATGTATTTGATCAGTTGTAATATATGAATATTACCCCCCCCCCCTCCAGACAGGTTGTTTAGCTTATTACAGTGAACAGTTAGCACGTAGAGGTGCCGGCAAAAATAAAAAAGAAAAAAAAAAGCTATTTTAAATAAAATTTTTAAATTAGCTCAACATGTCCTTGTTCTCATATAAAAGTTCTATACTCTACCGGCTACTATGTTAAATAAATTTTATAGAAACTTAATCTTTTACACGACCGCACAATATTTTATATTAAATCAATTGTTTTTTTTTACAACTTCCTTCTGAATAGTTGTTCCTTTAGTTTTTTGTTTTATTATACTTGGAATCTATACAAACCCCACCCTGTATCCTAAAAAAATGTTATTTCAAACAAAAAAAAAATCTTTTAATCTTTCTTATCTGGGATATGAGGAGTACCATAATTTTAGCATAAAGTTCAGTTTAGATCCTATATATTCATTTAATATGCATGGTATTTTCTATTATAACAATAATTGTAAAAAAAAATAAGAAGAAAAATACGGTAATGATAATGATAGTGATTATTTTTTGGATGATTATAATATAATATTACTTAGGGGCAATTGAACTAAAAGCAGGAAAAACCATAGAATAAAAACGGAAAAAAAACATAACAAAATAAGTAAAAAAAAAAAAAAAAACTCTTGAGGAAATTGAAGTACTGGTGAAGGAAAAATTGTATGTTACAATAAAATGAGCGTTTTATATATGGTTTAAACTAAAGTTGAATATGCAAACTATAGATAATAGCGTTAATAAAAAGACTGCAACATTTTTTCTTTTTTGTAATATTATTTTTTTTTTTAAGTTGAATAGAAAGCTGTTAACGTCATGTTATATAGTTTAAAATTTATGTGCTTAACTTTATATATAAAATATCTATACAGTATAATCAAAATATATAGTGTTAGCAAATCATCAGATATAAATTTATTCAAGCGTTGGCATTTTCCAAATTTTATATTAAATATTGTAATTTTTGGTTTGGTTTGAAAATATTTAAAAATATAAAATAGTGCTCAATATGTATTTAGTTCTCAATATGTATAACGTTTCAATATTAACTAGTGTTGCGAAGCGCTTAAAATTTGAGCAATTTTTGCACTCAAATTATAATTAATATTTATAAACAAATAATTGAGCTGCGCCCGCCAGTTTTGTGATCGAATAAGCCGATTAATATATATATATATAATGACAATATGTTTTAAAGTAATTTATTTAAGAAATTTGATTGCGCCTGTTCATTAATTATTATCTATTCTATTTCAGTCACTATTGCGGTAATAACGCTGAACTCTTTGATACTAACGTTAACAAATTAACATTGAGAGCTAGACTTTATGTAAGCATGAGTAGTTCTCGTTGTTAGTATGACTGATCAAACATTCGTAAATTAACTTGCATTTGTAATTCTAGGCTCAGTGTTGCTGATATGAGTTTTAAGTTTATTTTCTTTTATTTTAATAACTTAATTTTATTTTATAGTTTTAATAGCAGAGTAGTATCATTTTACTAACACACTTACCCTTGTAAATAACGACTTTCAGTTTATTGTGATGGTTCACTAAGTGAGCAACTTTTACTGACGCTTGATTTAAGCAATTATCTGATAAAAATAAAGTGGCAGCAAGTCCTATATTAAGATTAAATGAATGAAGATATAATTAATAATTATCAAACTTTTATAATTTAATATTTACTTCATAAATTAATACAATGCATTCATTTTTTTAATGTGAGTTGGTAAGTAATATGAAAATGCACTTAGTTGCACCACTTGGCAGCATTTGACTTTAACCATTTAAAATCATCGCCGTTCAAAAGTTTTAGATAAGGCCCTTCCAATTAATACACGCAATTAAATTTTGAAAATTTAGAGATTTGGAAATGAAGCTTGGAATTAAGGTGTTTGAATTATGATATATAATTTTTTAAAATTTGTTTATACTAATAAGATTCTACTGTTAAACTTTAATTCAGGCTTATGAAAATGATATGATATAGTTTAACCATGTTATAAATTTTAATTTAGTCAATATTGGATGAATTTTAATAGAAAAATTTCACTTTTCATGAAGGAAATAAAAAATAAAAATATAAAAATTGAATTTTTGTTTTGTTTTTTTTTTGCCATATTATTAATTATTGAGTTTCAAGTGGAAATAAAAAGAGGCTATACATGAAAATGAATAAAATATTTTTTAAAAAGAAATTTGAACATGTATGTATGTATAAATGTACATATAAATACATGTGTAGTAAATAATACATATACCAACTTGAATTAAAACTTTGAGAGGTTATGCAAAAAAAAAAAAATAAAATTTAAAGAAATGTGGTAGGTTGTGCACGTAAAGGTGATAAATTTTGATCAATTCCTTCTTCTTCTTTCTCGATTTTTTTATTTTTGTTTTTTTATAGATTTAGGAAGTGTTAAAATTTTATTACAAAAACAAAATGAAAAGTAAATTGAATACTAAATTGAATTTTATTAAATATTCAGAATATATATATATATAATTTTCTATAGTACATATTACAGATAGAAAAGTTCTATATATGTTTAAATTTGAATGAATCTTAAGATATATATATATATATCATCCCAAAATTAAAATTAAAAATAAAATCATATTTTTTTTTTAAATATTTATTTTTAATCATATTTAGTAAAAATTTACAAATTTTTGTAATTTACAAGAAAAGTTTAAGAATTTTGTAGAACATGATAAGATTATTGCCTATACATTGGCATCCCAATTCCAAAATTATTCTTAAAGATTTAAATTTTAATTCGATTATATAAGATCTGGTCCCATTGTAAGAACACCTTATCACTTATCAAATAATTATTTTTTAACAAGTTAGGGCTTTTACTAAATAAACTTCACTAGTTCTCTGCCAAAAATTGTTTTAGTGCAGGAAAAATTTAACAAAAAAATTGATTTTTATTATAAGTGATAAGTAGTGGATGCAATAGGACCCCGATTTTAATTTCAATTATAACTGACTTAAACTAAGAAGAATTTAATAAAACTGGGTTTGCCTGTAAGAGTGCTTTCTTTTTTCGGAGCTTTCATAAGAAATAAGATTATTTTATAAAAAATCATATAAATCTTTTCAATTGAAATGTTTAATTGGAGCACCACTTTGATCATTGATTAACGATAAAAACATTCAGAAAGCTTTCTCCAATCTACGTTCTAATCGATTTTAGAACTATTAAATATATGCTCTTATTGATTTTATAATTCATAAACGATTTGTTTTATAGAAAAACTTGAATCTTTCGCTTGTTACTTCTTTAAATAAAATCACAAGTGGTATTTAATCAATCAAATGTGGGGTCTCTCCCAATTTTTTAGAAATATAATATTTTAGTGATTTAAGGTAATTAGAAAATAAATTCTACTTAAAGTCGAAATTCTAATAAAAACGAGCTGAGATCAATTCTCTTCTTGTTTTTAAGCACTAACTGTTCAACTGTTAGGCTAATAAGCCTGTCTATACCATAGGTACATGTTGGAACAGGGGATCATATTACATTCGTGTTATTAGAATTGGTCTTATTGAATTCCACATACAATTTAAACATGTGATAGTACTAGGCCTTATAACATGTAGAAACGTCTAAGATTTTCAATATTTACAGTTCTATTTTTTGTTTATATTATAATATTTTGTATTTGAGTTATATGATATTCTATATCTGCGAGTTATATTATTCAATTAAATTATTTGTTTATATTTTACATTTGTTTATATTGATATATAAATGCTTTTTTATTAAAAATATATAATTATTAATTATTGATTATGCCATTAATTTGAACCCAATGGTGAATGGTAGCTGAGTCGGGTCGAAAACCAGAAAAGTTTTTTCACTTTCACTAGAATTCGAACCCGGGTCTTTCCGCATGAAAGGTCGGAACTCAACCACTGTGCCACCCAGCTTGCTCAGCTACCCTATTAAATGTTAATGCTAAGCTTTTAATTTTTTTCTTCTTTTCGCTCAAAATCAAATTTAATCTTGTAACTTGACAAACTAAATTAACTAATCGCTGTTCTCATAATTCCATAAGTTTATATAATTCAATTCTTAAAAAAGTCTGCAGTCTCCCAAAAAGTAACTTCTTCAAATTTTCATTTTTAATTTTAAAATTGAACATCATAATAATTCTATTATATAATAATTTATTTATTTAGATTATAACTTAACAATATGTTGAGTATATTAAAAACTTTTTTTTTTGGGTTTAACTCAATTTCGATATATGAGAATTATTATAAATAAGTGAATTTTATTTTAATGCTTTTGCAAAAATATTTTTGAGGTATTAAAAATTTTTAAGGAAAGGTTTATTCAATTTTATCACAATTCAATAAAAGAATATAGACTCATTTTTATACCCGTATATAGTCAAAGGGTATAATAAATTTGCCATTACGTTTGTGACGCAGAGAAGGAGGGGGGGTAGATATAGACTCAAGTGTATGGATCGGATCAGAATCGAAAAATAAATCGATTTAGCTATGTATGTCCGTCCGTCCGTCCGTCTGTCCGTCCGTCTGTCCGTCCGCACGATAACTCAAAAACTAAAGGAGCTAGGATCTTGAAATTTTCGCAAATTCGTTTTTTTGCAATAGCCGTCATCGCTATTTAAATCCAGCCATTTTGGTCCATGGGTTCGGGTAGCTGCCATACAACTTCTTTTTTTATATGAGCATTACTCTGTACCTATTACAGCTGCGTGTCTGAAATTTTGCCAAAAGTAGTTTAGTTTTATGGCCAAAGTTTCTGCAAAATTTGGTTGGTCTAGTAGAGTGGGTTCGAGTTGCTGCCATACAACTTCTTATTTTATCTGAGCATTACTCTCCATCTAATGAAGCTGGGTGTCTGAATTTTTGCCAGCAATTGTTTAGTATAATGGCCAAAGTTTCTGCAAAATTTGGTTGGTCTGCTGCAGAGGGTTCGAGTAGCTGCCATACAACTCTTTATTTTATATGAGCATTACTCTCCACCTAATGAAGCTGGGTGTCTGAATTTTTGCCAAAAATTGTTTAGTGTAATGGGCAAAGTTTCTGCAAAATTTGGTTGGTCTACGACAGAGGGTTCGAGTAGCTGCCATACAACTCTTTATTTTATATGAGTATTCCACTACACTTAATAAAGCCAAAAGTAATTAACCGGATGATATAATGTATATGTTACGGTCATACGGGTATCCCAGAGTTGACACAGTCTACTCTACTACACTCTTCCTCGTTTTTACTATATCTATAAAAATGCCTATATATACACACGTATACATATACATATCCTTAAATACAAATTTTTAATGCGGATATCCTTTTTTTGTTTTTAAAAAGTAGAATGTAAAAGAAGAAAAAACGTTTGTAATATATGAGTATATTAATAAATTATTTGAGTATTTTATTTTGTTAAGCAAAAAACAACAACAACACTGTGTTAGAATTCTTCCTTGAATTATATAAATTGTATTATATTTTCAATACTTTTTTCGATTTTGTTTTTTTAGTTCATTACATTCACGATAACTTAAAAAAAAATAAGAAAAAATGTGCGGGTAAACAAAGTAATAAAAAAATATACATATATATATAGGAATAACAAAATTCACATATGTGTATGTGTATGTGATAAGAGAAAATACAAGATCCAAAAATGGAGGAATAAAAAATTTAATAAAATTATAGGAATTTTTTTTTTAAGAAGAAAAATCTGTAAAAAAAAAAAATATTAAGAAGGACTTTGCAGTATTACATATCTATATATGTAATATATATGTAATTTATAAGTATATAATGTATATAATGTATATTCTGTTAAATGTGGGTATATTAAACATTAATGCTGAATAAGTTATATTTTCAATTGTAAGCTTTTTGTTGAATCAAATTCAAAATAAATTAGAGAAAAAATATTGGATAAGATTTGCAGGACTTATCAGAGAATCAATATTTTATGATAAGTTTTTTTTAAAAGTTTTAACTTAAAAGTTTTTATGTCACAAAGGGTTCAGATTCCCAGAAAATACTTTTTATTTTATTTATTTATATATACAGTCCCATAGGTTTTGCAATGTGATAAGGAAGTTAAGCCTCAAAATATTTGTTATCAAACCAGGAAAGAATTAGATTAAGCATTATTACTGAAATTTTTAAAAGATATGCAAATTTTTATATTTATTTGATTTAGAATACTCTTTAAAATACTTAAATATGATTGAGTATCTATTTTTAAGATAGGCAATAAAATTAAGGGAGCTTACACTTTGTTCTGAACAAAATAGGTATCTCTTTATCGGAAAAGTTTGGGTATAATATTAATCTGTTTATTTTAAACTTATAAAGGGTGGCTTATGAATATTGCTACATTAAGAAACTCAAAAAACTTTTTATTAAATCCATGAAATTAATTTTTTCTTTATTCATTTTAAACATTAAACATTTTTATTAGGCTATTTTAATTGGTTTTGAATATTATTAAATTTAAATGGCCTCCACGTTCAGTGATGCAACTACGACATCTTATCAAAAAGCTGTTCATTGCTGCTTGTAGAGTATCAGCGGGAATTTCCTCAATTGCCGTTAAAATTGATTGTTTTAAAGCGTTCAAATTTGTTTGTTTTGTTTTGTAAACTTCTTGTTTGCAATAACCCCATAAGAAAAAATTAGGTGCAGTAAGGTCAGGAGACCTTGGAGGCCAACGGAATGTGGAGTCAGTGAAATCAGTTTATTGCGGACTATTTTCTGCAATTTTGTCATAACTGGTCCGGCTATGTGTGCAGTTACACCATCTTGTTGAAACCAAACAGAGATGAAAGGAATTCTCTTTAAGTAACGGTCTCCAGTGACCGTAACACGCGACATGTGACGCGAAGTGGATGCGATTCCATCTCATGGAGTATCTGTGGGTTTGGATTACTCCATATTCTACAGTTTTGTTTATTAACATTGCAATTTAAGTCAAAATAAGCCTTGTCAGACATAAAAATGCAGTTTAAGATGTTTTCGTCCTGTTCCATCTTTTCAATCATTTTCTGACAAAATTGCAAGCGAATCGGCAAGTCTGCTGGGTTTAGTTTACTTGTTAGTTGCAATTTATATGGAAATTAGTTCAAATCTCTATGCAAAATAGTCTGCAGCGACCGTTTGCTGATATCTTCGCTACAGAAGCGATAGTTTCCTGCGTTCTAACTGAGGGATCCCGATGATTAGGCCTTCTTTCGACTGTCCCACGTTCAGCAAAGCTATTCGCAAGCCTCATTATTGTCCATCTGCTAGGAGGTGTCCCACCGAATGTGCGTCTATATACCCTTTTAACGCGTATTACGGACCCCAGCGCATAAAAGTGGGGCACTATCCAAATTCTTTTTACTATATCCCAATCCTCCATAATCTGTAATTTTAAATATCAATTTGTAAGAAAAAAAAGAAATGGAGAAGATTACTCAAACAGAAAAAATTTTATTGCGATTTATTTTGGTAGCAGCTTTCATCAGCCACCCTATATTGGAACTTAACCTTTAAACCTAAATACGTCTTTTGAAAATAGTATTGGGAGTTTCACTGATGTGCTCCGATATTGAATCATTTTCAAGAAAAGATTTTAATTCTATCAAAAAAAAGAAGTAAAACTATTCTCGAATGTTCTAAAATCCGTCACAATAATGAAAAACTTATCATTTGTATTCAATTCGATTGATTAATAAATTTCTATTAATTAAAAATTGTTTGATATTTTTCCAAGTTTATTTCAATAATCTTTAATATAATTTTTTAAAATTTTATCAATATAAACTTATACATAATATAAATTAATAGTATTAACAAAGTATAACTATTAACCAAGAAATAACTGATTTATAAAAAAAAATGTTCTTAAAATATATAAATATCATGTGTTATATATAAATAAATTTTCAGTGGTAATAAAGTTTATAGAGTCTATTAATTTCAAGGTAAACACTTAAGATAAAGAAAATGAGTATAGAAGAAATTTAATTATACGCATATAATATATATACTTATATATTAATATCATTTAAGTATATTGCTTTTAAGTACATTTGGAAAACCTACATATGTTACAAATACGTATATAATTAAAGAAAAATGTAATTAATTATCGATTTTTATTGGATGATAAAGTACACACGTGCCCTCTGTACGCGTTACCTATATAAAGTAATCAAATAATGTTTTAAAGTATTTAAAGAAAAATTAAATTAAATTTTATTTAGAAAAATAAAATAAAAAAAAAGATAAACGTTTAAAAAAAATATTTTTTGAAAGGTTGAATTAAGATTTTTTTGTTGGTAATTTTGTTTTCTTGTAGGTTGGTAGTATTGTAAATATTAAAAATAAATACAGTATATACAGATTTGTTTTTTCAACATTAAATCAAAATTGTTATTTGATTATATTAAATTTCATATTTTTCCTGGCAAATGGATTATTTTAAGAATAAATGCTATAATTTTCTAATGTATAATTTTATAATGGAGAATGAAATGGAGGTTGCAAAATATTTTAAAATTCAAATAATAAAAAAATCCTAATGTATTTATGACGTTTTTTTCAAGGATTTATGTCACACTTTAAAATTTTAACAAGTGGTATAAGTCTTTTAGGGATTTATAACACAAAATAGAGTGTCATAAATCCCTAAGGGACTTATGACGAAAGTAGTTATGACATGTCATTGAGGTATAGTTAGCTAACAGCTGTTATGAAGCATATCTCATCAAATGTGTTTCCCAAAGTTTCAAATACATATATGTACGATTTAAAAAAGTTTAAGAAGAAAATTAACGTTTCTCTTCTAAATATCCCATCCAATTCCTCTCATCCTTCATGATACTAGAATCATATATTTTTTAAAGCCATTTCCCAATAATCCCTTCACATTATTATCTTGGGAACCAAGTAGTACATATGTATCACAGGTGCCATTCTAAAGTTTGGTTCAGAAATGGTTATGGTGGGTTATATTAGTATACTACTTACAGTAACAACGCACAGCTGCAATTGATGGCTTTCAAAGCGTTCCATGTACCTCGTTAAAAAAAAACAAGTAAATTTCTATTAAATTGACCAGTGTAAATAATTCAGCTATTGACACTGTTTAATCTACAAATCTTTGATACAGTATACATTTCTAAATTTAGAAAATGGTTCTAATTCTAAAATATTTATTCTAAAAACACTTCTTTATAACCTAAAATGAAGACCTAAATCAACAATTTTTAAAAATTAAATGATGTCCCTGCACTATTTTTTTTTTAATATTTTAATTTATTCATACAACCGACCTTCAATTATTTTCCACCTTCAAAAATACCTAGAATATATTTTTGCTTATTTTTTAACGAAAATAACTATGAATTAAATTGTTTGAAGATGGATGGATTTATTGTTAGTTTATTGTACAAATACAAAAAAATAGGAATTTATATAAAAGAAAATAAAATTTTTGTATAATTTCTTCCGTACACCAACAGATGAAGAGGAAATAAAAAAATTAAATACAAAATGGTAGGAAAATAAAAAAAAACACACATTTCAAATGAAAAAAAAAATTAAATGTTTAGAAAAATAAACTGGAAACTTCTTTAGAAAATTTTCTGCGTAACTAAAGAATATTTTTGTTACCGATATAATATATTAACTAAATATGTAAGTATGTAACTTTAGATATAATGAATATTTATAAAGATACACATAAACGTATATAATGTGTTTACATGAAAATTATATAGAAATTTTCCTACAGATATTTAAAAAAGTTTACGTTCAATTAAATACGCATTCAAAAGAAATGAAATTTATTTGAAATTAAAAAAAAATTTAACCCATTGCCTACCGTAGCTATGAAGAGGGATAATCTGAATTGCTAAATAAATGGGTCAATAATTGGTAGGCAGTAAATCAATTAGGCTGGCAACAGGTCCTTTGTCTGTGTTATTAATCATAATTTTAAGTTGAATTATCTATAATGAGTTGGTGTTGTGATTGACATTAAGTTTTGACATTTTTTTGTATGATAAATTTGATTGACACATTGACATTTATTTTTAATTTTATTTAATCCAAATTCTTTGAGAATATTTGAAAAAAAAGAGAAAATTTAATATTACAGTTGAACCCGTTAATAAGAGACTGATTTAGATTAAAAATTGTGTGACTCTTGAACTTATGACTTGATGACGTATACATATTTAAATTTTCCGTTGAGATGGAAACAATTTTTAAAAGGAACAAAAATAAAAAATGAAAAACAAAAAATTTTTTAGATAGGTTTCGTATAAGAGGATCTTCTTTTCTAGTAAAAGTACATAATTAAATCAAAATTATAATTTTTTATAACAGAGTTATGCTAATAACAGGGATTCTTATAAAAAAGTCAACTATAGTATGAAAATATGAAAAAAAAAACATTGAGATTCAAAATTTGTATTCTTTTAAGAATAAAACAGAGATGGGGCTATATTTAAATTTTAATCAAATTTAATGGAAGAAATATTATTAATATTTATTTTTCTATTTTGTTTTTAAATAAAATCCAATTTGTTTTAAACTGTTCCTACTTTATGAGAATTCAAACTTCCCATTGGATTTCTTTTAAGAACTTTCGTTGAAATATTTAAAAAGAAATTTTTAAACTGACCAAAACAATTTTTTTCTATAAAAGTGTATGTAAACTTTTTGGACCTTCAAAATATATATATTATGTATTAATTTATTTATGTTAAATAGTTACAAAAAAAAAAAAAAAAGGTTCTTATTCTACGACAATACTGACAACGCACAACAATAAGATAATAATAGAATAAAAACATACACAAAATATATATATATACTTATATTTCGTAAATATGAGAAATATTTCACCTGATTCCTTTTGGCATTTGTGCTTACCTATGGGCTTTATGAAAATTTATACATTTTATATAATAAATATATATTTATATTTAGAAAACTTTATATATGTGTGTATATACTTAATACTGTTTGTATTTTTAAAATTAATCCAGCAATTTGTAAATATTTTCATGATTTTACTTTGTTTATATTTTTATAGCTTTGTGTGCTCTTTCTTAATTTATTGTAGGATCTAAATTTTGATATTTTTTTTTAGTTTTGTTTTTTTTATATGTTTTGGAATGGAATGGAAAACGTCCTTTTCTTACAATGAATCAACTATATTTATATAATATAATGATGACAGAAACTATGGCGAGAATTTTACATAAATTATAACATACCTTAAATAAATAAAAGAATTATACATGTTTTGTATTTATACCCGTATGACTATATAGTCAAAGGGTATAATAAATTTGCCATTACGTTTGTGACGCAGAGAAGGAGGGGGGTAGATATAGACTCAAGTGTATGGATCGGATCAGAATCGAAAAAAAAATCGATTTAGCTATGTATGTCCGTCCGTCCGTCTGTCCGTCCGTCTGTCCGTCCGTCTGTCCGTCCGTCTGTCCGTCTGTCCGTCCGTCCGCACGATAACTCAAAAACTAAAGGAGCTAGGATCTTGAAATTTTCGCAAATTCGTTTTTTTGCAATAGCCGTCATTGCTATTTAAATCCAGCCATTTTGGTCCATGGGTTCGGGTAGCTGCCATACAACTTCCTTTTTTATATGAGTATTTCTCTGTACCTATTACAGCTACGTGTCTGAAATTTTGGCAAAAGTAGTTTAGTTTTATGGCCAAAGTTTCTGCAAAATTTGGTTGGTCTACTGCAAAGGGTTCGAGTAGCTGCCATACAACTTCTTATTTTATATGAGCATTACTCTATACCTATTGAAGTTGGGTGTCTGAAATTTTGCCAAAAATAGTTTAGTGTAATGGCCAAAGTTACTGCAAAATTTGGTTGCTCTACTGCCAAGAGTTCGGGTAGCTGCCATACAACTCCTTCTTTTATAAGAGCATTACACTACACCTAATAAATCTGATATATTTGAAATTTTGCCAAAAGTAATTAATGTTTATAATAATAATGATATAATGTTTATATAACGGTCATACGGGTATCACAGAGTTGACACAGTCTACTCTACTACACTCTTCCTCGTTTTCTTATTCATTTTAGCACATTTTCAAAAAAATTTTTGGAAAAAATGTGCCTTTATTAATTGACTCTGTCCGTCTGTCCGTATGTTTACAAAACTTTTCCACTATTAGAAATAAAAAATAAATTTTAACAACAGGTAGGCATTGCAAAAAAATTAATTCCTGAAAGAATATTTTTCTTATAGCCCCACTTCTTACGTTGCTATAGGCTTCCCAAAGTCTAAAGAAGCTCTATATATAAATTATCATAACAAAAGTAAAATATAAGAAATATTTTGAATTTGGGAACGCCAAACGATATCTGATGAATAGAGCCTTACAGGTTCGCCATACGGTATTTTATTTTACCGTTATGCAATAATCAATTTTTGAGTCAAACGGTTAAGGTAGAAACTTAAAATTTTGAGAAGAGTTAGATCTTAAAATGAAGTATTAAGTCTTTTAAAATAATGTACAAGGCTTTTAATATGGCTCTTGTTTAGCAGTAAAAGTTTTGAAGTAATATGCAAAAAAAATAGAGCTTCAACATTATATTTTAATAGGTGTTAACAGTTTTTCTGAATTATGAACAGTTTCCTTGAAATAAAATAATGGTCAAACGTCGCTTGATTTTTTACAATATTTTTAGAATAACAAATAATAAATTTCTAACAAGAGTTCTAAAGAATTATTATAAACCCACTTTACCAAAAACTTGTTATGGAACATTATTTTATTTTGAAAATGTGCTTTTTTAAAAACCTTTGGGTTTTTTATTACTTGTTTTATACATACATTTAAAATTGAAGTGTTACTTAACAAAAATTTTAAGCATTTAAAATATTAAAGTATAATCTGGGTATAATGTATAAATATATAATCGTATAACTTATGTTATACATATTATATAACGTATTCTTTTAAATTTTATAAAAAGCCCTATATACAAGATGAAATAATTTAAAAAAAATATTTTTAGTTTTAATTTTTTTTTTTTGTTGTTTTTAAGGACACAAAATTAGGTTAAGGTGTTAATAATTTCTTTACATATTTGCTTTTTAATTTTAGTTTACATTTTTAGATTTTGTTTATAGGGTAAACTGTATTTTACATCGGAATAAATTATGAAAAAAAAACTGTATATAAGAAAAACAAAAAAAAAAACTTTTATTATTATTTAAAACTAATAAATAATTTACCGTTGTATAAGAAAAGAATTTATTTGATTAAAAATATATATTGGTATGCATGAAATTTGACATTGCATGAATTTAATGAAGGGTTGATGTCCTTGCACGAATTAAAAATTAAAAACAAAAAATTAACCTTAATTATATAATTATATTTAAATTTTTGTATATATATAAACAGTCAGTATAAATGTTATTTATACAACACATTGAATTTTGTTTTTTTTATTTTGGCCTATATGAAATTAAAATATCATTTATAATTAAATTATTATCTAATTTAACTCAGACTTATTAAATATGTATACATTTTTTAATAATTATTTGCACGCGTGTTTACTGTTTCATTATTGTTTCCTCGGTGTTCCCGATTTGATAAGTTCAATAATTTTTGAAACGAATCTCATTATTCCTTAATCTCTCAGAAATAAAACTGGTCTTAATGCCATAAAGATGTACATGAAATGTACATTACAGCGTTTTTTGACATTATTTTGTTTACAAATTTCTGTAATTCAAAAATATTCAAAGGTTTAAAGTTTATTGTATAACTATTTTGAATAATGGTTTAATATTATACTTTAACCCTAGATAAAACTAATTTTTTATTCTGACAATATATTTTGTTATTTTTCAATTAAAAATATTATTCAAAGTTCAATTATTTGACATTTGAATACGTACAGAAAGCGAAAAAGTTAAACAACTTTTTTTAATGGCTGCGTAATGGATGCGTCAGGGCTGCGTCTATTATAGAAACTTTCATATAATTGATACATTCAACTTAGTTTGATAGATAGCTAAGTGTAGAGAACGAAACGAGAGTGTTCATTGTAGATATGCTATAAACGTCTATTCTCTATATTTTTTAAATACCGTATCAAAAGTATTCAAAAAAAATTGTCGATTTGAAAGCCGTAAATTACGTAATAAAAGTACATTCGTATTCTTTTGTAGACTTATTTTTTAACTCAAACTTTAGATGATTCTTGCTGTTACATTGACAAATTTTATTTGTTTACGTTAAAAAATGATGTTTACATTTTAAAAATTTAATAAAAATGACATATACACTAACACACTCTCACATTTGATATTTAAAAGAATAATCGTTGAAATGTAAAGCTGTTGTAAAGGATAGTTTTGAAAAAAGAATTCTCATATAAAAACCCCCAATGAATGTAAAAATGAATAATTTTCATACTTTTTACTTGACATTAATAATTGTGATTAATATTGAATGTGTCACTGACCCTTTTAAATAATTCCCGTTTTAATTTACTCGATTATTGGAAAGTCTAAAAATTTTTCTGTTTCTTATCTATTTTCCATTTTTTTTGTTTTTAGAAATTGTAGACATTATATTATGCTAAATTTTGATTATTTTAAGATCAAGAATCTTAAGAGGTTCCCTTAAAGACTTTGCTTCATGAATAAGTGCATTGACGTATAACAATAAGACATATGCTACTTCATTCAACAAATGCAAATACCCCCTGCATTAATAAGGTAAAAGATGAGTAGATAAGAACCGTTATATTATGACTTGGTCAACAATGTGAACCCCTAAAATTTCATAAATTATTGGTTAATCTCTATGCTTTAAAATGTAATGTAATACTCTTCTAAGTATAAATTTATTATTGTATATACACATATTATGTAGAAAATCTAATAGTCAATATTTACAATAATAAAATTAAAAATTAAAAATTTTGAAACTCAAAAAAAAAAAAAAAACAATAATAATAAAAAATTAGTTATAAAAGAATTAATGAGTTGTATAATAACTATCCCCAAACCAAATTCTAATAGATATCTAAAGTAAAATTGGCATACTTAAATGTTTAATTATTATTATACAAGTATTTTTCAAAAAAAAATATGATAAATCTAATTATAAAAGTTTCATAATTTAATTTAAGTAAAACAAAAATTAAAAATAATATACAAAATATTTTACAGATATTATACGTGTTGTAAAAAAAAAAAATGGTTTTATGTTCAAAAAAAAAAATTAAATTATTTTATTTCAAAAATTTGGAATCACCACAATTTGAGGAGATTTAAAAAAGTTGGACCATTTGGAATTTAGATATTGTAATTTTTATACCCGTATGACTATATAGTCAAAGGGTATAATAAATTTGCCATTAAGTTTGTGACGCAGAGAAGGAGGGGGGTAGATATAGACTCAAGTGTATGGATCGGATCAGAATCGAAAAATAAATCGATTTAGCTTTGTATGTCCGTCCGTTTGTCCGTCCGTCACCACGATAACTCAAAAACTAAAGGAGTTAGGATCTTGAAATTTTGCCAAAAATAGTTTAGTGTAATGGCCAAAGTTACTGAAAAATTTAGTTGGTCTACTGCAAAGGGTTCGAGTAGCTGCCATACAACTTCTTAGTTTATATGAGCATTGCTCTGTACCTATTGAAGTTGGGTGTCTGAAATTTTTCCAAAAATAGTTTAGTGTAATGGCCAAAGTTACTGCAAAATTTGGCTGGTCTACTGCAGAGAGTTCGAGTAGCTACCATACAACTCCTTCTTTTATATGAGCATTACACAACACCTAATAAAGCTGGTATGTTTGAAATTTTGCCAAAAATAATTAATGTTTATAATAATAATGATATAATGTTTATATAACGGTCAAACGGGTATCCCAGAGTTGACACAGTCTACTCTACCACAATCTTCCTCGTTTTTTTGTAAAATAATGATGCTTACCAAAAATTAAATTACGTAAAATTAAATATGCATAAATAAATATGTATATATACATGTGTACTAAATATTTTATTATATTTGTGCATTTTAATTGTTAGGATGCAGTATCACAAAAATTTACTAAAAACTTTGCCAAAATAATTTTTTTTTTAATTTTGTTATTATTTTCTTGTATCAAATTTTTAACTTTTTTTTTTTATATTTTTTGGTAAAGTTGCCAAACTGTCTTAAATTTTTTTTATATTATTATTATTATTTTTTTTTTAAAATGTACTGATTTTAATATATATTTTATTTTTCCATTAAAAACTCATAAACGATTACCGTACCAGTATAAATGCGGTTCTTTTTGTTTTATCAAATTGAAAAAAAAAAAAAAATAATCATGTAAAATGTTTCCAAATTGTATTCAAATTAAGAGTAATGATGTTAAAATAATAATATTTGGGGTAAATTGTTTTTTAAATAGTAGTTAGAGTATATTATGTATATTGTATATAACATTGATTTTTTGTAAAATTGATAGAAATTTTTTTAATCTATTAAAGATACTAAACATATGAAAAAAATTTAAAAAATATGTTTTGGCCATTTTTATTATCTACAAAATCCATCTAATAAATGATATTTGTCCAGCTTTTAAAAACACTATACATTTTGAACTTAATAATGTTTCAGTATTTGATAATTTATTATAATTAATATTAACCCTATGTGGTTTTCCTTTTATATGTGGATTAAATATTAACCATCTATAAAATAAAACCTTAGCAAAATTTTGAATCATTTATCAAAGTATGTATAGATAACGTTATTCAGAATATAATAGTTAAACATTGAACTCCCCCTAATCAAATATGTAAAATTAATTAAAGACGTGTTAATTAAAATTTTATACATATAAGGTCCAATAAAATACACCATATAAAATGACACATTAATTTTTTTTATTAAATTTTGATATGGGTTATATTTTTTTAGAGTTATATGAAAAAGAGCTTACTAGATTTAAGGTACTATATGCAGTGATTCTTTAATTCGGAAGTATAACTTTTGATAACCGGAAATCAATTTAAATTATAAGATTTATTCTATATTCAATTTCTAATATACCCGGGACTAAAAGCGGTTTTTTTTTCTCCATTATCTTAAAATAGGTATTTGTGGTAGTACAGTGCCTGAAGGTATGTTTCAATTATTCATATTTTTAAAGTATGTTTCCCTTGCCCCTGAAAGTATGCTTCAACTTAAAATTATTATTAGGATACAGTTTTTTTTTAATGCATATTGTTCAGCTGATAGGCTCTCCGTGCCATAGGTACATGTTGAAACATGGGGGGACAAATTATGCTCTTATTATTTGTATTGATCTTAATTAATATGTATGAATATGTATGAATGAGTATGTGAAGGAGAAAAGTCTTAGATTTTCAATAGATTAATCTTAATAATTTTATATTTGAATTAAATTATAAGGTATTTCTGTATCTGTGAGTTATATTATTCAATTTAATTATTTGTTTATATTTCGTATTTGCTTGTAGGTATTGTCATATTAATTTATTTTATATTAAAGATCATCAATTATAGGATATCGGTTATACCATCAATTTAAAGCCAATGGTGAATGGTATCTTAATCAAGTCTAAAACCAGATAGAAGTTTTTTTAATTTTTACTGAGATTCAAACCTGGGTCTCTCGAATGAAAGTTCGATACTCTAACTATTGTTCCCCTTCTTTAAGTTGTGCAAATTAAGAATTTCTGATATTCAATATTCTAGATCTAGACCAATGTATGTTGAAAATTCAACATATACCATATAATTCTATACATTATCCTCTTTGCTACAGAAGAAAAGGTTATTTTTTTAGAAAATCTAGTATTATTAATAATCTAGAATGAAAATTTTAATAAAAATCTTAATTAATAAATAACTGTTTTTTTTTCCATTTCAGGATGACAAGCAAAATTTGTCCAATGAAAGTCCACCAGTAGAAAAGAAACGATATATTCATGATCCATCTAGTAAGATATTTTCAAATTTATTTTAAATTTCTATAGAAAATTTTATATTTTAAATATTTTTTAACAAAATTAGGTGATCTTTGTCGTCCTTTAAATTGTAAAAAACGAGAAATATGTCTACTGGAAGATGAATTTAGTGCTGTATGTGTTTCTAAAAAAGAACTTCATAAAAACAAGTAAATTATTATTAAAATAATATTTAAATAAAATTATAATAAAATGAAATAAAAAAAAAAAAATTGTAATAATAAAATTGTAGGGATGAAATTCTAACAAAATCAAAATATATGAAAGAAGAACTTAAACGTAAATCAAATCAAATTAAGGAAACAGTAAAAGAACAGGAAACTAATTCAGATGAAAATTCTAAAGAAGATGATGTATTTTATGAAAATGATGCTAATGATCGAAATGAAGAGTAATTAAATATAATATATTTGCATATACATAATTATATTTTATATATATAATTACAATTGAATGTTTTTTTTTTTACATATTAAAAGGAATTGTAAACCATGTCCAATTGTTAAACCAGTATTCTTATGCGGAACCGACAATCGTACATATTCATCATTATGTCGTTTAGATTATCATAATTGTATACATATAACATCAATTAAAATAGCATGTAAAGGATTTTGCCCTTGCAAAGGTATATTTTTTGTATAATTAATAATGAATATAACATCTTCCATATATAGTATATACATATATATGTATACGATGTTGTATATATTTATACATATATAAGAATATTATAAACGAATTGTGATGGAAAGAGAATGAATTTTTAATAAAAAAATTAATATGTAATATTTTAAATATATTTTAATTTGCCCTTCTTTGATTTTATTAAAGACGATTTGATGATTTAAAATCTAAAAGTAAATAATTTTATAATTAGAACGAAATAATTAGAGCGTAACAAAGTTAATTAGGTAAAATCATATATAGAGATAGGGTAGAATAATTTACTTGAACAGTGTCAATAACGAGCTAGAGAACCCAAAAGAAAGGCATTTACAGGGTTTTTCAGGCATATACGGAATATACAGGTTAAATTTATCTACTCAGGAGTATCTATAAAATGGTATATAGCATTGCACTTAATTTGGAACCATATTCCGTCCAATGTGTTTCCTAAAATTGGAAATTCGTATGTGTACGACTTAATTAAATTAAAGAAGAATATTAACATCTTTCTCCTTAATAGCCTTCCAAATTTTTTCCATCCTCCATAATCCTAAATTCCCAAATAACCAACCCACAATCCCAAAATCCTTCCATTCCTATCCCTGTAACCAAACTGTACATTTGTATCACAGGTTCCTTCCTAAAGTTTTGTTCAAAAAGGGTGTGTTTTAGTGCATTAAAGTCGCACACTACCCAAAGAAACATCGCACACTTTCAATGGGTGGCTTTCGAGTGTTCCATTCCCTCGTAAAAAAAAAAAAATTAAGATGCAGAAAATTTCTTTATAACCAATAAATTTAATTTATCATAAATTTATAAGAAACTAATGAATAATAAGTGTTGCTAATAAGTGCTTACTAGATAGAAATAGATTACAATTAAGGATTTAAAATCCCTCACGTATTCAAGCAGGAGATTTTCGAAATTGATGCCTCTTAAAAAAAGGTTATAAAACCCGCCAGAGCTTTTTAATAATATTGGAGCATATAGATAAAAAAATCTTCTTACAACTTTTAAAGGGTTAAAATAATTTTTAAAGATCAGAATAATTCGATGTTCCACAAGTATAACTTTCTTGTATATTCGAACTATGTAAATGCGTCGTTCTTATAATTGTTATTATATTTAAACAATTTAATTCAATCAATTTTTCTTCTATCACTGTATTCTTCTTGCATTATAGAAACTCTTTCATATTGTTAATATTAAATAAATTTTAATTAATAAATTTTAATTAATGGATGTAGATAACACAAATAAATTGCAACGTTTAAATGCTAAACAAAATAACGGAAAACATAAAAAACTTATGATGCGCGAACAAAATAATGATTTAAAGGATATAAAATATGAGGTATTATAAATAATAAATTATATATAAAATAAATTAAAAAATTTTAAAAAACCCAATTGCTTTTTTTAAAGGATGATAATAATCAACAACTTAATCACATTGATTCTCAAATTTCATTTACACCAGAAGAAATAAAATATGATAATAAACATTACAAATATTTAAAATATAATTCATTTAAAAAGGTAAGTTTTAATTTTATGTAAATTAATTATAATAAGATTTGACTTGAATTAGACCTATCACACCCTGTTCATTTAAAATTTTTCATTGATATAAAATCTAGTTCAAATTGTGAACCTCTGTTTAAGCATTTCTTAAATTTAATTTGTAGTCAGAAGGGTTGAGTTAATAATGACATATATTTCAAAAATTATTACCGTTATTCGATCCGTTATGGCTCACAACTATATGGGTATATATACGATCTTTTAGACGATATTATTTTATTGGTAACCCTAGGAATCTCATATTCGAATTATAACTATATTAAGGTTTCCAATTTATATTATAGTTGTAGTGTAGGGATCAGTTACTTTTAAGATCTAAATTATTCCAATACCATTTTCACTTTTTGAGCTTTGTTTATTTCTAAGGGTTTGCTTCATTTATGCCCTTAATTATACCCGTATGACTATATAGTCAAAGGGTATAATAAATTTGCCATTACGTTTGTGACGCAGAGAAGGAGGGGGGGTAGATATAGACTCAAGTGTATGGATCGGATCAGAATCAAACAATAAATCGATTTAGCTATGCATGTCCGTCCGTCTGTCCTTCCGTCCGCACGATAACTCAAAAACTAAAGGAGCTAGGATCTTGAAATTTTCGCAAATTCATTTGTTTGCAATAGCCGTCATCGCTATTTAAATCCAGCCATTTTGGACCATGGGTTCGGGTAGCTGCCATACAACTTCTTTTTTTATATGAGTATTACTCTGTACGTATTACAGCTGCGTGTCTGAAATTTTGCCAAAAGTAGTTTAGTTTTATGGCCAAAGTTTTTGCAAAGTTTGGTCGGTCTAGGGCAGTGGATTCGAGGAGCTGCCATACAACTTCTTATTTTATATGAGCATTACTCTCCACCTAATGAAGCTGGGTATCTGAAATTTTGCTAAAAATAGTTTAGAGTAATGGCCAAAGTTTCTGCAAAATTTGGTTGGTCTATTGTAGAGGGTTCGAGTAGCTGCCATACAACTTCTTCTTTTATATGAGCATTACACCACACCTAATGAAGCTGGGTGTCTGAAATTTTGCAAAATTAGTTTAGTCTACTGCAGAGGGTTCGAGTAGCTACCGTACAACTCCTTCTTTTATATAAGTATTCCACTACACTTAATAAAGCTGAATGTTTGAAATTTTGCCAAAAGTAATTAACCGGATAATATAATGTATATGTTACGGTTATACGGGTATCCCAGAGTTGACACATTCTACTCTACTATACTCTTCCTCGTTTTTCAGATTATTTTATTTAAATGTTAATATAAAGAAGATTTTAAATAATTTTTATGTAAGTAATAATATATTATAATTTTATTGTAGGACATGCAAGAAGATAAACATAAATCCCGAGGTTATAATGAAGTTATTGACAAAAAATCAAATAAAATTCCAAATTCAAATTCCAGTAAGTATTATTAGCAAAAAATTTATAAAAAATCAAAAAATCTTCAAATACTCATTATTAAAATAAATATTTTTTATAAAAGGATATCCATCAAAATCAATTGAATGTAAACCCCAACAATTGACAGCAATTGGTAATCGTCTGTTAGATTGGTTTTCAGTAATAATGGCTGATAGTAAAAAAAGACGTCAACATAGTCAAAAATCTAAAGCTCATTTTCCACCAGCATGTAAAACTGAAGCAAAATGGATGTTTGGACATTTAGACTTAAATAATGATGGCTATTTATCATTACAAGAATTGTATGACTTAGAGCATGATCAAAATGAACGTTGTATTAAACCTTTCATTGATACATGTGATTTGGATAAGGTATATTTTATTATAATAATATAAGTTTTATATAATTTTAGATAATAATTATCAAGAGATTAGAATATAATTAATTTAAATATTGTAGGATAACACAATAAATACTCGCGAATGGTGTAGATGTTTTGAAAGAACTGATCGTCCATGCGCTGCAGTAAGGAGACGTATTTCCGGTGATTATATTGGTTAGTTTTATTTTTTTTTAGTTTTTTAATATGAATATATTTTTTTTTTCTGTAAATATGTAATTCTGTATTTAATTTTTGTATTTTAATTGTAGGCGAATATGCTCCAGATTGTGATGCTCAAGGTTTTTATAAGCCAACACAATGTCATAATTCAGTTGGTGTATGCTGGTGTGTTGATAAACATGGTGTAGAATTTGCTAATACACGTACTAGAGGAAAACCAAATTGTGGTAAATATAATTTTAATTAATAATTAATTATTAGTAAATTAAATATATATATTTTCTTTCAAAATTAATATTTTTTTTTAATATTTCATCATTTTTTTTTTTAGAACATTTAATTAGTAATGCAGCATCTATTACATCGGATGATGAAGATGAAGAAATCGATGATGAAGATAGTACGGAAGGAAGTGCAGATCAATTATTAGTATTTTAATAAAATAAAATAAACAAAAAAAAAAAAAAACAAATTAAAAAATAAATTTAAATAAAAAAACAAAAAAAAATTTAAAATTACTTTTTCGCTACGTAAAATAAAATAAAAAATTTAAATATAAAGGTTAATGCTGCTGTTGTTAAGAAGAAGTAGAAGATGAAGAAGTAAAGTAAAAATTGTGGAAAAAAAGTTTTTAAAAATAAAATTAAAAACCAAAAAAAAAAAAATAAAAAATCAAAAAAAGTATATATATATATATAATAAATCTGGCACAGTTTTCTAAGAACACCGTTATTTAAATTTACAAAAATTAAAAAAAAAAAAAACCAAAAATACAACAAAAAATTTGTAAATTTTTTTTTTCTATATATATTTAAAAAAAAAAAAAACAACCAACAAACTCAATAATTAAAATGTTAAAATCTATAAATACAATAAAAAAAAAAAAATAAACAAAACAAAAAGAACAAAAGTATTTTAAGCAACCGTTAAATAATTTCACCCTTAAATATAAATTTAATTTTTTAATTATTCTTTAAATATAAAAATACCATTATAAACATTAAACCATTTTAACATGTAAACATCATATAACATCAATTAATTAAATACACTTTACAGTGTTACCAACCATTTTTAAAAAGTGTTTTATTTCAAATGTTAAAATAAATTAAATCTTGTAATATTTAAATTTTTTAATATATTTTTTTTGTAATTTAATAATTTTTTTGAAAAATTGTTTTACAAATAATTTGTAATAATAAAATTTATTTAAATCATGTATTTATTTTTTATAACTCAGTTGTCAGAGCAGAGGAGCGTCATGAACTGTCATTAAATCAAAAAATTTATTATTTGTAATTTAAAATGTCAAGTAATTGCAATGACAGTTTATTCTCAATCGGTTTGTTTTTAATAAAGCTGATCACACAAAGCTTGCTCTCAACTATTCTCTGAGTTAAATGATAAACTCCTATTGTGAATTATAAAATCAAATACAGTGTCCTGTAATGCCCTCTAATCTAGGGTTAGGTTTAATATAACTTAAACAAATTTTTATGTTAGAGTTTCCGTCTTTTTTTTCATGCATTTTTAATTTTAATATTAATTTAAATTTTGATTTTCAAAATTTTTAATTATTAAATTTATATAATTTAAAATTTAAAATAAAACACTATATATTGTATATGAGTTTGATATTTCATCTGTAAAATATAAATGTTTTTTTTTTTTTTTTTTAAATTACATTCTGAAATTTTCTTAAAACATTAAAACTTATATAAAATTTTTATTTTCAACTTACAATCATCGATAATTTCAAAAGAAAAAAAAAAATTAATAAATAATTAATTAATATATTTAAAAATAAATTCAAATAAATATTTTTTATTACGTTTTTAATTCAAAAGAAAATAAAAATAATTAAAAAAAAAAATTTAAAATTATAAAAATATGAAACCAACAATATTTATTATAAAAAATCTTATATATATACATAAAATACATTACTTTATATAATTATATATAATATATATATATATATATATATACAATATTAGTAGACTTTTCTATTATAATAAATAATTGTAAAAGTATATGAAAAAAGAAAATAATTAAAAAAAAAAAAAAAATATACAAATAAAAAAAAAAAAACAATTTAAAATCATGAATATTACAATTATTTTAAAATAAAATTTAAAACAAAATACAAAAAATATGTAATAAACAAAAAAAAAAAAATAGTAATAATAATGTAATAAAAAAAAAGGCTTATGAACTAATTACAAGAAGTAAAATAAAATTTAAATAAAAAAAAAAAGAAAAAAAAAAAAAACAAAATAAAAACTAAAACATTTTGGAAAATTATTCGCAACAAAATAGCTAAATTTAAATTAGAATTCTATAAAAATATATAAAAATTTATAAAAAAAAAAAAAAAACAAAATGGCTTGATAAATGTAAAAAATATTGAAAAAAAATTGATAAAAAATTGATAAATTTTCAAAAATCAATTATTTTATCTGTTATATATTTTGATCTTTAGAAAAAAAAAGCAAAACATATAAAGAGAAATTAAATTGTTGCACTCATTAAAAATTATTCGGATTTAAAACGAAAATTAATATTTAAAATTAATTAATTAACATTATTATTCTAAAACTATGATTTGTATAGTTTGAATTAAATTTAATATTGCATTTTATCCATTTTATTGTAAATTTTGATAAAATTTTATCAAAAAAATATCAAAATGGTGTTCAAATTAATAATATTATATCAAACGATGATCACATATCTTTGACTCCCTGTGTTTTTAAAATAATTTGCTTCAAATAATTAATGAAATAACTTCTGCAAAGTTAAAAGTTCAATCCTGTTACTTTACGTTAACCCTTTCAATCTCCACGTAAAATATGATATGTATGATTACTATGTTATGACAACCCTTGGTAATTTACCATAATATCAGATTTTAAAAATCGCTTAAAACATACATATTTAAAATAATGTTTTATTAATACGATTTTAAACGTATTTATAAATCGAACGTTGGTTTTAAAGGGTTAATATAATGACAAATTTTTTTTAAGTACAATTTGTATGTGAAATTATGAAATTCTATATTTAATTTAAGAAATTTATCTGACCGATAGCTCAGTGGTAAAGTGACGGCTTTTTAATCGAATAGTCTCGGATTCAAATCCTGCTCGGATCATATCTAATTAAAAAAATAGTGTATATTACAATAATTTAATAATAAGTCCAAATGTCAAATCGGCAAAGAGTTAATATTATCAGGCAATATTTACTATTGTCTGGTACAACAAATAAATAAATAAATAAATAATTCAAGAAATCTGTAGATGATTAAATAATATTGAAAATGTTGTCGTATAGTATATGACAATCTATCTTAAAAATTTAAAAAGAAAAATTATATCATTTTCAAATATTAATTCTAATATTTTAGATTCAATAAAGAAATGACAGGTGTCGTCTCCATAATAAAAATATTCATATGATGATATAATTTGTGTTTTTAAGAAATTAATTATTAATTCTTGAAAACAAGTTGAATTCCAAAACACGCGAATAAAATAATTTCAATTTTCTTAAGTTTATTTTGAAAAAAACGTGATAAGCTCGAATTAATTTTGTATGAGATGCAATTTAAAAATAGAATTGTAGAAATAAAGTGCTGCTTATAGCTGCAAATTTAAAATTATAAATTAAAATATATAAAAATAAATCTATATATAAATATATTTATATATATATAATTAGGTGGAATATTTATATATGCAAATTTAATAAATATATATCATCAATAATATATATATATATATATAAATTTATATATTATTTATATAAGAATATTAACAAAAATATAAAAGAAAAATCAATACAAAATACAGCATTTCATGAAAAAAAAAAAAAATTTTCTACTAATAATACTCATCATAAAAGTAGTGTTTAATTTAATTAAAAAAGAAAATAATTTATATACTATATATTAATGACTTTTTAATTATTATACATTACTACATTTCTTATAATCATTGCATTTACAAAACAATTTTATAAAAACAAAATACTTCAATTATTATTAAATTTTATTTTATTTTTTATTTATGAAATTTGTTTTTTTCAGATTAAAAATAAGTTCCAAATATAATTTAATAAATAAAGTTGGGCTTCAATTTGATATGTAAAATAAAAATAATTGATTAAATCAGCTTAATTTAATATTTTTAATTAGAAAAACGTCCCACTAATCTTGATTATACAAATATTTTAATTAAAAAATTATAAAATAAATTATTAGTTTTCAAATTCATTTATAGGTTGCAAATAGATTAAATATTATAAAAATATTTGGCAATTTTTATATTTTAAAAATTCAGTAACAAATTTTTTTATTTTAATTTATTTTAAGAAAATTTAAAAAAAAAAAATTACTGAACAACGTACGAAAGAAAGAATTAAATTCTACAATGGCTATAATTTAAATAAAAAAACAATTTTATTTTAAATAAAAAAGTATGAAATTATATTTTAAAAAAAATTTAATTATTTTTTTTGACAATTTAAAGATCAAAGAAGAAAAGTAAAACCAAAATAAATTTTAAAATAAAATTATATAAGGCTTACATATATATATATTTGAAAAGAAAGTTTATAAAATGAAATTATATAAATTGTATATGTATATTTGAATGTGGAAAAATAATTGATCTCTATTTAATTTAAAAAAAAATTTTATAAAAAATCAAAATTATATTTAACCAAAAAAAAAATACAAGAAAATGAAAATGAAAATAGCCATTTAGAAAATGAAAAATTATTGAAAAACAAAATACATGATATAAATTAAAAATATATAAATTGAAATTGTGTAATGGGTATATATATATATATTAAAAATTGTATAATTTAAAAGAAATTAAATACGATTATATAATATAAAAATGTACAAGTTAAATATTAAATTAAATTTAATATTTTAAGAAATAATATCTTATAGCAATAGATTTGATAATACAATATATAGCAACACATAGTTTGTCATTGTAATTTAAATTTTTCAGTACTTCAAGAACTATATTAATATAATCCATACAAAATTTCATAGAAATATTCATATTGAAAATCAAAATAACATAAAAATTGCATATATAAAGGGGTAAAAATTAAATAAAAAATAAATACTTACACATATGATTTATTACAAATATTAGAATTGTCAAAGTTCTTACAAATTAATACTCTTAAAATATAACTGAAATAATAATAAGAATATTTTGTATATTTCCTATTATCAAGCATATCCCTATTTTTTTAAAAGCCCTGCCATTTCGGTATTAGAACATTACCTATCATACAAACAGGCCTATTACTCACTCAACAGTTGAATTATTAAATGTAAGAAATTATTAAAAATTGAAATCTATATGTAATTTCTAACTACCTTTATTATATACTATTGTATTAAATAATTGTATTTAATATCTTTTTAAAATTTTAATTTATATGTAAGACATAAAATTGAAAAAAAAAAAGCAAAAATGCAAAAAAAAAAAAAATAAACCAAAAAACTTGATATGAGAAATTAAAACGTCCTTTTTGTTCTATAATAAGCTAAAATACATTATATATTAAATATGAATAAATATATACACATATATTTATGAAATAAAATGCATATATATATATATATAAAAATATATTTAGAATTTAAGTGTATGTCTTTTTTTCTATATAAGACAAGAATAAAAAGAAGAAGAAGCAAAATTCAAAAAAAAAAAAATAAATCTTTAATTTTGTTATACTAAATAATTGAATTAATTCATTAAAATATAATTAATTTAAAAAAAAAAATTTTTTTTGTTTATTAATTAAATTATTATATAATAATGTATTATTTTTGTTTTTTTTGATATACATTATTTATTTAAATAATTTGTTATTTGTTTTTTTTTTTTTTAATTAAAATAAAAAAAAATTTACCTAAATTTAAATTAATTTGAATTATGTTTAATTATATAACTAAATATTTATTATGTATTATTATAATGGTTTTATTATAAAATTATTATTATAAATTATAATTAATAGTTAATTTAAGATTTAATTAATAATAAAAATATAAAATAACTTCCTAGGAAAAATTTTATTATTATGAGTACATTTGTTTTATATTTACGTTTAATTTTACTTAGGTTTTAACTAAAAAACAACAAACTATTGCGTTTTGAATAGTAAATCCATAGTGGTTATGGATTAAGGTAAGGAACGTTTAAGTTACATTAATATTGAAATACTGATTCAATTAATGAATTTTTTAATTTGTGTAACTTTATTTAAATAATAATATAAGCTTTGATTGAGCTTAAATAAAAAAGGCAAAGAAAGTAAAGTAGTATATGTCAACTCTGGGATTTCGGAACGAACATAATATAAAATCATCTGGTTTAAGGTAACCAAATTAAACTTTTTTTAAAATTAAACTTTAATATAATTTATTTATATTAGTTCAATTTCAGTTCAATAGAAATTGTTATAATGTATCTAACAGTAGTTTGAATTGAAATTATTTTACAGGTCCAATCAATTTACAGAAACTTTACAAGTATTTGTCATTTTTATACAAATTTTCAGATAACTTAATTAGGCCCTAAGTATTCAAATATCGCATATTCTGGCCTCGGCGAATGAATGAAGAACTCTGGGTAATGACTAGGCAAGAGCCGATATGGGTCTAAATTAGAAAAAAGAAGTGGAAGTGGATTGATCATATTCTAAGGCGACCTACAACATCAGTGGCACGCCAAGCCCTAGATTGGAGCTCGCAGGGTAGGAGAAATGTGCGAAGACCATGAACAACCTGAAAGAGATCAGTCCAGAGAGAATGTGACCTATCGGGAAAAACATGGTCCGAATTAAAAAGGTTAGCACTAAACAAAGACAGTGAGAGAGTCTATGTGGAAGCCCTATGTTCCTTAGGGGAATAATAAGGAAAAAAAAAAAAAAATTCAAATATAAATTAAAAAAGTTATATGGCAGAAACACGAATTCCATTGAAAAGGCTTAATTAATTTCATAAGAAAAATGAATTTAAAAAAATTTCAGAATCCTAAGTTTATAAGTTTTTGAGTTATCATTGCGGATCAAATGAAGAGCGGACGGACACACACAAATAGCTATTCATTAACGATTCAATTTTTTAATCTGATCACATCCATTCACCTGATGGAATCAGAACGGTCAATTATATATTATTTCATCTTCTAAACAGTCTCATAAACGTAATGCCAAATATGGTATACCTTACCTTCAAATTTGGAACTATATACGTTCGTACGGTGTACAATTATTATTCCGAAACTAAAAACAATTAACAGTATTTAAATATGCTAAATATTATAAATTTAAATGCAGCTGTGATGAAAAATTAAGCCATTAACCTTAAGTATACATTAATCAAACCTATACCATAACTAAACTTTTTAATTCTCATTGCAATATGATTAATTACAAACTATATAAATTATATAATTTTAATATTTAAAATAACATCAGTACTTACTATTTTAATAAATTTTTTAAAATTTAAATAAACTTATTTGCATAAAAGCTTTGAAATATCTTCATTACAATAGAATAGAAAATGATTAAAGTTAAAACCTTGATTAAAAAAAAAATTTCTCATAATGAAGATTGCTACTAATTATATGATAAGTATAAATTTCTATAAACTACAAACATCAGTAATAATACACTTATATATGATAAGAGGTGGGTAACAACAACAAACAATCACACAATAATAATTTAAAAAAAAAATATAAATGAATTTAAAATTAGAGAAGAGATTTAGATATAATATGATAAACTATAATTTAATTGAATTAGGTGAATCTTTGTTAAATATTTGTTGTGGTTTGATAATCAAATATTCTTTGATTAGTTGCATAATAATTACTAAATACTAAAAACTAATCATATATTATAAATAAAACAAAATTGATTTAGTATTAATTTAAAAAAAAAACAGTGTACAGTGGCTAAAGTGAAGGAGTGTTCAATTAAATTGGGTCAGTAGATATTTGGTTTTGTAATGAAAATTAGGTATATGAAATATTTTTATATACACTGATTGATTAATTTCTACGTAAATAATGTACTAAAATTAATTTAATTTATAGAGATTTATTTATTTAATCAAAAACCTTACCTTTAAAAAACTATCTAAATTATTTTTATATTAACTAACAAAAGTTTTTTTTTTTGAAAAAATTAATTAAAAATTATTTACTAATTTAAATGTACAAAAGTTTAGGGACCAACGCAGTGTTGAATTACAAGTTAACTAATCTTAAGTTTATTGTTGTGTTTAAATTCTATTTTAGATTTTAAATATCTTCTTTATATTAATAAATCATAGAAAGTAGTGATCCAAATTGAGGAGTACTCATCAAAGTCGTTTAATCAAAAAATCTTAATCCAAAATCTTACTGAGTAAATTGGTAAGTAAAATACTAAGTAAAATGGTACTCAAAGTCCAATGTAACTGGAATTGGAAATCATAGAAATCTTAATTCAAACTAATATAATTGAATCTTTAATTAACTCTATTATAAATTCTTA
This sequence comes from Dolichopus griseipennis, assembly GCA_963082915.1. Classification (NCBI taxonomy): domain Eukaryota; kingdom Metazoa; phylum Arthropoda; class Insecta; order Diptera; family Dolichopodidae; genus Dolichopus; species Dolichopus griseipennis. The sequence continues at coordinate 57,238,309 of OY720441.1, forward strand.
TTATATTTGACTTTATGAAAGAATATATTACCAAAATTACTTGAATACATGAAAAATAATTCAATTCTTGATTCTTAGGTACTTCTTGGTACTAAATTACTCAAAAGTACTTAAGTATTAAAAAAAATAATTTAAAATGTATTTACTTTCCCTGGAAATTACAAGTTTTTTTACTTATACATACTTAGTTTTGTAATTATCGAAATCAAGCCATACTGTTACATGATAAAGTAATAAGTACTAGGTACTAGTACTGGTAGTTGAATTATACAGTTCGGCTTAAAATATAATTTATTGTAATTTGATACATAAACACTTTAATCCCTTTATTAGATAGACACAAAAAAATTTCATAATTTTTTAGAAAATGTTTAGAAATATGACATTGACATTGAACATAGCCTAAAAATTAAACAAAGCCTCGAACTTTAGATGTTCATATATCTCTGGATTTAGTTTAAAAATTTTTAAAATTTTTATTTGAAATTTCATAATGCAACACATTAAAAATTACAAGTATACTTTATGGTTTGCGATGTATTATTATATTATTTAGTTGCATGAAATTTTTATTACATGTTATATATAATAAATGTGTAAAATTTTTTAAAGCTTCCGTTTAAATTTTTAATTTTCTTAGGATTTTCATGTTTTTTTGTATTGTTTAAATACCAATTAAAATGAATTTTATATTAAATAAAACTATAAATATGAAATTTTCAGCGGAAAATATAAATTTTTTTTTGTAAATAATATACTTTTGCTATAAAACATTAAATTTCATTTCATTATTGTAATATTTTAATTTTTATAATTATTATGCTTTGAAGTATAAATTATGGGATTATAATGAATATTTATAAATACACAGAAAGTGTAATATTATGTTAAGTAAGTTGAAGATGCAAATTATTAATACAATGAGATAATTAAAAATGTAATTGCAATTCTGAACCTTATTAAAAATATTATTATACCCGTATGACTATATAGTCAAAGGGTATAATAAATTTGCCATTACGTTTGTGACGCAGAGAAGGAGGGGGGGTAGATATAGACTCAAGTGTATGGATCGGATCAGAATCGAAAAAAAAATCGATTTAGCTATGTATGTCCGTCCGTCCGTCCGTCTGTCCGTCCGTCCGTCCGTCCGTCCGTCCGTCCGTCCGCACGATAACTCAAAAACTAAAGGAGCTAGGATTATGAAATTTTTGCAAATTCGTTTTTTTGTAATAGCCGTCATCGCTATTTAAATCCAGCCATTTTGGTCCATGGGTTCGGGTGGCTGCCATACAACTTCTTTTTTTATATGAGTATTTCTCTGTACCTATTGTAGCTGCGTGTCTGAAATTTTGGTAAAAGTAGTTTAGTTTTATGGCCAAAGTTTCTGCAAAATTTGGTTGGTCTGTTGCAGTGAGTTCGAGTAGCTGCCATACAACTCCTTCTTTTATATGAGCATTACTCTATACCTATTAAAGCTGGGTGCTTGAAATTTTGCCAAAAATAGTTTAGTGTAATGGCCAAAGTTTCTGCAAAATTTGGTTGGTCTACTGCAAAGGGTTCGAGTAGCTGCCATACAACTTCTTATTTTATATGAGCATTACTCTATACCTATTGAAGTTGGGTGTCTGAAATTTTGCCAAAAATAGTTTAATGTAATGGCCAAAGTTACTGCAAAATTTGGTTGGTCTACTGCAGAGGGTTTGACTAGCTGCCATACAACTCTTTCTTTTATATGAGCATTATATTTCACCTAATAAAGTTGGTATGTTTGAAATTTTGCCAAAAGTAATTAATCGGATGATATAATGTTTATATTACGGTCATACGGGTATCCCAGAGTTGACACAGTCTACTCTACTACACTCTTCCTCGTTTTTAGAATTAAAACTATATACTAATTTAGTTTTTAAAATTTATAATTCTATTTATGTACTTAATTCATGGTTAAATTTAATTATTTACGTATTAAAATTTAATCAAGATGATTTTTAATATAAAATCATAATTATTACTAACATGCTCTAACAAATTTAATAGAAAATGTAATTTTTTATTTTAAAATATGACACATGTTACGTGTTATGTTATGGCTTATTAAGGCTGATAAAAGGTTTTTCTAATTGTTGAATAAATTAATCAGTTAATTAATATTATCATGGCTTATCATCACCATTTATAACTGTAATATGTACAATATAACTTGTAATATGTATTAAATATAACAATTTTTCTATAGTATTTATTTTGAATATAGAAAAAATTAGTTTTAAATTTTAGCCCTTTAAAAAAATTAATTATGATATATATCGGATATATATTATATGATATTTATATGTATATGTTTTTCTAGTGCACTGGTTTCACATTAATAACTTAAATTTTTTATAAATTTATTTTGTGATACAATTTCCCTTTAATTTTTTCTTTTGACATATTACATGTCTATGTCTAAATATCTATAGATTTTTACAAAAGCCCATAATTTATTGAATGTTTTTTTTTAAAGCGCTAACTATTCAACTATTAGGCTAATAAGTCTGTCTATATCATTGGTAGATGTTGGTACAGGAGGGACATATTATTAGAGTTGATCTTCCACAATGAATTCCACATTCAATTTAAACAGGAGATAGTACTGACCCTTATCACATTTAAAAAAGTCTTAGTTTTTAAATTGATTAATCTTAATAATTTGTATTTGAGTTATATAATATTTCTGTATCTATGAGTTATAATATTCAATTAAATTATTTGTTTATATTTTGTATTTGCTTAAAGGTAGATATAGATTTATCAATTATAGGTTATTCGTTATGTCATGAATTTGAACCCAATGGCGAATGGTAGCTGAGTCCAGTCGAAAACGAGATAACATTTTTTTCACTCTTTACTAGGATTTAAACTTGGGTCTCTTGAATGAATAGTCGGAACCCTAACCACCCAGCCATTACTACACGGAGTTTTTTTGATTAGTATTAAACTTTGACATACTAACGCCTTTTTTTGACCTCACTTTAGAATTTTGAATTTTAATGAATAAAATGAATTTTGGCAAATTGTGTTTAGTATATTTGGATTATTGGAGATGGACAAAAATTGGATGAGATATTTAGAAGAAATATATTAACGTTCGTTTGTAATTTACTAAATCCAATACATAATATCAACTTTTTTATTTATAAAGTTAAGATGAAATATCATTCTATTAGCGTTATATACGTATGACAAACGAATATTCATGTACCATGTGTTCATATCGAAAATTTCTATTGAATTGAGATGAAACTTTGTTACTTTCAATATTTATTCACAAATTAATTCGATTTTCATTAAACTTTTGTAATTTATTATTTGATTTATTTTTAAGTCACTCAATATTCCACTTCTACGACATGATGTTACACAAATTAATTCCATTTATTTTAAATATTTAAATGCCAACTTTTTTATTAATTATTTTATTAATTATTTAATAATATTTAAATAATAATTTAAAAAGCAATTAAATATCTTTAAATATTCTTTAAGTCTATTTATATAAAGATTTAATAAAAAAAAAATTGACAAAACTAAGATACTTTTATTTACAAACAATATACCAATTACAAAAAAAAAGAATAAGATATTTAAATTATAAGTTTATTATTTTATCATGAAAATAAATCGATATTCAGGGTATAATATGTTTATGCTTGAAGTGTAATTAATAAGATATTTAAAAAAATTTAGCTGTAAAATTAAATAAAAACCATTTTGTATTTAAATAAATTGAAAAGAAAAAAAAAATCAAATTCAAAATCAAAAGTAAATTATTAAAGTATCAAATTTTGATGTTTCTATTAAGCTTTAAATATATGCGGTGGCGTTATTAAAGTATACGACAGATTCCTCATGCTTAATAAACTTAATATTTAGTAGTATATATCATTTAATCTTACGGTATTCAGCATTCCTAAAGCATTCAAGTGTATCTTCACGAATTTTTTTGTACCGTATTAGTGTATATACCATATACTATATTATGTACTATATTTTATTTTATTTTACTTTTGTTTTCATTTTTAATGATAAATTTGTTTTTTTTTATAGCGTTAAATATAAAATCAAAGCGAAAATGAAAATGAAATTACTAAGGTAAATATCGTGCGATCGTGTTTTATTAAAAATGAATTTCGAACATAAATGTATTAAGGAAAATTTGTTAAATTCAGCTGGGTTGGGTTAATTGAGTTAAGTCAAATGACAAAACTCAACTTACACTCAATTTAAAATTTTAGTGTTATCAACATTTGATTTCACCCAAACAGGTGTAAGATGTGATGAGTCGAAAATAAAGTTTTTACAGCTCGGTGTTAAAAAATTGCAATAAAAAATCTCTATATTGGATGAAACCATTATTAAGAGAAGATACAGGCAAGTATCAGGAAGATCACGTATGAAAAAGATAGAATGAATTTAAAATGATGGTCTTCCAATTATAAAAATGAACTGATGTTTCATCTTCCTATTAAGGAGATACGCGAAGATATTTTAAAATAAACTCAATTTATTGAAGGAGCTTCTAAAAGAACCCAATTAAATGAATTGAATATAAAGGTTAAGCATAAAAGAAAAAGTAAAAATAAATCCAATATGTATATTGTACAAGCTTTCCTTCTAGCATAATGTGGTTTGCATTGTAAATGTCTGGAAATATTTCTTGTAAAGTCTGTTGATAATTTTTTTTGTAAAGTATGGTTATTTTATATGAAAGCCCCCCATTCCGTGGTGCAATTTGGCCCATCTGCGAAGTCGTTATTTATTTTTGGAAAAAAAATCCTTCATCGGTTGAGATTTTGATGAATTGTTAGAACTTGACATTCCCGAAACTCCTGAAATCTCTATGTTGTCAATTTATGAAAGCTATTCTTATTGAGTACTTAACAATGGATATTTTAATTCATTCTGACGGTTAGAATTCAAGATTTCTCGAAAAGTTTGGTATTTTTGTATGGCAGCCTCTCGATTTCTTTTCAAGTATGTCGAATATATTTAATTAAATTAGTCTAAGTGTAATATTAATCTTGATTGCCAACATCTCCGTAAAATTTAGTATTTACTCATTTATACTAAATGAATTATTTATTAATACTCATTTAAAAAAATTTTCAAATTTTATAAAAAAGTTAAATGTAAAATATTTAAAACCATACCATAAAAGGCGTTGCGTAGATTACAATACAAGCTGAGAGCAATCGGTGGAATGGTGTTCCACCCCAATATACTTCTTATTCGCTTCTACAAGAAGGGATGTTGTTTAAAAAATATTATACTGGAAAGACAAATTCGATTAAAACTCTCACAGAAACTTGAGCATCGGGCTTTATAATGATAACATTACTATAGGATATCAATTCTAAGACATCGAACCAAAGGAGATTTAATGCTGAGTGAGACCAATTAAGAAATGAAGAATCAGTAATTACCCAAAACATATGATTTGTATAACAATCCAAAGAAAGCTAAAGGTGTAACTAGCTCAATAACACCTAACGCCGAACTACAACGCCAGAATTATTTAGAAAAGTTAACAAAATTGAATAAAAAATTCCATAGTTTACTTTTTTACTACTTTTTGTTTTTGCTTAATTTTGTTTTTTTTTTATTTTGTTAGTTACAGGTAAATAATAATAGAAGAAAAAGCTTTTAATGTTTTGCTTTGTTTTTTTTTGTTTTTTTATTTTTTCTGTTTGTTTGTCTGTTTGTTACAAAGTTTCGGTTGAATAAGCTCATCTTTTTTTTAAGTACTTGCTTATTAGTTTATTCTCGACAATCCATCAAATTGATCACAACACTCAAATTAAAAGCTGCCTGAATTTTTAGTTAATAATTGAATTTTTAGTTAATAATTGAATTTAAATAAAAAAAAAAAATTAAGAAAACAATAAACGGTTTAATTTAATATTAAATATTTTGTATCAATTAATTAGTTTTTTTATAAAATTTTTTTTTATTTTATTTTTTTTTTTCTAATGAAAAACGATTTTCTTAATTTTTAATGAATAATTGAGAAAAACCAAGGAATTTAAACAGCCAACTTAATTCTTATTAAAACTTTTATTTCAAGTTATTAAAAACGTGACTTAAAATATATATATATATATATATTATTTAATTTAATCCCCTATTTTTAAATTTAATTAATATTATTTTATAAATTGTGTTTTTGAAATTAAAAAAAAACAAATTGAAAATTTTTTAAAAATAATTATTTAGTGTAATATGAAATTTTAAAGTGTTGGAATGATAAATTTTTTAACACAAGATATTTTAAAACAGATTTGTTTCAAAACTTATTGTTTATAAAGTTTTTAATATTTATATACATAATTTCTTAAAAACAATTAATTTACAAATTTAATAATAATTAATATTTATAAAACAACTTAATTTGAAATATTATTCCAAAGTTTACGAAGCAACGTTTACAATTTAAATTTAATTTGTAGTTTAAACAAATGAAAAAATATTTAAAAAAAAAATAATTAAAAGTGAAAATTAAAATAAATTATATATTAAATTAAATGTTAGATAAAATATTATTGTATACTATTATTTAATTAAAACAATCAAAATTATTTAAAAAAAAAAGTGAAATTATTATTAAAAATAAAAATATAAAAATAGAATAAAAAACGAAATATTAAAAAATTTACACGATATAATTTTTGTTACACTATTTTGATTACATTAATATGAATTTTAATTGTTTTTTATAACGATGCGTGAAAATAAAAAATTAATAATAATAATTAAATTAAAAATTAATGTTTATAAACGATGGAGAAATTATTAATGTTTTTAGTTTATTTAACTTTAATATTTTTAGTGGATATAACAAATTTTAAATGTAAGTATATATATTGCATATAAAATAATATATGTATAATAAAAAAATTAAATTAAATTATATTAATTAAAAAAAAATTATTTTAATAATTATTTATTTTATATAATTTTATGATTACAAATTATTCATTTTGAAATATAGGAAGAAGATGTATTTAATATAAATTATTATAAAATTAAAGTTGACTGTAGAATTTTTTACTTCAAATATAAGATATTATTTTATAAAATATATGCTTTTTAAAAAATTGAAATGAATAAAATGTCATTAGATACGAAAATTGCAACATTTTGAAAGTCTTACAAATAATATGAATTAATATTTTAATTGTGCAATAATAATATTTCCATCTAGTGGTCGAAAAATGCATTACAAAAATTTCCTAAGATTTTGTAGCATTTTAATTAAAATGTTATATTTTTCCTGTAAGACAATAAACTGGAATCAATATCTTACAGTATTGTAGGGCATGACAACCCCTCAAAACCCAACCCCTCTCCGGAAGTATATCCAAAATCAGTAATTGGTTAAAGAAGGATAATGATCGCTTTAATCTATTAAATTTTTTCAGTTTCCTAGCGCGGATTAGGATCATGTGTATGTCCTTTTAATATGCAATATTTTTATTAATTTTGTAGTACTCGTACATTGTCTTACGTTATTATATTATCACATCATGATGGAGGTAACTTGTTTATAACCATTTTTAATTTCTACCAATATGAACTACAACTTGAATGATTTAAAATTCTAATTTATAAAGCATACTGACAAATAAGGTGCCTTCCAATAAAAATAATTCAGCAGAGAAGTTTATTAGTTAAAGCAATGGCTTTATCAATGACAGTTGATAGAAATTGAACAGAATTAGAACATAATTATCATACAATTCATATAATTGTCATATACTTTAAAATTAATATAAACTTATATTCAATTTACAATTTAAACAAAAAGCCTTCCAAATATTTTAAATTAAAACAACTGACAATTTTGCAATTTAAATGAAGCTCATAACTCTAATATAACATATTTTGTTGAGTTTGACTGTCGCTTTACCATATCTATAGACTTTACAAAAAAGGTTGTAAGACCATTCTCTGAGCTTGAGTAGAAAAAACCTAACTTGTTAATATTAATAAATTTTAGATTTTGCATTAAAAATTGTTTGTTCAGTTCTTTTAAATGTGATTGTCTTAAATCTGGAATGAATTTTTAGCTTTGAGATTTGTTTGAATTTGAAATAATTAGTACAAGTTGTCACATTAGACTTATATATCTAATTTAAATTAAAAATCTTTGTTCCTTAAGGCTTTTTTGGTTTTCACATTTTTTGAAATATTTAAAGTTCAAAATAAAAATTATTTTATTATTGAGGATTGCATAATCTTTACAATTTCTAGAATTGTAATCCTTAAAGTCTGTCTTAAGGTATTAACTTTTTTTTATATTAATGAATGAAGTTTATTCTTAGAATGACAATATTTCACTAGATATATATGATATCCAACAAAATTAAAAAATTTTATCTTATTTTGAAGTTGCAATTGAAATTAACTGTCAAACAAAAAATAATATTTTAATTTATAAGTATAACTCACAGATACAATAGATCATTTATACAGATAAATATAGATCAAAACTTTTGCAGTATTTTTACAAACAAAATAATTGTATTAACTGAATTTTAAAATGTTCTCCAGATTGAGTAACTCCTGTATAGTAATTATTTTTTGGATTTATTAAGATCTCTTCTTACATTCGTTCAATGCTTCCCTCTTATACTAAGGAATATACAATAGATACATCCTATAGTTGACAGGCTTGCCAGCCTTACCGTTGAAAAATTACCAAATTAAATAAAATAAATTTAACTAAAACTAAATATTTTAAAATATTATATTAAAAGATTTATAAATAGAAAAAACAACAAATTATAGTGAAATTAATTTAAAACATTTTAACTAAAATATAGATTTGGAGAAAATTAATATTTAATTTAAAAGGTCATACTTTAAATCATCACTTTTTTTTTCAATTTCGTTTGTTATTTTTAAATTTCAATTGCAAGTTGACCTTGGCAATGATCATTATTTAGTACTAACTAAAAAAAACACAAAATTGAATAACTATAATTATTTGAATTTTAATTTATATTATTAAAAAAAAATTTTTGTTAGTCTTTGTTACTACTATGAATATTTTGTCAATAGAACGAAATAATGAAAAACATGCAATTGAATTATATTAAAATTTTTGTCATGTATTGAGTTAAAAAAAAAATAACGATTAGTGATTATAAATCTAATAATTTAATGAATACAGGAAATGTCCTTAATTTAATTATTAATAATAATAAAAAAAAAAATATTTACTATAATAATTGGAAAAAACCTATTAAACTTATTTGATTTTGAATTTTAAAATTTGTTTGAAACTTAAACTATTTAAATTTTATTTGTATAATTTATTTACTTTAATTGTTATTCAGTTTTTGAAGTAAACTTAAAATAAATATAACTTATTTAAATATAAATTAGTATAATTAAGTTTGTTATGTAGGTATAGTAATAAATTTAGATGAATATTTTAAGAATGAAACTTTATGTTTAAAATTAGTTCAAATGTAATAAGTACGGTGTATATATAGAGACTGTATGAAAATAACTCCCTAAAATAACACCCAGGCCTACATGGTGTAAATCCTTCAATCAAATGAATTGACCCCTACCAATATGATATGAAATTAGTCCCAAAGATACATGAAATAACGAGACATTTAAATCTAGATTCCATAGATTAAAAGATCAGATTAAAAAAATTGATATGATTTTCCAAAGATCAATTTGTAGATAAAGTGATAGTGTTTTGATCTTGCAAAAGATCAAAAAATTGATCTGATCTCTTGAATATAATTTTTTAAAATCAAACGAACGATAAAGATAAAAATTTAGTAGATCAGATCCAAGTGACCATTAAATGTAGAAAAAAGATTCGGCCATTTATATATATGTAATATATTAAACCTAAAATGAATAGATCTTGATCTAAAAATTAATCTTTAAAAGATCAGATCATTGTTTTGATTATATCTCAAAAAAAATATCATTTGATCTAAAAAGTGATCTATAGAAGAAGTTTGATTTGATCTTTTTTAGGATGTAGATCAGACAATTGATCCAGATATAAAGAACTCGAAATAACTCCCACTGAGGAAAATGAAATAAATTCTTACAGTTATAGGAAATAATATGTGTATATTAAGTATAAATCTGTAAGCATGTCTTATAAATATATTATTATATATTAGAATATTAAAGAAGTACTATCAAAGTTTGATACAAAATCTAGCATTCCCTTTTTCCAGAATAATCAAAAATGCATTGTGTATCTTCCTGTTTTGCGGAAAGTTTTATTATTAAAGAATTTGTTTTTACAAAATTTCTGAGAATACCTCGAGCTAAAATCCCATAACTTTCACCTAAAACAAAATAAAATAAATCCTTAATAAAGGATCCCAACTGTCCTAATTGTCATTATCCTAATCTGGATCGATGAGAAGAAAAAAATAGTTGAAATTATTTCATAAATTTTGCTGAGAGTTATTTCCAGCAATCTAAAATATAAACTACATAAATGTATGTCGTACATTTTTCAAACTTTGTTAATGTTTAAAAGAAATTGGATTAAGATTGATTTAAGATGATGATTTGATTGAGATGATTAACTGGAATGAAAAAAACTATAAGTTGATGGTTGTAATAAACTAAATAGGGGTTATAAGTTTCGCCACTTTATTGCAATCCAATTGTTCAAACGTTAGGCTAACAAGCCTGTCTGTACCATAGGTACATGTTGGCACAGGGGCCCATATTTTATTCGTGTTATTAGAATTGACCTTAATGAATTCCACATACAATTTAAACCTGAGATAGTACTAGGCCTTATAACATGTAGAATAGCCTTAGATTTTCAATAGATGCAATTCTATTTTTGTTTATGTTGTAATATTGTGTATTTTTGCGTTACATGGTATTCTATACCTATGAGTTATAATATTCAATTAAATTATTTATTTATATTTTGCATTTGTTTATATTGTTATTTTAATGTATTTTTTATTAAAGATATATAATAGTTAATTATTGATTAAGCCATTAACTTTACGAAAAGTTTTTACACTTCCACTGGGATTCGGATCCGGGCCTTTCGCATGAAAAATTCGGCACTCTAACCACTGTGCCACCCAGATCATTCAGTTCGTATTGAAGTCATATAATAGCTGTGTTGTTTTCATTCTGTTCAGGATTAAGATTTGCTTTATAACACGTAAAAACAACAACAACACAACCTTTTTATTTGAGTGACCCACATCGTTTTTTTTCAAGCCTTTTGTAGCCCCTTAGAAAGTTTAAAGTATCTTTTGTTTCAATTAAGTTATACAATAGTTGTTTTTCTTACCAACATTGATAAACCTTTGCCTACCTAAGGGTTGTACAATAACTACTAACCATTGAAGCCACTCTGTAAATTATCATAATTACGTTAAATTATGTAAAATAATCTATTTAAATTACGAAAAGTATCAAATGGGAAACCACAATACGGTTTTTAATATTTTATATAAAAAATTTGCATTAATTTTCATTTAAATGCTAATAGGTGTTTGTGAAAAAAAGAGCTTTATAATTTTTTATAAAACTTAAAATAATAATATTGTCTTATATTTACAAATTATAACAAATTTTTTTTTTCCTAGTTGAAGACAAAAACTAAAACTTGTTCTTGATAAGAATTCATTATCATTATTCATTAATGTATTTGATCATTCATAATTGTGATTTGTGAATTATCCAATCACATAATATCATCAAATTTATTTGATAAATAAAAACTTTTATATTCAAATAAACTTGAAATGTTTATTTAGTATCATAATTATTTAGAAAATTCATAATTAAAAGATAGTTTCAAAACTATTTCAACTGGCTTTTCTATTTAAAAATGTTTAATTTTTAAATAATATACTAATTCAAGTTATTTCAATATTCTTATACAAACATTTAAAGGTCACGCGACTTATTTAAATATATACAAACTCTTTTTAAATTGTATCTTTTTAATGTAATAATAATTAAGTCTTTTATATAAATTTTTTTATTTGAATAGCATATTTTTCTTAGTTGTATCTATTAAGTAATGTAATAGAAAACTCATCAATTACAAGGTTTATTGATTATATAATTATTCTCATGTTCAAATATTGAACAAAAAAAAAAAAATACCATTATATTTAACAAAAGCTCAGGTGGACAACAACACAAATTTTCCCTATTAATTCTTATTTAGTTTTTTATTTATATAGCATTTTTTTTAAAAATAAGTTTAAGTAAAATTCGCTAATTAGTTTCATTCTGTCAGGCCATTTACAAAATACAACGACAATGTTCGAGATATATGAATAAGGTTTAAAACGAAGGTGGACAATGTCAAAAAAGTCACTGTGGAATTGCAAGAACACAGCCCAAAATTTAGATATAGGCCTGGATTTTAAAGGTTCACAAAAAGCTATAACTCAAATTTCACTCGATACCCGAAAACCCTACATTTTTTACTTTATATTTTACAGTAAATTATAAAAAGGCTGTATTTCGGTAATACTGTTCCAAATATTGGATTCAAGTGCTCAATCCGGTTTATCGCCAAAGTGACTTTACATATCCTCAGAGAAAATAATCCAGTCGCATGAAAGAGGTGCTCAGTTAGGTCCAATGTCATGTAATTAATTGTTCGTCAAATGTTTCTTTCAGTGAATTAAATTGTTTAACGCGATGTGTGGCATGTGGCATCGTCTTGCTGAAATCTCATGTCCAAACCTCAAACTGTACTACCTTCCAATTGAGTAACGAAAAAGTTAGTATTATGTTGCAGTGAGGCTCACCTTTCACTGTAACGTCCTGACTATGATAATTTTAAAAAAATATGAACCAAAAACTTCACGAGCCAAAAGAACGCAATAATTGTGATTTTTTCTAGAAGAAGGTAATCGTGTTTTGTTAATAGCTTATGGATTATCTTCGCTTTATATGCAGCGATTGGGATAGCCACTCAACCAAAAGTGTTCAAATGAAATTCTAAATTTTAAATTGCGGATTAATATCAATGTTTTTTTTCAACAAATTCATCAAACATGATAAATTTTCTATACAATGACGATCTTATATCTTACGGGATGCGTATTATTGTTAAAAGTCAATGTATTGCGAAGACGACGCATAGCTTCTTAAATTAATCGCTCTGATGTATGAAAATGGACGTACTGTGCGATGAGTTTCTGAAAATAAGCCATGTTTTTCAAATAATAAATTTGAACATACGAACGCTGCCATGTTGTGAGTCTATTAATAATTAATTTCTAATCCAAACTAACCTAAAAAAATAAAGAGAAAAATCAGTTATCACAGAAAACAGCCTATTCCTAAATTAAACAGTTTGGATGAATCTCTTAATTTTGCACAATTGTTTTAATTAAAATATTCTATAAAAAAAAAAATTACAAATTTTAATATAACATTATCAAGTTTTTTTTTCAAAAATTATTTATTTTTAAGATTGTCCTACTTTCAAATACTTTTGTTTTACAAATTGCCTTGTTACCTATTAGATAATTCATATTTTATATACTTAATTTATATTTAAATATTTCGCAATAAAAAGCTTTAAAATTAAAAAAAAAAAAAAAAATTCTATTGAATTCTATTAAATTTTTCGCAAATTAATCACAATTATAATTATCTGAAATATGTATATTCAAATAACAAGGCCTGTTCATTTATCAATTTTACATATTCTTCTTTTTTTTTTGTACTTATTAAATATCATTTAACACCTGTTAAATGTTATCTGTATTTAATAATTCCATATGTAATTGTTAAGTTATTAATATGTTTTTATACTTCAACAAGTGATTCTGAAATGAAGTATTTTAAAGTACATATTGTGAAAATATGAAAATTAATTTTTAAAACAAAGATTCACTTCATAATGACTTCTGTTTTAAACACACATTTTTAATATTCAAATAATGTAATTAATTAACAAAGAGTTTTTATTAAACAGAAATTTTATGAGAAAAAAGCAGCATGTTTTTTTTGTACTAAGTATCAAGTTATCTTTGAAATTAATTAAAAATTAATAAAATATAAAATAATAGTGATTAGAGTTTTATTATTCATCATTTTAAATACAATATAAATTTTTCGAACTATATAATCACTTTTAAACCAATTGATTAAAAGATTACAGTAATGGCAGCTAATGAGTTAACAATGATGTTTTTTCTGACATTACGAACTTACAAGGCCTAACATTTGAATTTAACATACAAGTGAATACAAGTGAATTGGATTTTGCAACAAACCTTTCACTAATATTATGGAATTTTGATATGAAGTTGTTTTAAACGCACTTAGGTATAACCGTTGTATATCATACCTGTAAAATAATAATTAAAATAGTCCTTAAATACTGTGATAAGTACGATTACTTGGTAATCATTACTTTGTAATTACCATAAAAAAAATTTTTTGAATGATGCAGTAAAAAGTATTAAGTATTTACTCGATAATTCCTAGAAAGTAATTAAATTTCAATTTCAGGTACTTTTGTAATTATTTTTAATACGTAAATTACTTTTGTAACTATTTTTGATACTTGAATTACTTTTATAATTATTTTTGATAATTAAATTACTTTTGTAATTACTTTGGATCACAGACTAATATACTATAGTATATAGTATATTAGTCTGTGCTTTGGATAATTAATGAATTTAAAATAATTAAATACCAAAATATACAAAATTATCATAAGAATTATAAGTATTTATGGAATATCATTATATACCTTTTTTAGGAAGACAAGTTGTCAATTTAGTAAAAAATGGTAAGTACTTTTCTGCTAGTAAGTGTGTTTGTGAAAGATGAAATTAGTATCCACAAATGGGTTAAGATTGACTTCAAGATTATGCTTTGAACTGAATAGAAGTCCTTTATATAACAAAAGAATCAAGTACTAGTATAGTCTCCAATTAGTTATTTTAATAGTTAGTTTTTAATCATTGATATTTATCTTTAAAAAAATTTGTAGAACTCTTAAAAACCGGCAGTACTTTTTAAAAATTCTTTCATACGTTTATATTTTGACCTTGTCTTTTTCATTAACATTAATGAAAGTAAAATGAAAAGTAATTACTTTATCATTTAATCAAAGAAAATTTTTTTTTTTAAAAATCGAAAGAACTCATCCATCACTATAATTTCGGATAAGTAAAAACTAATTTTTAAAACAAATGAAAGTCACACGTTAATAAACAGAAAGAGGAAAGTATATTGACATAATAATTAAAAAATGTTTTTTTAAATCAAGGTAAACATTTAAATGTTAACTTTTGCAATAAACACTACAATGACAAAATTTGTCATGTGTTAATAGAATGAGGCATTTCTAAATTATGCAAGGAAAGCATCACCCATAAAGAAAGTGGTTATGAAGAGAGGCAGTACAGATCAATGACACACAGATCAAATTTTCAATATGGGCTTTACATTCAAATGCGGGGATAAATTTGAACAATTTATTAAATACTTTCTTTAATACTTGAATTTTTAAGTCAGAATTTTTTTTAATTTGGGAACCGGTCAGTTGGCAACCTTAATTTAACAAATGGATATTAGATCAAAGTCTTTTCGAAAAAAAGTCACTTAAAAAAAAAATATTTAGAAAAATTGAATTTTTATTAACAGGGGAAAATAAGACCTAGTGAAATAGAGTCTTTATTTCACATTCTAAATAAAATGATGCTTAATTATTTTTTTTAAATAATGGAAATAAAGCGGTGCTGTAGTGTTTTCAGAGGCAAAAGGAATTGTGCAAGGAAGAGCTAAGGCAGTGCGAAGAGTGGCTCAAAAGGGAGGATTCGAAGACTACGGGGCTGACTAGAATATAGAAAATTATTTAAATCTAGTTGAAAATATTCGAATTGTACAGTCGGCTACAATATATAATATAATTCAATATTTTTTAAGTGAAATGAAGTCTATAGGCTTTAAGCCCTAAGTAAACAAGTAATTAAATTATTAGATTGTGGATGAGCATTCACCAGGAATGCTCAAACTCCATAACCTAAAATAACCTTATATTAACTTTTTAGTCAAAAAATTAATGGTAAATAAATTCCAAAAAAAAATTTTTTTTAAACTTGAAAAGTAATGAATTGATCCCTTAGTACAGATAAGTTTTAAGTTTCTTTCTATTTTTAACTGCTTTTGTACTTATTAGAAGATTAGAATATTTTGATTAGATCTTCAAAACATTATTTTTAATACTATGTTCTAAAATTTTAATATCTATACAATTAAATTAGTTATTTTTTAACAGAACTTTATTTTAATTCTATTATATAATACTTATATACAACTTATTATAAAATTTTCAAAAATATTATTTTATCTATTTTTTCTGTAAGCAGTGACGTTTCGTCTTTTATTAATATGTAATCAATTGCTTGTTTCAGAGACTATTGGGGGTTAACATAAAGAAAAATAGCTATTATTATTTTTGTTATAGCTTTACGGAATTTTTTTGATAATAATTTAATCAGGAATAGAATTGTCTTCACTTTCTCGCATAATTAAAAAAAATTAAGAGCAGTTCCGCTTCCACATGCGATTTCCATTTGATAACTCTATTTCTTTGTGTTGGACTAATATTTGCACTTTATCGATTTAAATTTCTTTTCCACTAAGAGCTCAACATTGATGCCATTTTCGTAATAATGGTATTTCATTTTTTACGCAGTGCTTAGAGTGGCACAGTGCTTAAAGTGCTGAACTTTCATGCAAAAGGCCCGGGTTCGAATCCCAGTGAAAGTGAAAAAACTTTTCTGGGTTTCGTCTCGACTCAGCTACCATTCGCCATTGCGTTCAAACTAATGGCTTAATCAATGATTAATAATTATATATCTTTAATAAAAAATTCATTAATATAACAATATAAACAAATGCAAAATATAAAAAAATAATTTAATTCAAAAATAATAAAACTCACAGATATATAATACCATATAATTCAAACAAATTATTACATTATATAAAAAATACAATTGTATCTATTGAAAATCTAAGACGTTTCTACATGTTATAAAGCCTAGTACTATCTCATGTTTGAATTGTATGTGGAAATCATTAAGATCATTTCTAATAACACGAATATAATATGGCCCCTGTTCCAGCATGTACCTATGGTATAGACAGGCTTATTAGTCTAACAGTTAGCGCTAAACGAAAAAAAAAAAATTTCTTTGAAAAATATTAAATAATTGTTTCGGGCTTTTTTTTGAAAATACTGAGTCTAATTTTTTAAAGTTCGGTAATATGGTTTCTATTAGTTGGATTGGATTGTTAATGTTCTTGATCTAACCCTCAAAATAATTTTTTAATTATTTAATGTAAAAAAATTTATATAAAAATTAAATTTTATAATTGACTAGCTAATACCCGTTGCGCGTTATTGTGCTTCTCAATTTTGTCAAACAGCTCGACAAATAATTTATTTGAAACTTTCTTTTACTTTAAAGCGGTACTTAGCAAAATTCAACATAATTCGCTTCCAAAATATTTTTACAAAAAAAAAAAGTTTAATATTTGCAAAAAAAACTCGCTCCCAACTTGGCGATCCGTTAGAGTAAACTGGTTAGCTTATAGAAACACTGCCCATGCCCAAAGAACTTTATTTATACAGATTTTCATGATAATCTGTTGAGCATTTTAGAAGTCTATACGCTACAAACAAACAAACACATATATATATATATATATAGATAAAAAGTATTTGTATCAAAATCTTGTACGAGTACTTGTATTCATTTACTTTATTAATAAAATTTATTCAATTTATGGTTATATTGATTATTTAAAATATTGATTTACAATCTTTACTACTCAAATTAAAAAAAAAAAATACAAGTAATGAAATATTTCAAATTTTAAAAAATTTATTTTCAGATAGCAATGCCATCCTAATTAGATGTCCTTATCGTCAATTAAATTTTCAAAAAATTATTGGATACAGACCTTCACGGAGTTTACTGACACCATTAAATTTATTATATGCTAATGATGTAAATACTGATAGAATCAGTAGATCATCATCAACATCATCAACAACAGCAACAGAGCTTTTTAATCTTAATTGTTGGAAGTCTTGTCATAATGATGAAGATTGTATTGGTTATGTGTATCTAATGGATGAAAATAATTGTTTAAAATTTAATAATATTAATAGATCTATAAAATATGAAAATATACAAAAAGATATTGACCTAGTACCAGATGAGAATGCAATTTATTTTGAAAAAACATGTCTTAATAGTTAGTATTATTATTATTATTATTATTAAATAGATAAAATTAAAATTACTTTTGTTTTTTTAATTAAATATTTATATACATCAAATAATCTTTTATAAGTATATTATTATATTAATAATTAATACTTTTATTGTTTTTTTCTATTATATTTTTTTCTATTTAAAATTAAAAATAAAAAATTATTTTTCTAGTTCCGGATAATTGTAAACAGAAATATTGGCCTATAATTAAAATTCCCGGCAGTAAACTTATATACCAAGGAAAAAAGATGGTTAAATCATTAGTCACGAAGCGTGAATGTGCGGAAAGATGTATTTTTGAAATGGAATTCACTTGTCTATCAGCAACATTTACTCCATCATATAAAAATAATCAGGCAAGGTCAGATTTAAAAAAAAATGATTTTAATAAAAAAAAATTTTTTTAAAGGCGCAAATTTTTTTTAATTGATTAGTATTTATTAAACCACTTGTCTTTATTTATGTGTAATAATGTATAAGTCCTATTATATTAATAGAATTTTAAATATCTTTTTTTTAAAAATTTATTAATTAAAACAATAGTGAAATTAAAACAAAAAAAAAATTAATATCTATCTCGAAAATAATAAGGTATTCTTCTTCTGCTATGGCGCTACAGTCCGTTGTCGAACCTTTGGCTCCTGTAGGTTTCGTAACAATATTTTTTACTGGATAGGGCTGTTAACCGTATGCCAAACCCCCATCTTTGGAGGGCCGTTGGGTTTGAAGAGTTGCTTCAAAATTTGCCATATAATGCGTTGAAGTTCTCATAACTATGTTACGAGTTCAACTGCATTATATAGCGTTTCCCTACTTCCTGAGACGCCGATGTATGTGGCCATTCAGGTTGCAACTATTCTTCCCTCCTCCTTTCTCAACCGGGCTTGGGACCGGCTGCGGCGGAGTTATAATAAGGTATATGATTCGGTATTAAATTGGAAATACAGTTACTTATCCATACTCTTATTTCAACTACTATGGTCTTATAATTAATAATCCAATAAATAAATTAATTGTCATTCAATTATATAATATGTAAGGTGCAGGGTAAGAACCTTTCCCATTGCGACTTATGATCCTGGGAGTTCAGATATAGGGGCTTGTGAACCTGGGAGTCTGATTATAACCTGCCTTTCCAAAAAATAGCTTCTACAATATGGTCTGATATTTTTTAAAAGTCACTAACACCGTCTAATTTAGAAGTTTTTTCATAGCATCTAATTTTTTAATTTTCTTGGTATTGAATTTTATCTTTATCACTTACTTAGGGTCATAACTTCCAAAAGGAACTTATGTCCCACTTATCAAGAAACTTGTCTCACGTAAATATTTTAAAGTGAGTACAAGGTGCTTCGTGCTTTTTGCCTCAATAAAAGAGTCATAAGTCTCTAAAGGAATTATGACCCAGGGATTTATAACCTTGCACCATTATGTAACATTCAAAAAAGTTTTTTTTTTAATTAATTGTTATAAATCACAGTAAATATGAAATATGAGAACATAAAAAAAATTACTGAATACCAGAACATATTGCACCAACAACTTATCCCTTATCAAATTATCATATTTTTGATAAATTTTTATTGCACCAAAATCATATTTAGCAACAAGCCCATAAAGTTTGATTAGCAAAAATCAAATTACTTATTAAAAAAATGATTATTTGATTGGTGATAATGATTATTTGATATACCAACCACTTCTGGTGCAATAGGGCCCAGGAATAGAATAGAATAAACTGTGTTAACACTGAAATATCCACACAAAGCATTTATTTACCTTTTTTTTCACATTTTTAAGATTAAATCTAATTGTAATATATTAATATTAGGTAAGTGCGCTCCTAGCTCCGCGAACCTATTTTACAAAAGCATCCAATCTTTATATCTTTTACAAAATAACAGAGCTTCAGAGTAATTATAGGACATAAATTTCTTAATTGTATAACGGGTAGTGGGTACACGTACCTATCGGTTTAGACTAACTATTATTTTCCGGAAAAATGCTAATTCTGATTAAATCTATACCCTTGAGTTTATATCAATCTTATCTGTTTAAAAACAACACAAACGTAATAACAATTTTACTATACCCTTAATATTTCACTAAAATTTATACACAAGTGTATAAAAAAAAAAAATTCGTGAAATTTTTAAGACGTAATGATTATTATTGAATTAAGGGAATATTCAATAAAAAACTCACGAATTAAATGGTAATGTTTTTTTTTTTTATATTACAATTATTATAAAAATATATCCAATTGATATTGAATTTATTTATATATAATATGTATACAGAGTGTCTCGTTATTAACTACACTATGCTATGTGCTATACAGATTCTTATTAAAAAGTATTTCGTTTTTTGTATGGTGACTAAGCTGAAGCTCTTCTAACTTCCAAGATATTCAAACCTAAATGTTGGGATGTAAATTTCGGTATTTTTTTTGATTTAAAAGGGTAATTAGACCTTGAAACTAAAATTACTTAAAATTAAAGTTAAAGATTCAGTGATATTAGAAATTTTGGAAAACGTAAGACTTTCTCATTTCAAAAACAAAAAGGTTAATAATTAAACATTTTATCAGGGCTGTGAAGTCGGAAGTCTTGAATTCAGAATGTAAATTTTTTTAATGGAGTTAGAGTGGGGAGTCGACAAATATTTTACGACTTCCACTGCAACAACAAAATAATTTTGAAATTTCATATTTGATATGTCGACAATTGAAAACTTAGAAACCCACAAAAACACATATGTTTATTATGTACATGTGTGTACTTTTATGAAATTATATTTTCACCAAATATAATATAAAAAAAAATTAAAGCAAAACTTTTTAATTTTGATAAGTGGTAGTAGGAGTCGGAGTTGAATTACCAAAATTTTAAACACTAAAGACGAAGTCGAATCAAATTTTGGCTGACTCCCCAGCCCTGCTTTTTATAACTCTCAAAGTAAATTGTGTGAAAATTTTCATACGAAGTTAGATTTTAATTAAGTAAAACTAAAAAAAAAGTAAGACAATTACGTTTAAGTTCACATATTTTGAAAAAACTAAAAGAGTCTTTACTTAGTTTCCATCAAAAAAAGAATCCTTCTCACAAGAATCTATAACAGCTGGGTGGCACAGTGGTTGAGTTTCTTTGAGAAACTTTTCTGGTTTTCGACTCGAGTCAGCTACCATTCGCCATTGGGTTCAAATTAATGGCATAATCAATAATTAATAATTATAAATCTTTAATAAAAAAAATACTTTAATATAGAAATAATATAAATAAATGCAAAATGTAAACAAATAATTTAATTAAAATAATATAACTCGCTTATATAGAATACCATATAAGTAAAATATAAAATATTACAATATAAACAAAAAACTAGAATTGTAAATATTGAAAATCTAAGACGTTTCTACATGTTACAAGGGCTAGTACTATCTCATGTTTAAATAAGACAATTCTAATAACACGAATATAATATGACCCGCTGATCCAACATGTACCTATGGTATAGACAGGCTTATTAGCCTAACAGTTGAACAGTTAGCGCTTAAAAAAAAAAAAAAAAATATTATAACAATATGGTTAAATATGGTGCACCCTGTATTTGTATAGTTATTTATTTACAAATGAAAAAAAACAATGAAGATGAATTACCTGGAATGTTTTATATATTGTATAACATATTAATAACGCCGGTATTTATATATTATTATCTGTTATAAAGCTTTATAAACTTTAATGGATATATGATTACATCATTGAATAGATGTAAAAAAAAAACAACAACAAAATAAAAAAAAACAAAACCAAAATATTATTTGCAGTAATAAATTTGTTCAAAGAACAAAACAATCATCAATTACATACATACAATAAAAGCTGTTAAAAATCAAAACGTTGAACAGAATAACTTTTGTTTTTTACATGTCTGCTAATGTCTGGTTAAAAAGTTTGTTGTTGTTGGTTTCTGTTTTGGTATTCCATCATTTTAAATTTAATTTTTTTTTTTTTTTTTGTTAATTATTCGTGTTCATTCTCTTTGAAATTGATGCATTCTTTTAATTATTTATTTATATATTATATATTTCATTATTTTAATTATTTCTAAATGAATGAATCATTATTATATATATTAAAGGTTAACCTATAGGTCATATGATGTAAAATAAAAATGTTTATTTTGTATTTTCATTTAAAATTTTCTTAAATATTAATTTGAATTTAAATCAATAGAAATTTTAATAATGATAAATTATTTTAATATTTTTTTTTTTGTGAATAATAACTAATTAAGTTATTAAAATATTTATGACTATTCATCATTCATTTGTTAAATATTTAAATTTTGTGTGCTCATCACTTATATTTGTTACAATTTTTTGAAAGAAACATTTAAAAAATTTATTGTATATAATATCTATATAATAAATCTTAAAAAAATTACAAAATTAAATCTTTTAAGTTTTAGATTCAATTGATAAATCGCATTTAATAAATTTAGTTCAAATTTTATAAATATAAAGAAATTTTAAATGAAAATATAATTATCATTGACCATTTTCAATAGCGATGCATCTTTTATATTTTGTGCTGATGAATTTCAAATTTTGTAACTGATGATAAGTTTTTTTAAAATACAGATTATTTATTTGATAACTACCTATTCTCAAAATCTCAAATGCTTATTGGCTCCAAACATAAAAAAAATAAATAATCTAAACGTATACTAATGTATATATATACCTATATATATACCGCGCTATATACCAAATACCGCGTATAATAAAAAAAATAAAAAAATGTACTGAGTCCACCACAGAACCAACCGATATTACAGAAAAAGCGTAAAGCGTATTTTACCTACCTAACCATTTTTATCAAATCAATATGATATAACGTTTAATAATAAATCATATAGATAGATGTATGTAATACGCTTTTTATTCAAGGTAAAGTAACTCGTTATTGTGTTAATAATTTCCAACAAGATTTTTGAAAGATTCAAAAATATACATACGAAATTAGTTTATTATCTATCAGTTAAGACGTTAATTTTTTGTCATTTTAAATTTTGCAATGCGGTATACCTCATCAACAAAACCAAGCAATTTTTTGAGATACTAAATTTTTTAGGACACTAAATTTCTTTGGATCAAAAAGCTATCTATTGTAAACTTGAAGCTCTTTATTTGTGTAATAACTTTTATTTTGATAAATTTTTTTGTACAATTTTTGGTTTACGAAATATTCAAATCAAACTTAAAAACTACCCTTGAGAAGTGCCCCTTTTTGGTTACCCGATTATCTGCCAAAGTTTATCAATTCAAGATATTAACATCAAAACCTTATATATGAAATTTGAAAACATTTTACTCAACTGTTTAGGCTGTAAACACACACACATTCATAGACGAACATCACAAAAAATATTGTTTTGGGATTTCTTCACCCTGGAGTAATGCATATTTACAAAAATCTCAGTTTCCAATTTTTGCTGCGAAAATACTACTAACCACCTATTATATTTCATATATAGCGGTTAGTTAAAATTTAACTTATATACGTACCAAAATAAATATTAAGCATTTTCTAGTTGGTACAAAATCATGAATATAGAAGTTTTAAAGAAAACTTGGCTGTAACGGCAGTGATGGTTAAGTCAACTTTTATCATTTTTATTTATTTATTTATTTGAATATTACGTATTACAATAACTTCGCAATATTGGTAAAGCCCTCGGCTGCCAGGGCCATTGTGGGCTGATTCTAATTAATCTTTCAATTTTTATATCTTATTTAAATTTGAATCTTAAAACTATTTTTATAATTATCTTAATTAATCAATATGCTTATTTAAAGTTATACTACCTTTTTTCTAATTTGCAATTTTGAAAATACTTTTTTGATTTCTTAACTAATCCATATGTATAATTTAATTTAAATATTTTAAAATTTTTAGTCATTATTTAAATAATGTACAATAATATTGATATTATCATTTTTAAAGTTTCGCTGTTTTTATTCACTAGCATCTGATATATTTCGAAAAGTTTTTCT
Organism: Dolichopus griseipennis; assembly: GCA_963082915.1. Classification (NCBI taxonomy): domain Eukaryota; kingdom Metazoa; phylum Arthropoda; class Insecta; order Diptera; family Dolichopodidae; genus Dolichopus; species Dolichopus griseipennis. Next base: position 57,262,711 of record OY720441.1, read on the forward strand.
TTTGAAAGTGGTTACTAGTGGTGTTCAAAATTGAGGTATCATTTTAATTTTAATAAAAAATTACTTTTTTTTGAAATATTAAATATATTTTTATTTTAATTTATTACAAATAGGTTCCGGTTAATAATGAAAAATTATGTCGACCAAGTGGCCCCCCCCCCCTACTATTTCGGCAGGCTTCCAATCTTTTACCAAAATTCTGAATCACGTTGTTCAATAAACTGTTCTCAATGGTTGAAATCTGCTCGATAATGTTCTTTTTTAAGCTCTTGAATTCTTGTAGGATTATTGCTGTACACTTTCGATTTCACAAAACCCCACAAAAAAAAAAAAATTGCCAGTTTCTAGAAATTTATCAACCATCAGCTTGATGGCACGATTTGTTGAAGCATTTTCTCTACCAAATTTTGTTCGAAATTTCCTAATTACATCTTGAAAACTTTTACCATTTTCAAAAAATGTTGTCATAACAAAAACACATGTTGTTCCTTCGTGTAACGTTCCATATTAACTAACCGGAATGTATTTAGAATATACCTAAAGAAACCTCGTATAAAAATTCCAGGTAGAAAAAAAATGGCGGCAAAATCAAAATGATACCTCAATTTTGAACACCCGTTATTTGCAACATAATAAATTTGTTTATACATTTTTATATACATATTAATAATATTTGTCAAATATCAAATTTTTTATTTCAAATTATCTATTCATACATCTTTTCTCCACCCAAAAAAAAAAAAACAAAAATATAGATTTAGTGATACTATAACTATATCATCTGGAGAAATTCTTGGAAGTTGTGTATTAAATGACAAAGATAAAAATCAATCACCAGATTCATATAAATCAGGTTTAATTGATGAAGAATACATTGAAAATCAATGTATAAATAAACCAATTGAAAATATTAATTGTTCATATGAATTATATTCAAATAGTACGTTTATAATACCTGAAATTCGATATGATGGATTAACACAAAAACAGGTAATAAAATTTAAATTTTCCAATAATAATTATTATTTATAAGTTAAAACACATACTCCGATACATATTACATATTTAATACATATCAATCATGCATTTTATTATTATGATTTATGATTAATGATATTTCATTATTTTTTTTTTATTATTATTCAATTTATATTGTAAATACAAATACGATTTAGTGCCAAGAAAATTGTTCAAATGAAATTCGATTCCATTGTCAAGGTGCATCATTTGTACAATATGATATTGAAGATCAGAAATCTCAATGTTATCTTCATTCAGAAAACTTCATATCAATTGGTTCCAAAGCTTTAAAATTAAAAGAGAATTCAATTTATTTGAGACGAGTCAAATGTCTTAATGGTAAGTATATAATATGATCGTTATTAATATATTTAAATATATATATACATATGTGTGTACATATATGTGGATATTAATAGAGCTTTTTATTTGGCATAACATTTATTAATTACGTAGATAAGTTTTTTCAATTAAATTTAGAGTAATAAAATGTGATGGATTTTATAAAATTATTGAAAAACGGATAATCTAGATAATTTTGAAATTTCAAGTATTTTATATGTAATTTTATAGCACGTTACAAAGGAGGAAATATTTGATTTTTGAGTTAATTTACATATTTCGGATTCCTTCAAAATTTTCCCAGTTGCTTAGGGCTTACTGTATAAATTTCTTCATTAGTTTTAGAGTTATCTTGCGACGAATTTCCTATTCCTTCAAATTTTCCCAGTTGCTTAGGGCTTACTGTATAAATTTCTTCATTAGTTTTAGAATTATCTTGCGACGAATTTCCTATTCCTTCAAATTTTCCCAGTTGCTTAGGGCTAACTATATAAATTTCTTCATTAGTTTTAGAATTATCTTGCGACGAAGATATGTCCATATCTAACTTGTTTCCTCTTGGTTGTAATATAAACATCACTATAACAAAGTTAATATACTCATATACTTTAAGCCTTTAGCTGTAGGTTTTAATAAGTTGGCGGTTTCGCTTGTTAACTAAAGTTAATTAAATAAATTGAAAAATTTTTGTAATATGTCTATTGTACAATCTCTAGTTGATATACCTTTTCCTTTTAGAAAAACATTTTGTATTAAAATTATTAACATTTTTGTATATCATTCTAGTTTCTGTTCAATGCACAAATGATGAAATGTTAATAAAATTTTCAACAGATGAATGGTTCCATGGCAGATTATATGTAAGCTCACATTCCGAAGACTGTTCAGTTAATGGAAATGGATTTAGGTATTATATCCAAATTGGATTTATTTTACACTAAACAACTATTAATAACTTTGTTAATACAATTTCAGTACTATTTTACGTTTACCAGTTGGTACAGAAGAAAGAGAAAGTCAATGTGGAGTTCTGAGAGCATATCAAGTTGCTCCATCTTATAAGAGGTTTTGATAAAAACTCTTGAAAAATGAATACTATCCTAATTTTCATTTATTTTTCAGAACTTTTATTTCTACTTTAGTTGTTGTTCAACAAAATGCCAATGTACAAACTCAAGGTGATCGAATTATTAAAGTTGGTTGTATAATAACATCAATGGATAATAAGATTCCGGATCCTTTAGCTCTTGAAGCTATAAATCCAAACTTAACAGAACGAAACCCAAAAGAATTGTAAGTATTAAAAATCTGAACTATGAAATTGTATTCCATTTATATAATTTTTGTGTTCATTTTAATACAGGGTGCATCCACAAAATCAAGAACCGATATTTTTAAATACAACAACAAATCGTACAAGTGCAATATCAATGCAAATAATAGATTTAAGTAAACAATATGAAACAAATGATGTTCAAATTGGTCAAAATTTAGAATTTCGTATAATTGAAACACCAATTGATAAATATTATGATTTTAAAGTATCATCATTAACAGCCAAATCAAATGGACAACTTTTCCATTTAATTGATAAAAATGGTTGTCCAACTGATCCAGCAATATTTCCACAATTAGAAAAATTAATTATTGAAAATAAGAAAATTTTGAGAGCTAAATTTAATGCATTTAAATTTGCTGGATCATCACTGGTTAGTTTTGATGCAGTTTTACAATTTTGTTTAATGGAATGTCCAAATTCAAATTGTGAAAATCCAATGGGAACCGATCTATTGGGAAGAAGAAGAAAACGTGATGGTAATGATGAGGACAGCAATATTGTTAATGCAGATGAAATAAATGATAGTATAAGTTTTGATCAAGCTATTAAAGTTCAAAATTCTTTATATGTAACATCAATTGGTGAAAAACGCAAATTGGAAGGTAATGGCACTGAGTTAATGGCTAAAATTGAAGTACCTTTAAGTTTAAATTTGAGTGTTCATGGTCAACCGATATGGGATGGTAAAGAAGGAATGGTATATGGTGAAAGTGGTTTAGTTATAAATCCAAATAATAATGGTATTTATTTATTTTTTTATTTAAATATATTAAATAGTTAGATTTAATAATTTTATTTATTTTAGGAAATCAAAATATGTATTCAAATGTTGGAACGATATGTATAAATACAAGTTTACTAGTCGCTTTAATTATTTTTGGAATAATATTTCAAATAGCACTTTTATTTGGTTGTTGGTATTTAATATTAAAATATAAAAAATTAGCTGAAATGAACGAAGATCGAAAATCATTACAAACAATTCATGAACATTTACAATATATTGATAATAATAGAAGAGTACATTGGGGAGAAAGTTCTAATTTTGCATTTTAAATTAAAATTGATAATTAATTTAAAAAAAAAAAATTAAACACAATTATTATTTAAGTATAATATATAATGTATAATATATAATAATATAGAGAGTTATTTAATAAAAATTAAAGTATATAAAAAAATTCAAATAAATGAATAATTAAGTACTTCGTAAAGAAATACATTTCATACAGTTCTGAATTGATACAAAAGAATGTACGCCTTTAAGTCAACGTTTAAAAATGGGGGTTGCTTATCTGTTTTATTAAAAGCACTTGTTAATTCTTCAGAGGACACTTCCTATCCATTTGCCATCTTCATTTCATTAGAATACAAGCAAGTAGTTCTTCCTTCTACTATCCTTGCTACACCGTAATTATAGATTTTAAAGAGTAGGACCCTTACTTTACCAGGCTTAAACCACTTATACACTCTTTCGATCTATGCCAAAAAAAAGTTTCATAAATGTATAGTGATATGAAAACTATTTTTACATCTTTAAATAAAAATTAAAGTGGATTTATCACCATTCAACTATTTTAGTATTATAGTATATATATATATCTTAATAATAGAAGAAGATTGTCTTTTTAATTTTAAATCTATTTTGAAAAATATTTTAAGAGACTTCTCCATTCAACCCATGAAGAATACGCAATCATCTTATCATATAAGAAATCGAATAGTCTCTTATGGTCGTAAATTTGCTGTCAATATGCATATTTTGAATTTACGACCAAAAATTATGTAAAAAATCATTGCTAACTGAACCTGGTCGTAAATGTGAAATATGTGTAAAGTAAACGTCAACTATGCAAACTAAATTTTTTATTTACAATTAGTTTACCAAGTAGTAAGTTACAGTTTTTTGAGCGTTCAGCGTTGTTTTATTTTTATGATTAATAATGTAAGTAAGAAAATATTATGTCTTTTTTTGTAAATTAATTTAAATTTAAATTAACAGGAGTGAAACTGAAAGTGAATCAGAAAGTTTGTTGTGGGACACATCCACCTTAAAACTACTAATTTGTACAAGATTAGAGATGGAAACTCATTTCAAAAGTGGAAAACAAAAACAATCTGTTGATTTTATATCCATTGCAAAACTAAAAAATTTACTTTTACGACCACAAATTTATTTGTAAATTGAATGTCTACTGATTGCAAATTGTTTGGTCTTAAAATCATAATAAATGTGTAATGGCATATTTTACGTCAAAAAGTTTACATTTACGACCACACCTGTCCTTCTTATTAGAATTTTAGGAAATTGATAAAGAAATCTTAACAAAAACTCGTTATATTAAAATTTTTTTATTTTATATTTGTCATTGAATTTTAGAAAAAGAAAAGTTACATTAATGTCATGATTATAAAATAGTAATATTGTTTAAATGTAATATAATGATAGTAATAATATCTGTAATATATTATATAGTGTAATATATTATAGTAATATAATGAATGTTATCTTAATAGCACTTGTAATAAGTCATATCAGTTAGAATAAAATGTTTTATTAAATTACTTTGATTAGATAATAAAAAAATATCGAAAATATAATGTTATCTAATTCGAATTAAAGTGTATTCGATTAAATTATTATTATATTTTGTAATATAACTTTTTATATTTATGTTATGATATGTATTACTTTAAATTTTTTCTATAAACATAATTTCTTATTCATTAGATTCTAATCTAATAAATTTCACCTACATATTTTATAGTAAATAAGAATAATAATATAATATATAGAAAATACATTGTATACTAAAAACAATTCAAGGTAATTTGAACTCATAAGATATATATAAAGTTGACTACTTTACAAAGCTCAGAAAAGGTAAAATTGCTCCAAGAAACTCAAAACAAACATTGATGATTCGTGTTCAATAAAACAATGAGATCAAAAGTATTAATCTTATTATACAAGTCTCGCAGTTCTTTATTTTTAATATAACTGAGAGGGTTTTTAAACGTAATTATCCTAAATTAATTTTTTTGTATAAAGTTTACTAGGTGTCTTCCATATTTTATTTAAAATTGTTTTAATTTTTCATTATTACATAAAAAATAATTAATTTTATTTTGAAATCTATTTAATTTTTAATATTTTTTCCTTTAACATAAACTTTCATAATATTTCGATCATCACCAGTATAAATAAATCTTTGAAGAATTTCCATAAATTTTTCTGCAGGTGATAATTCAATATCTCTTGGTATATCAATTGGAACAATTGGAAACTGATCAATATCAATTAATAATGCATCAAAATCTTTTCCAATTTTAAAATTTCCAGTAATATTATCCATAGATAATGCTTCGGCACCAGCTAATGTTGCCAAATATATTGCATTTTTAAAATTAATTACTTTCGTTTCAGGATTATCAAAAGCAATATGATGTGATACTTCCATTGCTCTTAAAATTGCATCTAAAATTGATGGACTATTGCCACCAGAAACATCTAGTAGTAAAATAAATATAAAAAAAATATTTATTTGATAATTTGAAAATAAAATTTGCAATATTTAAAACATACCAGTTCCTAAACCAACTTTTATTCCTTTTGAAAGTAATCTCATTACATCACATCTGCCTGAACCTAAATTAGTATTAGAGCTTGGACAATGTGCTATTGAGGTTTTTGTATCAACAAATATATCTAATTCACTATCTTCTAAGTGAACTGCATGAGCCATTATGGTCTGATTATAAATGGTAAATAATAAAAAAAATAATATTAAAAAAAAATTTAGTAAAAAAGAGTTTTTTTAGTAATTTAGTAAAAAATTTATCCTAAATTTAAACTTACCTTATTTGAAAGTAAACCAGCTTCCTTATATACTTCAGAATACAATTTACCATTGAATAGTTCCTTAGCAAATTTTATTTCATCTAAATTCTCTGAAATATGACTCTAAAAATACATATTTTTATTTTATCACTTGTTTTAAAAATTACAAAAAACAAATATTTTTCTTACCTGTATATGAAGATTTTTAGATTTGGCTATTTCAGCTAAACCTTTCATCAATTCCATTGTACAACTGACAGCAAAACGTGGTGTTATAATTGGTTTTACTAAATCATTTTTTAAATCTTCAATTTTTTTAACAAAATCTTTTGTTTCTGATAACGAATCATTCGGTTTTTCACTACAAAAGAATGTAATAAAAAATTTAAATGGTTAGTACCTATATCCCAGCCTATTTCATAAATATTGACGGACGAAAATTTAACAATTCTTAAAATTTTTGTTAAGGAATTAGTCAATATTTGTATAAAAAAATCCGGACACTGTTATAATTTTAAATTTGGCATATTTTTTTTTTTATTTCTTACATATAAAATGATGGGCAATTTTGATCTGAACAAACTTTGCCAACTAATGCTCTTTGGCCTTGTTTCATAGCCTCTTTTGCTAAAATAATTGTTCCATTTTTATGATTTGTTCCAAAATATGAAGCTAAAGTTGTCCCATGTCGTATAGTTGTTTTCTAAAAATATTTGAAAATTTTTAAGTAATTACTAGTTTACTAAGTAAGTTTAAAGGAACTTAATATATGAAGAGTTCTGACTCCACGTCATTTGAATAGAATTGATATTTACATAAATAAAATGTAATTGTTTTTAATTTTTTTTCAATAAATCGGATATTAAATAATTAAAAAGGGGGTTCCCCAAAATTACGAAGCATTTAGGAAGTTATTATAATTATGTAAAAGTAAAATTTGTTTTTTTTAAATTTTAAAATTTTTTAAGAGCATCCCTGATTAAAAATCTTGAGCTAACAACAAACTATTATTAATCCCATTATTTCCCTCATTTTATATTTTACATACCACAACTTGATGATAAACTTTTGTAGCATATTCTTCATTACCGTATTTTGATTCTAATGGAAATGTATATTTATTTAACCATCCTAAAAGTGGTAAATCCAATCCAAGACCAATTTGCGGATATTGAGGTCCATGTATATGACAATCTAAAATTAAAAGAAATATTTTAAATAAAGTGTAAAAAAAAATTAACAAAAAATGTTTTAACTACTTACCAACAAAACCCGGCATTAAAAATTGTGTTTGTGTGAGTTGAATAATTTCAACAGGTTCATTTGGTTCAATATAATTTTTCCATTCATTTGCATCATTACCGTATGCTTTAATCTATACAAATATTAATTTTTTGGATATAAAATTTAATTTTAAATTTGTTTTATATAAAAAACAATTCTTCACCTTTCCATTAGTAGTTACTAATACAAAACCATTGATAAATTCATCAAAATTATCAAATGATCTTGGATTAAAAATATTTCCAATAAACACTTTACTCATATTTGTATTAATATTTGTATTATTTTATCAATATCCGTATTATTTATTTATTTTCTAAAAGTGTTTGAATTTTTTTCTTATCACTTGGGTCAAAATATTTTTTTTTATTTTAATTTGATTTAAAATGTTAAACTTGAAATGTTTGAATTTATATAACAATTATTTTGGATTTAGATTATGAATTATGATTGATAAATATTAAGTATTAACTTAGTATATGCCCTTTGTACAATTTAAAAAAAAAAACTACGATATTAAAACGTGAGGAAATTAAATTTTCAAATAATACAAAATGAACCCTCCGAATGGAAATTGTACACTGAACTGAATATTATTTTACTTATACAAATTACAAATGTACAATAATACAATACAATAAACCTCCGTAATGAAAGTAAACAGACTGGAATTCGAATATTTTATTTTTGTTTTTTATTTTAGAATTTTTTTTTTTTAATTAATCGTTTATTTTTGAGAGAGAACATGTTCTTTAAAATATTCTGAATAAAATTAAATTTAAACGGTTATGTCGTTGATCATCTTATTATAGGATAAAATTTTGTGGAGAAATAGAATATGATAATAAATTTTATTAATATAAAGTAATAATATAGTAATACTTTTATTAAATATTAATTAATTTAAATACTAGTGTTGCCTAGTATTACTAGGGTTGTCTAATTCGAGCGATTTTCGCACTCAAATTATTACTTATTTATATTTATAAACAAATAAGTGAGCCGCGAATGACAAGGGTGTTACTGAATAAGTCGATTAATATAAACAAATAATTGAGCCTCGACCGGCAATTGTGTAACCGTATAAGTTAATATATACTTGTGTCGCGAAAAGCTAAAAACTCGAGCGATTTTCGCATTCAAAATATTATTGAATTTATAAACAAATAAGTGAGCCGCGAATGATAATGGTGTTACTGAATAAGTCGATTAATATAAAAAAATAATTGAGCCTCGATCGGCAATCGTGTAACCGTATAAGTTATTTTATACTTGTGTCGCGAAGAGCTAAAAATTCGGACGATTTTCGCATTTAAAATATGTATTATTGAATTTATAAACAAATAATTGAGCCGCGAACGGCAATTGTGTGACCGAATAAGCCGATTTTTATATATATTTATTTCACAATATTTTTGCACTTATCAGGGACATATTAGACTACATTATTAACAAACTACATAATATTTCAAGGTATTTAAGAAAATAAGTTCCAAAAGAAGTCAAAAAAATGCAACGTCAACAAAATAAAATTAATTAAACAAAAAAAGATAGCTGAATTGGCTTAAATATAATGATTAATGACTTTCAATTAGTATTAATGAAAAAAGTATATCTGTATTTCAATTGTAGGTGATCTCTTTTGACTGTATGTATTTTTATTTTAAAGTTGACTGTACTGTAATTTAACTATGGATTTTTTCATTTACCTGAATAATCGTTTGACTCGCTGCTATTCAAATGCAATGTATGTATGTATTAATGCATTCAAGTGTTTGAATAAACAGTACATAATTTATAAATTATGTACATATATAGTCCATATTTGGTTTGGTATTATAAATTAAATTACTAAAGTTAGAATGTTGTTTTCAAAAATATATATTTATATATATGTATATGTGTTTGTATATTTTACTAAAGTTAAAAATATTTTAAGAATGAGAATAAAACTTATTGAGTTGATTAGATACAAATTTATAATTTTATTTTTACTGGAAACGCAAACGAGTGTAACGTCGACACACATAATACAATAATTGAATTTGGAATTTGGATAGTAAATTTATATTTTGAATACATACATATATGTTTCCAGATTTATTTTTTGTATATTATATACAAGAAAAAAGTATTAATTTAAATATATAAGTACGTTATCAATTATTAACTTTGCATCATTTTTGAATTTCTTAAATTTTTAATATTAGATAATAAGATGGTAAAAATATCAAAATTATAATTAAATCTTAATTCGAATATGATATTTCAAATATGTGAATTAATATTAAAAGTAAAACATACTATATTACCTAATTATTTAAAAATTAATAAATTAATGATCCAGAAATACTAAAGCGAAGGATTTATTATTATTCTCTGAAATTACATCCAAGAAATTTAAATCTTCCAACGTTTTTTATTAATTTTTTTTATTTTTTGTTTAATAATAGGGAAAAGTTTTATTAGTAATTAATTGTAGGATCAGTTACTTAGAAGTACCTATATATAATTATGAACAATTTAATGAATATAAAAAAATTAAAATAAATAAGATCAAGGATCAAGGGACGAAGAAAGAAATGATTCCCTTAAATAAACATCAGCTAAATGACGAAGCAGCAATATCAATTCAAAACGTAAAATCTCAACTTAATGTTATAATTTTTTAACAAAATTAAGTTGTAATTTTTTCTTGTATATACAATGTAAATAAATCTGATTTAAGTTTTACATGGTGTTATTTTTAAAAATTGTTTTTAAAAAATAACTTCTAAACCTTTATTTAAGACTTAATATATGTTAATATTAAGACTAATTAAGTAAGTGATATAAACAAAATTTCATACTGCGAAATAACTTTTTATCTTTCAATATTTGCCCAATAAAAAAATTCTTTAATGCAATTCATGAATTTTTATAAAGCGATTTTTTTAAAAGTTATTTATTTTTTCATTGTAAGAGATAAAAAAAATTGAGAGTTTGTACGTTTAATATTTTAAACTAAATATTAAAGATATTATTTTTTAAATTATCGTCTTAAAAGTAATAACAAGTAATAAATGCAATGTACTTTGCATACATCAAGATTTCGTGATATTCCATTATTCTTGATCGTAAAGAATATACAATCATATTATGTACATACATATATATTATATACTTATATTTTATAATTTATATAAAAATTAATGATACATGAAAGAGAATATTATATTTAAAAAGCGTAGAGTATTGCCATTTTTATTTCTGCAATTATATCAATAAGGATAAAACAAAAACCAGAAACAATAGAATTACAAAAGTTTAAGAAGCTAAATTGTATAAACGATCAAAATTGCAAGTGGTAAGATAAATTATTAAGAAAAACAAGTTGTACTGCCCACACAACTATTCATATAACTCTATTGAAACTCTATTGTTTTACTATTGAAATTTTCGAAAACAGCTTTAAAAAGATTACTAACTTTTTTTTGTTATACTGAAGCTTAAAATTAAATAAAACAATGGGTTACAGAATGTAAATGTAGACTTTTTATTCATATTTTTTTTACAAAACAATATTTTATCAAACTTTTTTACTTAAATGATAATTTGGAATACTTCATAACATACAAAATCAGTTATAAAACATTTTTTTAAGTTAATAAGTTTAGAAAATCAATTTCTTGTAATTAAATATACACTTTTTCTATAACAAATTTAAAATAATTCGAAATATCCTTGTTTGTAATATTTTTATTAATTTTGTCAATCAAATAATTTCGAATATCCATATCCCAAAAATCAATCCAAAAGAAAAGATTCATGATTAATTTTTTTCCTTCAATAGGATTTGCGCATTCTGCCACTTCTATTTTTTCGATATTTGTAATAACATCCTCAATCTGTTCTCCTAAAGATTTTAAAAACAAGGTATTTTTCTGTTTTCCTAAATTTGTAAGAGTAACTAAAACTCTTTCTGAAATAGTGTCTTTTGATAGCATTTCCGGAAGAATAAGCAGTAAAGATGAAAACTCATTTTTCCTACAAAAGAATTTAAAACAGTTTTTTAAAAGTTTTGACTACTTTAATAAAATAAAATATTGATATTTTTGACATATTTTATCCTTACCCATAAAGCGGCAACAAATCATCCTTAGATAATACTATATCACAAAATAATGCCAGAATACTTGGTGAAAATTTTTTTGGGAATTTGTCATTTCTATATTGATTAATGACAGTTTTCAACAACAATAAACATTTTGCTTTGTCAACCTGAATAAAGAATTTTCCGTTCACTAACAAGACAGATCTTAAAGTTTTTTCAAAAGATTCTAGACTTTCAGATGGAATCCGAAGATTTTCAACCATTACTAAAAATAAAAATAAAATTAAAAAATATATTGAAGAGAGGTATATAAATCTTACATTGCATGTAGTCTAAAATTGATTTTGAAAATTTATGATTTTTAACAATGTCAGACTTATGAAAAGTATTGTAAAGATAAATTAGAGTCATATTTTGCTTGGCACAACCAATACCACCCGATGTCTGTATATTTTTTAAAATTTCTTTATTTTTTTTCTTATCAGTATCATTTTTTCCATCAAACTGTTGGTATGGAAATTTACTGAATAATTGAGTAGTATAGTCAGATCCAAATCCTTTTCTAAACCACAATGACAAAGAAAAATCAATATTTAGTTTATCTTCCCATATTTCTACCATTTCCCACAAACATTCTATTATTTCAAGAACAGTTTTTAAAGTAGATGCAGCTTCACTTGAAAGAACTAATTGTGTTTTAAATGATACACCTTCTGTAAAAACCGGTCTTACCTCCATCCAAGATTCAAGTAATAATGGAAACAAACATGAAATATATTTTTTTGTTTTTTCACCATTATCCATAAGTTCAGAATCATTTCTACCAACTGTTCTGCTGAATATATTGGACAAATCAAAGTTATTAAATGACTGCGGTGTTTTATGAAGGGCAAAGTAAGGTGAATGATTAGTAACATAGATTTCTCTAGAATTTTCCATTGTTTCCGCTGCAATATTGGATTGCATTTTCCAGTCTTTTACAATAATTTCTAGCATTCTTTGTAATCTATCCAAAATTTTACTTCTCCATTTAATAGTTGTAATTTTATTGCCAACATTTATGATTAACATTCGACCAGGTTTTGCATCAGCTCTTAATTTTGAAATCATATCCAAAAAATTAGCAAATATCTGACTATAATTTTGCATTATTAATTTTGGCAAATTGTTCAAAAACACATCAAGAAATAATAAAGAATCTTCTTGAATAGATTGATTTAAATGAGACATTGAACATTTCAGATATGATGAAATCATATTATAAAAGGGTTCTAATACTGTACTATCAAAAATAGTTAACAATTCTGTAAGAACTTTAAATGATTGCCTGCGTATTTCCTTTTCTATGTCCAATGACAATAATGCTATTCCTTGTATAATATGTCCCAAATTCCTTAAAAGTTCATCAGAGTCGTAAGATAAACATTCTTTTAAGTTTTTCAAAGCTTCGGTACGATATGTTGTGTTATGATGTTTTAAACGCGATAGAACTTCCTAAAAAATTTATAAATTATGTACAGATTTTAAAAACAAATATTTTTTAATAACTTATTGAATTAAAGATTTTAGATTACATACCTTTATATTATGCTTTTTCCTTCCTGATTCTAACTTTTCTTCCCTTAATTGCTCTTTCAAAATAATTTTTTTAACTTTAAATTCGGTTTTTGTTATATTCAATCCTTTTGGTAATTTATTTCCTTTTAGTTTAACTTTAGCTTTTTCAGAGCGTAAAAACTTCTTATGTTTTCCACCCATATTTAAATTTTAAATTCAATTAAAAACTAAAAATTAAAATTGGTTTTTTAGTGTAGTAAACAAATATGTAATAACTACACTACACGTGCTTTAGTACTCAAATTAAAAAAAAATATGACTTTTAAAACAGCTGATTTTTGATTTGACATGTAAGATATAAATATAAATTATAAATAAAACATTATAGAATATTAAATAAATTGCATGCAATTTTGTGAAATCAAAGATTTTAGATTTTAGATTTTTTAATTTTTATTTATCAATTTATATTAAATTAAATATTAAAACAAACTAACATAAGATCACATAGACTGCATTAATCAATTTATTTTGCTCTTTCTATAGCTTCAAGTGCTTTCATAATTTCTTGATCTTTCTTCTCTCTAAGAGCTCGAATAGTGTCTTCTATTTCTTTTCTATGACTTTTATTTTCCGGTGGATATAACTCTCTTTTTGTTTTTGTTACCCAATCTTCAAAATAACCTGGTTGATTAAAGATGTGAAACAATGCTACGGGAAAGGTCATATACATTGCCATTTTCCCAATTTCCAAAGGCCAACCACCCATTTAAAGTTCTTGTGTTTTTTAGCACTATTCCAAAGGTTAACTAAAAAGGAAATTGTAATAAATTTGCAAATTAGTTATTGATTATTTTTTATAAAATTATATTTATTTACAACTACTTCAAATCACTTTAAAGTTCAAAACCTTTTTTTTGTTTATATAATTGTTTATATGACATTTAAATTTAAAAATAAATAGAGAAATGTCAATCTAAAATAATGTTGCCAGACATTTAAAGCGATTTAAAAATTATGAAGTTAAAGGACATTTCCAATAGTGCTAAATTTCTATTAGGTTAATAGGTATTTATATTTATTTTTAAATTTTCAATCAATTATTACAAAATATAATTAAAAATATTATAAAGAAAATTGAATTAATTAATTAAATTAAAATTATAACTAAATCCTGCAGAAATAAAATAATTAAATTTTAAGACAATTTGCAAAAGAGTAATATTATTAATAATGTTTGTTTTAGTTGCTCAAAATTTTCAAATTATATGTGATAGCAAGGATTTTACCAAGAAAATAAAACTCTAGCATTAGTAGTTCTCGTAGACTGCATGATTGATCTACCTAGCATTTTCAATATAACTTGTATGTTTGCCATGTTTGGCTTAGTGGGATTGGAATGGGTTTTTTTATGTTTTTTTTTTATATATATATATATATAACTTTTAAACTTGTTAATTATTTAGTTACTAATAGCATTAATTTTGTTTTATATTTTTCTTAATAGTAAAAAGCATCATATTACTAACTCACTATATCTTGTAAATGCTGACTCTTCAGTTTATTATGTTGTTTTACTAACTGAGCAACATTTACTGATGCTTGAATTAAGCAATTGTTTGAAACAAATTACAAATTATTAGTCTGAAATCCTATATTATCACTCAATTAAATATAATATTATAATATAATGTTATTAGTTATCAGTATCCCTTTAAAAGTTCGGTGTTAAAAAATTAAAAGTAACTGCTATAAATATTTTTAATTTGCTAAATTTATGATAAAGTAGTTTTTTGAGTTTTAAATATTTGCCGATAGGTGAATTGTGAACTTGTTGTCATAATTACCCTATAAATTATCATTTCGCCCACATTAGTTTTGTTTTTTTTAGTATTGTATTTGTATTCTTTGTCTACTGGTTCTTGTTTAATTCCAATTCATACATACCTACTTTAGTACTTTCTCTAATTGCATTTGGGAAATTGGGAAGAACGTAAGCAGCAATTGGGATATTGGGGATTTTAATTTTCTAGACTAGAAATTAAGCTTAAAAATAATTAATAAACACCGGTTTGGTTAAAAACTGATTAAATAACAAATTTTGTTTAAAATAAAGGAAGTTTTATTGTATTCAGGTAAGAAAAAAATATTGTTTGAGCTGGAAAAAAAATTTTTCCATCTTGAACAAAATGGCGTAAGCTTGAAATTATGACGCTTAATTGGTAAAACTAAGGAAAAAATGTACTTTTTCCATTAAAAAAAATGCATTCAAAATATAGAAAAAATGTTTTTTTTGAGTTTTTAAAAAACTTCTTAAATTTTTCAAAAGATTGCTTAAGAGGATGTAATTCAGAAATAACTTTAAAATCTCAGAATGTAATTCGTGAGAAAATAATAGTACGTCTAGAAATAAGGTGTGTACTTTTCCATTTTACAAATTATGTAAATATGGTTGTACCCAGTGTATATTAGTTGCACTTTTATACATTATGTATATATTATATAGATTTGTTATAGATTAAAGACAAAACAACACCACAATACCATTAATTTTTTTATATATACAATTTTTGAACTGGAACGTCCTTTGTTATAATAACGCTCTTTTGAAGTATTTAATCAGTTTTCTACTAAAATTATTTTACATTTAATTATAGCTCGTGCGCATTTGCAAATTTATTTGTTTTCTATATTTTTTTTTTGTTAGGGAAAATATGACTCGTTTTATTCGTTTACGTGGTTTACCATGGTCTGCTAATGAAGAAGATATTGTAAAGTTTCTGAGTGGTGTCAATGTTGCTGGTGGACCTAAAGGTGTTTACATGGTTACATATAAAAGTGATGGCAGAAATACCGGTGAAGCATTTGTGGAATTGGAAAGTTCTGAAGACGAAGAAGAAGCATTCAAACATAATAAAGAAACCATTGGACATCGTTACATTGAAAGTATATTTCACGTTTCATTATTATTGATTAAAGTATTTTAATTGAGTTTTTATAGTTTTCAGTGCTTCAAATGAAGAAGCTGAGCATGCAATGAAAAAACCAAATGCAAACTCAAACGTTCTGAAATTACGGGGTTTGCCTTATTCTATTACTGAAGAACAAATTGAAAAATTCTTCAATGGTGAGTAAATTTATATCTTTTAAATTTAAAATTTTTTTTAGCACTTTGTTGTGGGTATTTAATTTATATATAGCAGGGCAGAATGGGAAATTATGTAAGAAATTTTCAACTAAGAATTAAAGGATTGGTTTGTTATGTATATGTTAAATAAACTTAATATAATTTTAATTTAAAAAAAATCTATTTTTGGTTTAGATTGTTAGCATAATTAGTAACAATTTTTATCCTTTTTCCAAAGTTTAATAATGTAAGCTTGTTTTTTGAATGTTTTGTTAAATGTTGCAATTTTGTTTTGCAAATAAAACTATCAATTATTATTTGTGAACAAAATTGTTCTCTTCAATTTTCCAAAAAGATTTTTAAAGTAATTTAAAAAAAGAAATTCCGCATTGAAACTCTCCATAGATAGATTTTTATCACATTAAAAAACCGTGATTTTTAAATGTTTATAATGAAAATAAACATAAATTTAAAATTCAAAAGGGATAAAAACATGCTAATGTACTGAAAAAACACTATAGCAATCTCGGAAACATTAAATCTAAAAATTTGTGCTGGGAAACTTAATTGCAAATAACAATTTTAATAAAAACTTGTAAGGAGGATTTTATCATAATTTTCCCTGTCTAAACGCTTTTATTAACAACACCATTTTCAGTTAAATTATTAAAGGATATCTAAAATAAAACAAAAAATATTGTAAAATTAACATTAAACAAATTAAATAAAAAAAACAAAATTTTATTTAAAATGAAATTATACATAAAATTTTCGTAAAATATATCGTGGGCAGGGTTGGAGATCAAACCAGACCGGGAGGGAATTCTAATTGTTATGGACAGAAGGGGTCGTGCATCTGGGGAAGCGTATGTTCAGTTTGAAACTCTGGAAGATACTGAACAAGCATTAAAGCGTAATCGGGAAAAGATTGGGCACAGGTGGGTTGGTATATTAAAAATTTTATTTAACAATAAAAAAAATGTATTCTTTTGTTTCAATTTTTATATTTTTTGTTAAATTATAAAGGCATGACAGATTTTTTTTATGTAATATTATCTACTTTGGGACCTTTTGGTTATATAAGTAATTTTGTGTGGCTTCTGTTAAAAAAGAAAAAAAAAATAGTATAACCAACAAAATGAAATAAAAACAAAAATAAAAATTATTTATATTTAAAGATTGGAATTCTTGTTATAATTTTAGGTTCTATAGGTTCACATTGGGCAACTGGCATTTTTAAGTTTTTTCTATTAATTTTTTTTTTATAGTTTTAAACTAGGATAACTGTGATTAATATTATAAATATATTAATAAAATTTTGTTGTTTAATTTAGGTATATTGAAATATTCCGAAGTTCAATTGGTGAAATGAGACGTCATTCTGGCTCACGATCTGGTCCTTATGATCGTAAGGATCGTGGTGGTGGAATAAGGAACGGTCGTGATTTTGGTAGAAGTAGTCGGAGCAGTGGACCACGTGGTGGTAATATTTTTAAAGAAAATATTGAAAAAAATTGAATATAAAATGTTCGAATTTTCTTAAATTTTTTAGGAAGTTTTAATGGACGCGATAGTTTTGGAGGAAGCTCTTTTGGAGGTGGTGGTGGAGGTCGTTTCAATGATAGAGATGATGATCGTTTTGATAATTACAATAGTTTTGGTAATGGTGGTGGTAATCCATTTAATCGTAATGGGAATGGTGGAAACAACAATTTCAATAACAATGATTTTGGGGGATTTAATTCTGACAGAAATGGAGGGGGAAATTCATTTGGACCTGTTGGAAGTGGTCGTTCGGGTAGTGGCAATAGAGATTGTGAAGGACATTGTGTTCATATGAGAGGACTGCCATATTATTGTTATGAGACCGACGTAAATAAGGTATAATTGAAATGAAAAATAAATGCAAAAATATTGAATGAATATATGGTAATATATTTTTTAGTTCTTTGATCCGATCCGTCCAATACATGTTGAAATTATTTACAATAATAAGGGATTGCATAGTGGAACTGCTAAAGCTTTCTTTGATACACATGATGAATCGCAGCTTGCAATGAAGAAACATCGCAAACAAATGGGAAATCGTTATATTGAACTGTTCTATGATGGAAAATTACGAATGGGTGCTGGTGGTGGTGGTGGTGGAGGTGGAAGTGGAAGTGGTGGCAATCCACGTCGTTTGTAAACGTGCAACTCAATTTTTAAACGGAAAGGATCAAAACTGTGGAGAGAATTAAAAACAGACAATTAATATAATCCACACTTTAATATAGCATCTACAGATATGATTTTTTTCTGAAATCCAAGACGATTTTTTATAATTAATAATATTACTTAAAGAGACATAATAAAATATAACAAGAAAATAAAATGGGCAAGATTTAATTTAATTTCAGATCAAAAATATTTTAAAATGGGTTGTATTACAGTTTTAAATTTTTACATTTAAGACGTCTTTAAAAAACAATAAATTGATAGTAAACTGAAAAACAAACTTGCTTTTTATGTTTTGAAAGGAATTATGAAATGAAAATTTTTAAGATATTAAATATTTAAGAAAATTGCAAGTTAATGAAATTAATTAAGTTCAAGACTTTAGAAAAACAAACTTTTAATTACATTGAACAAAGGACATAAAAATTAGGAATGAACTGTAAAGGCTCTTGAGATGAATATAACATTGATTAATTTCTTTTTAATTTTGCTTCTTAAGAAGTTTGTTTTTCAAAAAAACTAAAATTAATATTTAGTTTATTTAAAAAAAAAAAAATAATGAATTATTTATATTTTTGTTTAAAAAAAATAATGAATAATTTCGGCGTTTCTTTTTTGAATTAACACAATTATTTTATTTCTTTTATTTATTAGAACAAAGATGTTTATTTCACGATGAATTTTTTAGGTTCGGAAGTTCTTTCCAATGTTAATTTAGCAAAAAAAAAATCAATCGATATTAATTTGCATCTAAAAAAGTTTTACTTAAAGAAAAACGAATAGGTATGTGTTTAGTTATAATTATTTATTACGATATTCATAGTTTAAACATATTTTAAAACAAAGAATTAAGCATTCTAGAATATTAATTCAAATAATTGATTTATTTTCATTACTAAAACTAAAAGATAGACCAATAGGGATAAACTCATTTTGAAACCATTGATTCACCCTATATAAAATGATTGTTTTTGGTCATTCTGGATTTTTGCTTGTAATTGGCTATCATAAGCTATATAAGTTTTAATAGTATTAAAAACTTTGAGTTTAAAACCTTTTACCAGTGGTTATAAGTTTTAAAATGTAAAATCTTAGACTATAGACATGTATATTCCAAAAATTAAACTTCTGCCACAATTCACATTCAAAAATATTACAAAACACAATCCCCCTCAAAACTACAAAATTATTATTTATTGCAGATTTTTTTCAGTTTTGACATTTTTTTTGTTAAAGTGGTAAAAAAAATATTTAACCTAATAAATTAGAAAAGAGAAGATAAGGTACATATTTAGAAAAAAAAACTTTCTAATAGTTTAATAAATTAATCAACTTTAACGATATTTAAATGCAGACCAGTGGAATTTCCCACTGTTTTTTTTTTTTTGAAATTTTCATTGACATTGAAATTTATAATAAATAGATATGTCCGTTTATAAATAGATAAACGGTGTAAATAAATATAAGTAAGTATATATGTATTATATTTTATGACAGAAAAGTTTATAAGAATATGCAAATAATTAAAAATGTGTAAAATTCACATCACACAAAATATTTGATTATAATTGACCTTTTCAATTTTAATTCCTTCAATCCACTATACGTTTTTTACATACAAAAGACAAAGTTTTTGTTCAAATTTTGAATTCTAACGCATTTGATCTTTTGATTGATTCTTTATAGCAAACGTGGACGTTCTGAGATTTTTGAGATCATTAGCCCTAAATTTTTATATAATTAAAAAAAAAATTTTTTTTTTGAAACAGATGTTTAAAAAATACTGAAGTTATGTGGAAAGTTTTGAGAAAAAATAATTCTTGGTTTATTAGTTTAATTTAGTTAAACTAATTTCGAAGTTTTGATCATTGTTTTGTTCTTTGTTCAATTTTATTTCTTTATTTGAATTCGTTGTTAACTTTGCTAACATTTATCAATTAGTTTTTGAACACAATTCAAACATTCATCAACCATAATTTTTATGCAGTACTTCATCGGCCATCGATTTCTTATTTTTCTAAAAGTTTGTATTAAGTGTCTGTAATTCACCTTTCCGTCTTTCATAAATTTATTTTAATTTGCGAATTCTTTCAAGTGGTTCTTTCTCCTACATAAATATGTGATACGTGTATACATGTATATTGTATTTTATTAAATTAATTTATGTATAGTTAGATTCTACCACTTTTTATGCTTTTTTATACTTTTAAATAAAATTTAATAGTTAGGTTTCTTTTTTATTATTATGTATCATTTATTTTCTCATGACTGTATAAAAATTTTTAATTTTTTTAATTTTTACCATAGTTTTCTATTCTAAGATTTGAATACTATGATGAACTGTAACATCTATAGCCAGGCTATATAGAATTTATTAAATTTTCTTAAGTCATTGGCTCTGTTTTTAGAAACAGCGTAATGCAATGGTGTTGAGATATTTTTTGAATTTGATTTCAAAAATAAATTTTTGTTTTTTAACCAAATTTTAAAAATTGTACAAATGTACAATTTAGTTTCAAGAATAAGAGTATGAAAGGACTCGTCTTAATTTATGTAGTATTACCTTGGTTTGTAAATATGTAACAATTCTGCATGTTCTCTAATTCTTACATAATAAAATTTAAAAGTGTTAAAAATCTCCACAACTGCCTATTTTTTAAAAGTATTAAATACCGTTATTGCATAACGACACTTTTTAAACTAAGGTACTTAGTAAGTTCTGTAGTGCTCAATATCTCTGGATATAGATTTAATTCGCTTTATATAATGTAACAAATTAATTTGAAAAATTACTTTAAATTAATTAAACAACTATGCAAATGAAATAAGAAATGCAATTTCATATTTACCTGTATCTGTATGATTTCGTAAACAATTTAAATTATTAATTTAATGATGTATTCATTTAAATTTAATCACAATTGTAAAAATGAATTAAATATATAATTATATAGACGTTTTTTTTTTTTTTTAAAGCTTTGATTTTTTAATTCCTGAAAAACAATTAAATTATCAAAAATTTAACTTTGAAGAAATTACAAATTTGGAAAAGATTATTATAAAAATATTTTGAATAGAATTAATTTGTAATTTTTTTTCAATTCATTGAATACAATAATTAATATTATTAAGGTCTCGTGTTTATATGTACACGTGTTCAGAGACCTTATTTAATATATTTATGCAAATAAGTTATTAATTAGTAAGTTTGCTAGAAATTTAATAGAAATTTTAATTCCCTTTTTTTTAAAAAAATTTAAGAAATTGTAAAAAATTTAGAAGCATATTTTTTTTTATTTTGCGTTTCAACCTTCATTAACTATAATATGCTGGAATTGATCTTTAACGAGTCCGAATAGATCAATTCGAGCATATATTGATCTTAAGCAAAATAAACGAGTGGTATCAAAAAAAGTGTTAGATACGTTAACTTATTATGGTTCTAAAGACTTTGTAAAACTTATTTCATAAAATATTAACGGTTCAACCGAGTTTTATAACTTTTCCACTCATTTAATGAGTATAGGACATTCACCAAGTAAATTTAGACTACATAGATTTCAGTTTCTTTAATCGTTGTATTCAACAAGCCGTTGATTTCTCGGCTGTACCTATTGTAGATTATGATTTATGAATGCACAAATGTTAATTTTGTGCGCCATCTATTATCTTACACAAGAGTTAATAATATCTTTTTATTAAATCTTATTTTTATATTACGATATTAACTATTTCGATATAATTATACAATTTTACGATATAATTTTTTATTAGATATGATCTGATCGGGTTTTGAACCCCAAACCTTCCACATGAAAAGCGGCGTCTTTATCATTATTCCATTAGGTGAGATTAACTGAGTGCCTTTAATTAATTATGAATCTGATAAAAGATCATGGAATACAACTTTTAAACATTAATGTAAAACGATATGCAAGTGTTCATTCTTGTTCTGAAACAATGAAATATAATAAAAAAATGATCGCAAACATAACAAGCATTCTAAATTAGCAAGAACAGCTTTCGACAGACTATGGAGAATATGGAGATACAAGAAGACAGGACAACAAAATTCAAAATATTCGACTCATGCGTAAAATCAATTCTCCAATATGGCGTGAAATCTGGCTGATAAACGAGTGCCATATATACAAGTTCTGGTTTTCATCAATAAAAAGTCTTGGCATTATATGGAAAATTTTCTGGCCACGGCACATAACTAATGAAGAATTGTGGCTAATAAAGCAATAAAACCTAGAAACTATCCTAATACAAACAGGAAAAATTAAATTCAGATTTATAAGACAAACACTAAGAAGAAACTCCATTGCCCGGAACTGGTATTAAATTAGAGCCTTCAGAGAAAAAGAAAAATGGGCAGACCCAAGAACATTTGGAGAAAAACAAAGGAAAGGAAAAACATGGACAAAAGTTATCATCAACACCTCAATATATATTTAGATGGTCTGGCTTTGTAGAAACTCCCAAAGGAAGTAGAAAAGGAGAAAAAGCAAAAAAAAACCATTGCAAACCTTTAAATCGTATACCACCCAATTAATGTTTTTCATGTTATTAAAAAAAAATTTAGAATTGCATTTAAAAAATCGAAACAAATTATTTACATAGTGATTAACTATTAACTATAATAATATAATCAAAAAGATTCATTGACGATTTCATTTCATATGTCATTTATCGGAAAAAAATTAATTTTTGAAAACGTTTTTCGTTACAAAAAACAAATCACTTGAAATTCAACAACAGAATCGTTTTTTTTCCTTCAAATATAAAAATAAAAAATTCAAATAGAGCTTATGTTTATACAAAATATAACCGGCATTAATATCTAACATCATAAGAAAAAGTTAAATTCTATAGATACATTTTAATACATACATATGTACATACAAAACTACCTATATATAAACAGTGAGCAGGCAGAGTAAAGCAAGTGAAAAGCAACACAAGCAATAAAATTAAAACAAAATCGCAATTCGCAATTTTTGAAAAGAAAATTCAAAATAAAAAATAATAATTATAAAAAAAAAAAAAACAAAAAACAAAGCTTGTAACAAAACAACATCAAACCATTCAATTCCCAGCTGGTTGATTAGATGTTATTGAAGAATTAACAATAAAAATTACAGTAGTCACAATTTAATTCAGTCTTAAAGTGCCATCCGTCCATATAAGAACGACGAACGGTTGTTAAAAAAAAAAAAACAAAATTTAAACGATAAAATTGATTTAAACACGCGCGCGATTTAATTTTCACTCAAAAAAAACGTTATATTAAAGACGATAAGTTAAAATAAAAAAGAAATATTCAAAAATACGAACAGATATTAATATTTGTCGAATTAAAAAATCATTTCAAATTAATCATTAATTAAAATTAATTTTTTTGTGAATCTGACTGATCTAAAAAAAAAAATAATAGTATCTAATAGTTAAAAGATTTAATTCCATTCATTTTTTTTTATTTGTAACAGGTAAATTAATAAATTTTGAAGGATGATCTAAAAATTTAAAATTAATTAATTAAATTAAATTAAAAAAAATAATAAATAGTAAAAAAATCAAATGAATAATATTAAAAAAATAATGAAATTAAGTAGTGCAAATTTTTTTTTAAAATTAAATTTATTTTTGTGATATTATGGGAATAAAAGTTCTAAGGCATGATTATAGATCAGATCTCAATATAGAATTTTAAGTTGCAGCAAATCTTAATGTGATGTTGAAAATGTTGATGTTACAGTAAAATAACGCTCAAAGGTTCAATTTCTAACATTTGCTTTCAGATATTTAAAAATTGAAATGGGGTTGATTTGAGATATTTAAAAAATTGGGTGGGGTGAAAAGTATTAGAACGGATCATCAGTATAGTATTGTTGGAATAGAATTTCCTAGACAACCATTGTTTTAATTTTCGATTTGTTCTAATACTTAAATGAAAATTTCAGAACTTCATCTGTGAGTTATTAGAATGAATCAAAAAGTTTTTGAATTTTTCAACTGTAAAGAATTTGTTTATATAGAGTTTTTTTAAAAATTTAGTATTAGAATAAGTCGAAAATTAAAGTAAGAACTGTCTAGGCTATTCCATTCCAACAATACAAAGACTACTGATGAGTCTAGTATCCATAGTATTAGAATGACTTATTATTATAGATTAGAGGAGAGTTTCCTCACATATTTATAATCTGTCATAAAATTCTAAGCATTTTTGGAAGATTCAATTTTTTTTATATAAATCATTATCTATGCGTCATTTAATTTTTAATACAAATTAATTATTTATAATTAATAAATAATTAATATTTTTTTTAAAAAAAAACTTTAAAAAAAATTACTTACATAACTTAAGTTGAATTTTGGAATCTTATTTTGGTTTTACATTAAAATTGTTCGATATTGTAAGAATTGGGGTTTGTTTTAAGTTTTAAGGATTTAATAAATTAAGAGATACATTACCAAATTAAATATTTTTATCGAATTTTAAAAGAATTTTTTTTTTAACTTAATGATAATTATTAATTACTAATTTTAACTTTTATTAATTTAATTGAATTGAACTAGTTAATGCTTGAGTTTCCATGCACCTGAAAGTGATTTTGTAGGATAATTTTAATCATTGGATAGTTATTAAGACGTGGACAATGTTGAAAAATGAACTATAGTAATTCAAAAAATGATTTTAACTCTCAGGGTTTTCTTTTTTTTTTGTGTATTATTTTCCAAAATTTTACACTCCATTGAATATTTCCCATATATAATTCAACTTAACAAAGAAATTATTTTTTTTTTTATTATGATGTTAAAAAATGAAGTGACGGCTTCCATATTAAGAATGAAAAGAAAAATGGGAACAAGATTAGTAGTCAAAATAAAATTAATACAATTAAATTATTAAGTTGTTTATATAGTAAAAAAAAAAAACTAGACATAATAAAATTGTTAAAAAGGGGCAACTATTTTTGTCAGTCCCAGTTTCTTAAAATGCTAATTTGATCTTTATTTGATATCGCATGTGAATGAATGAAAGTAAAATTAGTAAAGCAACACTTGATCTCCGATTTTTTTTTTACAAAATGTTCTCATTAAGCTACTCAGTTAGATCGAACTATAATTGAGTGTAGATCTTATAGCTATGAGTATAGATTTTATATACTATAAATTTGTTAAGAATGGGGACTTTGGATTGTTACAAAATAAACATGTGAAAATTTAAAACTAGTTTTAGCTATAGATACGCATAGAACTTGAATAAACCTAGAACTCCTCATATAGAAACAGCTCAAATAGACATACTTGAAACACTTACAATCTTAAACATACTTAAACTCTTACTATTACTATAGTGCAAATCTACTTAAGATATTTATTCAAAAATATTCGTTGAAATATTCTGAAATAAAAATAATGTATTGTAATGAGAAGCGTCTAGTTTTAAAACACGGATGATCTAACGACATTTCTAGTGAGTTTAATTAAAAAAAACGCTAAAAACTCTGAAAATTTATAGCGATATTATTAGTGAATTAAATTCTAAAATAGTTAACAGTTAGTTATAAAATCTGTAATTCTTGTTCCAAAAAACAAATCCTGAATTAAAACTATTAATTCAATTTCGAAATAGAAGATCAAAATCTTGGGCACATAGATATTATTAATCTTATATATTAAAAAATCTTCGTTAACAATTTTTAAAACTTGCTTAAAAAAATCACTGGCATTGAAAAGGTCGCTTCCCACTGTCAGCGTATTAGCGAAGATGAGTACTAATAGATGAGTACTTCAGTTATTATATAATTTTTAATTTAAAAAAAAAAATATTTTCTCAATTTAAGTTACAATTTAATAAAAAATTATATACTTGAATTTTAATCTAAGGGCCTTTGTTATGTTTAAGAGGCAAATAAAATATTTAGGGAAATAAATTAAATTTACAAAAGAAATTTTTGATAAATATAATTATTCTAAAAATAGAATTATTAAGATTGTTATATTCTAAATTTAGATACAATTTTGAATTCATAAATATAATTTTCATGACTTCGTTTAATATGTATATATACATTATATACTATTAATAACATTGAAAAAATACTTTAATTTGTCTAAGATGCATGTTATAATTTTTATATAAAACTTGATTTTAAGCATGCATTGGGATTTTTATACCCTTATGACTATAGGTCAAAGGGTATACTGAATTTGCCATTACGTTTGTGACGCAGAGAAAGAGTATGGATCGGATAAGAATCGAAAAATAAATCGATTTAGCTATTTATGTCTGTCCGTCCGTCTGTACGATAACTCAAAAGTCATTTTTATGGAAAAGGCAATAGAGGAGCTAAGATTTTGAAATTTTCACAAATTCGTTTTTATACAATAGCCGTTATCGCTATTGAAATCCAGTCATTTTGGTCCACGGGTTCAAGTACCTGACATACAACTTCTTTTTTTATATGATCATTACTCTGTACCTATTAAAGCTGGGTGTCTGAAATTTTACCAAAAGTAGTTTAGTTTAATGGCCAAAGTTTCGGAAAAATTAGGTTGGTCTACTGTAGTGGGTTCGAGTAGCTGCCATACAACTCTTTCTTTTATATGAGCATTAAACTACACCGAATAAAGCTGTATTTTTGAAATTTTGCCAAAAGTAATTAACCCAATGATATAATGTTAATATTACGGTCATATGGGTGGCCCAGAGTTGACACAGTCTATTCTACTCATCCTCGTTTTATATAAAAGAATAAGTAGAATAATTCAATATTTATAATTAATATATTTTCATTTTATCACATAATTTTTTGCAATGGTTTTTTTTTTAACTTATCAATCATTATTAATATCAATGCTTGGATTTAAAATGTACATTTAATTATATAGTATTATAATTATACAATTAATTGATAATATTTTTTTTTTAATACTACACTTGAGTGTTGGTTTTAAAAATATTGTGAAGATAAGTATGTATTAAGTTTTTAAAGTTAAAAAAAGGAATATTATTAACATTATATTATTATAATAATTAATGCAATTTTATCTTAATATTATGCAATAATAGAAAATTATTTTTTAATGAATTTATTGTGAAAGATTATTTTAATTAGTTTCTATTTATTTGTTATTAATAAAATTTAATTTTATTAACTTAAGTTATTTCAACAAATTTATAAAAATTACGATTATATTTGATATATACAATAATTGAAATATCGAAGCAAATAATTCCCTTTACGATCAAATATAATAAAAGTATAATATAATTAAATAAATATAATAAATAGTATTAATAGTAATCTCTAATAGTATCCAAATCTATAGTGGTTTCTTGAACTAATAGTTTTAAAATATTGCATTATTATGTTATGTAATATTAATAAATAAATATAAATATAAATAAAAATATCAGAGAAAAGTCTTTAAATTTATAATATCGTATTTAATATAATTTAAATTAATATTTAAAATCTTAAGTAATTAGTTATAGTATTTAAAATTTAAAAATCTTCTAGCGAAATTTTTAGTATGTAAGACTGAATAAAGGAGGCATGTATAGGCAACAGATATTATAAGAGTCATATAAGAGTCATATAAGATTTTATATTTATTATCAGATATTTTTAAAGTTATAAGTATGTTGAGTGGTCTTTTGTATAAGACTCTTTTTCCCATACCTGCAATATTATGTAAGAACATTCTAAAAACAATTTTGTATTCCTTTACTAGATGGTGCAATAAGGTTGTTATTAGAATATATATAGTGATTTAGGGAAAATTTTATTAGATATTAATATAAAATTTATTTTTTACAGTTAATTTATAGTTAGAGAAAAAACGTCACACAACCGTTTCACCTTAGTTCGTTTAAATGTTGGATCTTTCTTAACTCTCCGTTGTAGGAATTTAAAATTATATAGTTGGAAAAATTAGTACATATTGTTTTAGGTCTAGTTTTGAGACATAGTTATATACCTTAGCCTGATCCCAAGTATTAATTTTACAATTATTTAAACTATTTTTACGATATTAAAGATTTTTTTTTTTTTTTTAAGCGCTAGCTGTTCAACTGTTAGGCTAATAAGCCTGTCTATACCATGTTGGAACAGGGGGTCATATTATATTCGTGTTATTAGAATTGGTCTTATTGAATTCCATATACAATTTAAACATGAGATAGTACTAGGCCTTATAACATGTAGAAACGTTTTAGATTTTCAATATTTACAATTCTATTTTTTGTTTATATTGTAATATTTTGTATTTGAGTTATATGGTATTCTATATCTGCGAGTTATATTATTAAATTAAATTATTTATTTATATTTTGCATTTGTTTATATTTTTATATTAAAGTAGTTTTTATTAAAGATTTATAATTATTAATTATTGATCATGCCATTAATTTGAACCCAATGGCGAATGGTAGCTGAGTCGAGTCGAAAACAAGAAAAGTTTTTTCACTTTCACTAGAATTCGAACCCGGGTCCTTCCGCATGAAAGGTCGGCACTCAACCACTGTGCCACCCAGCTGTTGTAACTACACACGTTAAGTTAATCTTATTGAATATTCTTGTTTTAAAGGTTTGATTCTAAGAATTTCTAGAATACCCCATATTTATAATAATATATTTAGAGACTTTCTTTATTTACCAATTTTTTTCAGAACTTCATCTGTGTTTTCCATTTCAATTTCCATATGATATAAATATCATTATTTTAAAATATATTTAAAATTTCAAATCATTACAAAAAATGCTCGTATTTAGTTTAGAAATAGATTTAAATTTTTAATCAATACAGAATGTTTTTTCAAACACACAAACTAAAAAAATAACAATGTCATCATTCTTAAAGAATCTGGAACAACAAAACCCAAAAAAAATCAAGAAGAGGAAAGTTTTTTTTTAAAAAGAATGAAATAAAAATAAAATTCTAAGAAATCAATTAATCAATTTTTTTTGTTAAGTTTTTTAATCTTTAAAAAGGGATATGCTTGAATATTTTAAGGTCTAAGTCCTAAGAAAAGATTGAATGAACTATAAAACCTATTTGTGATCTTTACTTTTGGGTCTGTATAAGTTTTCAAAGATTTTTTTTTTTTTTTAATTTAACAGTCGTCTCTGAATTCTGTACTTTTCTGCTGGATCTTTTCTATAAAAAGAATAGTTATATTTGTCAAAGAAATTAAATGTAATTAGATGAGGAAATGAGTAATTTCCGGGTGCATATTACTTACACCAAAGTTCAAAAGACAAAGATTCATTTCGCCTTAATAATTTTTTTTTGTTTCAATTAAATAACTTTCAAATCAATCTTACATACCATTTTATTTAATGTATCTTGCTTCTATCTGTATGTTGTTCCTTTCTCATCACACTATTAAAATCAAATCTTACCTGATCTTCTTTAATTTGTAATTATGTTGTACCTATTTTGAAAAAAAAACCTTTTGGTGATGAACTCAATTATCTCAAGGATGTCTCAAATAAAACTTGTCTAACAAGAAGGAATAATAAATTTATAAATACTATAGAAGTATAATATTATTTTACCCTTAAATAATTAATTTCCAAATAAAAGGGAAAGAATTCACTAATTTTAAAAATATTTTATCAAATATTTTGTATATACAAGTTATGGTATCTTATGGTATCGTAAATATTGATTAAATAAATTATTAATTTAATTTATCACAAACTTAATTAATAAAATTTTTATTTATTAGTAGTGGGGATAATATCTTATCCCCATTATAAGAAGGGATAATATAATTTAATTTAATGCTAAGATTGAAAGTTTTTACTCGGATAATTAAATGTATTCGATTGTTTGTTATATAAATTTTTAAACATTAGACACCCTATAAATACAAACCTTTGAGATATACTATGTTTCTATATATACATTTTTTGAATACCATATATTTTGATTGACAATATGAGATCGGAGTTACATTAGTTTCAAAAAAAAAAAATTTAGTACTTTTGAACAAAATGTTTGTACTAAATTTTTGTGCTAAAGTCTTTTAGTGAAGTCTTAAATCTTGAACCAAAGTTTTAAACGATTTTAAAATACAAACCACACCATAGATTTTTTTTAAGTCTTTGGTTTATATTTTTTTAAATTTATATTTTTAAATAACTTTTAGTCTATCCTGCTAACCAGGCCTATAAAATAATTTTCATTATTGCACCGTTAATAAGGGCTCTGCAAACTAAAGGGGGTGGGTATTCGTTCATATTTATATTTTTTTCTCTGTTATAGTCTAAACTGCCTTACTATATATGTGCATGTCGGAACAGGGTGCAATATTATGTTTTTATTAACCCTAAGTATAATAGTCATATGATGTCAAATGAACTTTCGATAAATATTCGATATTATTATATATGCTATACAAAATCATAACCCGAACTATAATAGTCATAACATAACACATCATACGCATAAAATGTCAAATATAAACATTTAATTATTAAAAATTTGTGTATGTATTTACCTTTGTATGTTTGATTCTGAACTTTTTAAATTATTTTTAATTTTAGTATTACTTTCTTCTCCATTTAGTTTGCTTGTATGTATTATATCATATGATATGTACGCTTCCTTTCGTATGCGGATGACTTGACGAATGATTTCTAAATGATAACGAATGATGGTTATGACTATTATAGTTAGTTATGTTAGGGCCTAGGGGTATTATTAGAACTGATCAAATGGATTCCACATACAATTTAAACATGAGATACTACTAGGCCTTATAATATGTAGAAACGTCTTACATTTTCAATAGATACAATTATATTATTGTTTCTATTGTAATATATATTGTAATATTGTATTTGAGGTTTTTATGGTTTTCTATATCTGTGAGTTATATTATTCAATTAAATTATTTGTTTGTATTTTGTATATTTGTACGGTATATAAAGGTATTTTTTATTAAAGATATATAATTATTAATTATTAATTAAGCCATTAATTTAAACCCAAAGGCGAATCGTAGCTTAGTCGAGCTGAAAACCAGATTAAAGGTCTTTTCACTTTCACTGGGATTCGAATACACCGGCTTTTCGTATGAAAGGTCGGCACTCCAATCACTGTGCCACCCAGTCGTTAAATAATATACACTGAGACATTAAATAATATATACTAAGACATTGTTTTCTGATAGGTAATTTAGTCGATGATTTGTTATTGTATAATGTCCTATTCTATAATATTAACATATTAAATTTTTATTTACATATTTTCTGGATTTCTTTTTATTTATTATTTAAAGGACGTATTCTTAATCTCAATTATGTGAAATTCTTTAATTCATAGGTTTTTTCTATTTAGTCGTTAACAAATTAATAATTAGTAATAATATTTATATAAAATGTTAATTAGTGATTGTGATGAATGATTTCACAAATTTGTATGTCATTAAAATTAAGAAACATTATTCGAATGCGGAACAGTTTCATAAAGTTTTATACAAAATCTGTTCTAGTTTATGCCTTTAAAAACAATTAGCTTATGCAATAATGTGTTTATTTGGAACAGTTTAAATAAGAAAACCCTAAGGCTGTATTACTCAGGTATAGTTGTATTTTTAATTTAAAGGGTATAATATCGCTCCCGGTGTTATCTTTCATTTATAAGTGATTAGGCCGTATTACTAAGTGATTAGAAATCAAACCTCAGGCTATTTTTTTTTTAAATGTGAAATAAAACCCCAACGGCTTTATTACACAAGGCCTTAATTCACGTTGCCATTCGTTATATATGATTAGATTATTTAGAAATATACTAATTCTTTCTAATTAGTTGATTTAAAGTCGATTCTTAAAGTCTTTTATACTATTTGTTGTTATCAATATTAATTGAACAAAAAATAGGCAAATGAAAGGGAAATACTCTTAAACAATTATAAATATTTATCTTGTGTATTTATTATTGTATGATATCACTTCAATTCCAAATGGAATTTATCGAACATTTTTATATTGATGTACAATTAATTCTAACATTTACAATGTATGCATTGTGTACAGTACATTCCATTCTATCGTTTGGTGGAGAAAATAAATTTGGAAAAATATAAAAATTGTTAAATGATATTTATAATAAAAGATAATACAAGAAAATACAAAACTTTGTGAATAAATGTCTACGAATAATATGTCGCATATTCTGACTTAGGCGAATAATGTATGAAGAGCTTTGGGTGATGACAAAATAAGAGCCGATATGGGTCCAAATCAGAAAGAAGAAATGGAAGTGGATTGGTCACATTCTAAGGCGGCTAATAACATCAGTGGCACGCTAAGCCCTAGATTGGAACCCACCGGACAGAAGAAATGTAGGAAGACCAAGAACAACTAGGAGGAGAACAGTCCAGAAAGAATGTGACCTATCGGGAAAAACCTGGTCAGAAATTAAGAGACTAAATAGGGACTAGAATAGTGGTAAATAGGGACAATTGGAGAGGCTATGTGGAAGCCCTATGTTCCCTAGGAGAATAATAAGGAAAAAGAAAAATTATATTTATAATTATAATTGATATTGAAAAGTACTGAAAATAATGATAGTTTTGTCACTATGGCTGTCGGTGCGATTAAAAATTTTTTTTTTGATTTTTCACAGACAAAAGAAAACAACTTGCTTCGAATTATTGTTAATAAAATTGATTAAATCAATTTGATTTAAACCAGAACAGAAGAATAAACAATTTCATGTATTAATTGTTTGTATCATCAACAGAAGAAAATACAACAAACAAAACAATAGTAAATAACAAATAAAAAACAAAACATATATATGTATAATGAAAAGAAAGCCAATCAAATTAAATTAACTTGTCTCATTGCCTCATTAATCATATTATAAATATTTAAAATTAACTTGTGATTACACTTAATACATACAAATTATTATTTAAACGCGGGCGGTAAATTTTTTAACAAAAGAAATATTCAAAATATATATATATAATTTTAATTAAATAATTATTTAATTAATTAAGTAATTTGATTATTACCGCAAAAAAAAAAATCCAAAATGTCCCATTTTTTTTAATGCGTTAATGTCGAGGTTATAGTGCATAAATATTAAACCTACTGTAAAGGTTATCAATTATCACTTAACAGTAAATATTTTGTAAAATTAAGAGATAAAAAATTTTTTACCAAAAAGAGTGGCTTACTAACCGAGTTGCGGGTTCTATTTCCGGGTTTTTCATTACAAATCACCATGGTGACCAAATATATATAGTAAAATATAAAATATATGATATAAACAAAATAAATAATATTACTTATAAATTAATATAGCCGGAGGCCTTACGCTAGTGCTTGTCTTAATGTAAGCAATACATAAGTAAATTATATATAAATTGGTATATAATATAATAAATAAATAAAAAATGAAAAAGTACATAGATTAATAGATCTACAAATTAGAATAGGAAATGAGGGTTGATCATATTAAACCCAATATTGATGATAAATATACGTAAAAATGGCTCGGCTCAAATAGTGAATTAAACTCTTGGTAGAAAGTTACATATAAGTTATTATATTATTTTATTATTTATATATATAAGTATAAAATTATTATTTGATTTGAATAAATGCAAAATTTACTATATTGAAATCTATATTAAAATTGTTGAATATTGAAATGAATATATTGAATATTAATTACTGGAATCAGTTTTAATTAGTTTTGTTTTGATGTTTCATTCCAGGAAAGTTTCATATAATTAAATGTGCTCCGCCACTGTTTAACCTACCTACATCTAAGGTCATAAGAATAAACTTTCTGCAAATTTTGTATTAGAATAGTTTATTCCACTACACCAAAATATTCCCAATTCAATTTTATTACCAAAAAAAAAAACTACGGGATCCAACAAATTTTGGAAATTTTATAAAACTATTAAACACACTTATTTTATAATTTTTCTAATTATATTCAATTCATTTAATTTGCTATTAAATTTTATTTAAAAGAATCCCCTTGAACTCTTAACTAATATAATATTTAAACGTGACAAACCTAAAAAGTTGCAAATTAATATTTGAGGTTGATTAAACTTTATAGATAATATAATTTTTATTTTTATTAAAACGTTTTCGATATTTGCCATTAAAGCTCAAATTAATATTCAGGAAATGTGAATGTAAAATGTATGAATTTATATAAAGCTGTATATTATATTAGGGGTCTTTAGTATGTTTGGGTTTTTTTTAATTATATATAATTTGATTTAAAATATAATAAGAAAATATTTTGCTTTTAAGTTTTGTTTTGAAAATGGAAATTTTATTTGGTTTTATTCTAATATGTATCATCTTAAAAAAAATATTAGATATTTCTATTATTAATTTAATTAATATGGATCCGTAATTAAAAATAAAATTATCAAATGATTTACTTATTAAAGTTGAAAAAAAAAACTTGACCTCCACCTCTATGGTTGGTTGGGTTTTAAGTGATTGGTTCAAACCTCATGATTCTGACAACAAGTAGCACGTTAGCACCATTTTATTGACACTTACGTGATCACGAACAAGACTTATACTAACGTTATACTCAAATTCCATTTCAGATTCTATTTTAACATTTCTACAAGTTAGTTCAACTGTTAGGTCATTTACATCGTTATGCGATTAAATTAAAGCCTACCATCAGAGTTACATTTTAGTAGGTTTTGGCTAGCGTTTGATTTTAAATAAGAAATATGAATATAACAAGTAATGAAAAAAACCAAGGGTTTTTAAAAAAAGCACATTTTCAAAATTATATAGTGTTTCATACTGAGTATGTATTTTATCTAAATATAACGTTAGAGCTTCAATGTTAACGTTTAATTTAGGAAATATATACACTGGTAACTAAGTTACTGCTTATTTATAAAAACATTAAATTTTTAATTTTTATGTCCGAATGGCCCTTGAATGGGGAAGGTTGTCAAATTTCTCAAGGATCTAACCTTACCTCCGCTACGTCAATGTCATTTTAAAATCAAATATTTTAATCCATTTCAATTAATAAATGTCATTTAAATTCAAACTTTTAACTTGGTTTTATTATTTGAATTTTAGTTCAAAAGTTTTAATATTACTAAGTTTTATTATTTTATTTGGAGCAAATCTGTTTGTTGTTTCACAGACAGAAAGAGTTTTTATCCATATGCTTTATGTAAGTGTTTTCAGGCTGAGACGAATAAGTTTAGCAATCGATGATAAAATAGACTTGGTATCGATAATAGTCATTGCCAGGTTGATGTGATTTTATTAATTTCCACATAACTATATACCTTTTGTATAGTTAAATATACAGTTATCGTTCGTTTTTTTAGTTTCAAAATTTGTATTTAATTAAAAAAAAAACCTGATTCGCTATTCTAATTAATTTATTAAATAAATATACATATAGGTTTATTGTTTTACCTATTTTTTTTTATAAAAAATTTTTTATAATTAATAATTTACATCATTTTTCCATAATTTTTAATTTATTTGTTTTTAAAATTTTTCTTATTTAACACTTTTTATCAAATTATTATTAGATATTTCTATTGTTACAAAGTAACTAAGTATCCTAACACCTGTATAAAATTAAAATAGCAAAGTACGTATATATATAAACATTCTAATAAGTTTAAAATAAACTTATCAAGATGTTAAAAAAAAAATTAATTTGTATACTTATTTCTTATTTGCATTGTTACCATAGAATATATTTAAATATTTTAAATATATTACAATTCTTTTTATTTATTGAGAAAAATGTCACCAGAATTTGTTTGTGTCAATTATTTGCACCATTTCGAAAATTTTTTTTTATTGTTTTTTTTTTTGTTATTATAAGAAAATCGTGAATCACAAATTATTAATATTTGTCACACGACTTGTTATCAGTTTCAGGTGTGTTAAATTATTTAAAAAAAAAGTGTATTATTTAATTTTATTAAATTTTTTTGGTAAAATTAACGTATGCACGTAGTAAATATTCTCTACAAATATAATAATATTTAATTGCGACATTATTTGACCTAAAAGTCTTATTTACGCACGGTTTTTCTCTGTCGAATTTCCCTTCAAAACTTTTAGTACTTTTAATTTCAAAATGGGATTTAAGATGGGAATATTGAAAGTGAAATTTTATTTCGTAAAAATCTATTTTCCTACAATTTCTACTATACGTCACTGAATCCTGTTCTTGAAAATTGTAGATATTACCAGTATTATAAATCAATATTAAATCTAGTAGATGGAACATCATATAGAGTTCCATTCTCTCATCTGAATGTCCTTACTTGACTTATGTCCAAGTCCTTACTCAAATCCCACAAATCCCAAAGTTAATTCTTACGAGTAACTTGTTTTTAATGTATGTTATATTGTTTATTCGTTTTTTTTTTTGCTTGTTTTTTTTTAATTTTTTATTGGATTTTTTAATTAAGAATTGAAATAACTTTAAGTTTTGTAAAAAATCATATAACTATAACGACTATTTATAATTCTATTAGACCCACAGCGAATGCCAGGGTCGTAAGCAAACAAATAATTTATATATATATTGTAAATCTATTGTAAAATTTATTATTAAGATTTTGAAATAAAGAAAAAAAAAGGAAATGACAAACTCTTATTAGTTTTTCAGCTTAGTTTCAATAGGTTCAAATTATTTTATTTTTCTTTTCCATTCCTTTGAAGGACATTCATAAAGTCTATTTAGACAAGGTTCCAGTTTCCTTAATTTTTATATTAACTAAGATGTTAATTAATTTTGTGCACCATCTATTATCTTACAGAAGAGTTATTTATATATTTTCTATTAAATCTTATTATTATATTACGATATTCATTATTATGATATTTTTTTTATTAGGTATTATCTGACCGCGTTTTAAATCCGAAACCTTTCACATGAAAGATCGACAACTTAAACACTGTGCCAGTGGTATAAGATAGGTTCAAATTAATGACGTACTATAAATTAATGTAAAAAACTGTCAAAAAGCAACGCATATACAAAATTTGAAGTCAATCCGCCACATCTTCTTTATTTTAGAACAAAAAAGTTCAAATACTTGACTCCTAAACTAATACACAGTTAAATGGTTTCTGGTCCTGCAATTATTACACAGAAATCTTGTGTGATAATTGAACTGTGTTGAAGAACACTGGTACTGAGAAGGTTTTAATGATTTATTAGCATTAGTTAGATCAAAAATTTAATTTAATTACTTAAACTGTTATTACTTTTTTAATCCGGCTTATTATTTAGACATTTAAATTAAATATTATTATTAAAACTTCCATGTTATTTAGTATTTTTAAAGATTTATCTTTTAAAAAATCATGTAACTTTTAATTTACATGATTTAAATTTACAAATGAATTGCAATAAAGATATTAAAATGACACAATAAATTAAGAATTAAATCATTAAATAAATCTTTTAAAACAATAAATTAAATTAATAATAAGTGCTTAATGTTACATGTACATTTATTATAAATATATATATACTTAATTAAATTTAAAAAAGTTTTATTAATTAGTATATTTAAATGTATGATTAATCCCTAGAATCATTTTCTTTTCTATTATAAAACAAGTGATGAAAAAAACCAAGGGTTTTTAAAAAAGCACATTTTTAAAATAATATAAGTTACTGCTTACTTTTAAAAACAGTAAATTTTTAAGTCCTACTAGCCCCTCTATGGGGAAGGTTGCCAAATTTCTCAAGGATATATTCCTCACTACTCCCCTTCCCCAAAATTTCTTAGGTTCTAGGAATTAAATTGTGAATTCCACCAAAATTTGGAATTTTAACTTAGAATTTTACTATTTAAGCAAAAATGGTTAAAACTGAGAGACACTCTCTTCAATTTAAAGAACCCCTTTTAAATTTAAGAAAATCTTTTTCTTAAATAACGCAAAAAAAATAATTTCCATGTTAAAATTTTGCTTAAACCCATTAAAATTTTGCTTTACCCATGCTTAAAATTTTTTTTACTCTATTTCAAACGGTGTAAAAGTTTTTATAAACATACGGACGGACGGAGTGAAGCTATATAGGCACATTTTTACTAAATTTTTTGAAAATGTGCTAAAAAAGTACTCTCAGATATTTTCCAATATTACTTAAATTGTATTATTCACGTTTTCTTAAACTAGTTTTTAATTAAATTATTACAAGAGCTGGTTTTTTTTAAATTGTATATATATGTTATATAATATGTAGTTAATTAATTTTCAAACAGAAACTTAAATTAATTAATCGCTAATTTTACGTAATAGTATTGTACATATAAATTGAAATCTTTTGATAAATGTGTAAGTTTATTAAAAAGACGACGAAGAAAGGAGTGTGGTAGATTGTTTCAACTTCAAGATAACTTGAAACTTCCTTATAGTTAAAGTTATTGATTTCAATTTAATAAATCACAAAAAAGTCATATGACAGAAATTCGCATTTTTTTCACTTTTCAAACCAAATTTCGTACAACCCTTGGCCACTTTTAACCTTTAATTCTTTTGGCAAAGTTTTATACACCTAGTGTTGTGACATAACATATATTTGTCAAAGTTTTATATGTTATAGCAAAGCAAAGCCGGCTCTTGTATATAAATGAATTTGAGTAATCTTTAGAATCCAAACTGTTTTTGTTCTTGAGTAATCCTACGGATAGATGGGCGAACGGACAAAGATATTATACAGTTACATCTTTTGCTTTTCGTTTTTGATCCATTTCATATACTTAAGTGAAGCTAAATCTCTTCTCCTTAACAATATCACAAATGTAATGGAAAATTTAGTATATATACCAAAAATAACGTTCGTTACTATAGAAAAAAAAGTTTTGTTCAATAGCGAAGGTGACTAAAAACCTAATATTTGGAAATGGTCGAATCCAATCTCTCATAGTTTTTGAGTTGCCATGGGAACGGATGAACATACGTAGTTAAAGCGACTCGGTGAGTCTATGAGTTATTTTATCTCCTCTACAACATTACAAATGTAATATAAAATTTAGTACACCGTTAGAATTAAGTTCGTACCAGGTGAACTTTAATGTAAGTATCTAATTTTAACAATACTTGTTGTAATTAAATTAGAAAAGTTGGAACAAAATATTGCGTTGGAAGCTGAAGATCTATATTGTAACAGAATAATTATTACAACTTTCAAACAATTAAAATCAAATAGTATGGTCATATTGATTGAATTAAAATGATTAACATAAGTGTTAAGTTCTTAAAATTTATATATTTTTGTATTTTAAAAACTATTTATTTAAAAAATTTATGATATTACGTAAAATGAAAATTTAGAAGTACAGTAATTGTTGAATGAAATGAAAAAACTCAAATAATATTGATAATCGCAATTTAAAAATTAATTGAATTATTTCAAGTATACTTGTATAATTATTTATATTAAGAGTGTCATGTGCTTCAGCTTAAATATATCTATTTTTTTGATTTAATATTGTATAACTATATAATTTAAATTCAATTCTTAATTTTTTATACACCATTTTTTTTTTCATATCTCTAGAAATTAAAAAATTAGTATTTAGTATTATTTCTTTAATTCATTGATTTTAAAAGTTTGAAAAGGCGTTCGTTGCATTAAACGATTTTAAATATTATTTCTATATAAAAATAGTAATTAAATTTTAAAGTAAATTTTTATGTTGTAATTATTAAATAAATTATTTTTAGACTTAAGAAACAAAAACAAATTTTAAACATGTAAATAAAGTGCCTTGGGTGTCTAATATTTATTTAATAATATTACATATTATCATAAATGATAATGCAATATTGTAAAAATATCGGTTACTGAGACTTTTATAGGTATTATAAGTTTGAATACTATTATTAGATTATATTATTATATATTATATTCCACATCCTTTCGGTTAATACGTCAGATACTTAACTCCTGCGCTGCCAAGGCCTTTAATATTTATTTAATATTTATTTTAAAATTAATGAATATGAGCTATGATTTTGGAGATGTATTATTAAAACAGAAAGGGTCTATTAGAGTCCCCGCTAATACCGTAAAAGATTGATGTTTTGTATAGTTAAAGGTGTACTATAAATTACAGAACTTTGTTTTGAAGATAAATATTATGTTCATTACTTGTCTTTATTT
The DNA here is from genome assembly GCA_963082915.1 of Dolichopus griseipennis. Classification (NCBI taxonomy): domain Eukaryota; kingdom Metazoa; phylum Arthropoda; class Insecta; order Diptera; family Dolichopodidae; genus Dolichopus; species Dolichopus griseipennis. The sequence goes on from OY720441.1 coordinate 57,303,722, forward strand.
ATAATCACTTTTTTTTAATTAATTTATTTTGATTTCAACAATTTATCAAGATAATTATACATTTAACAAAAATGTTAATTCCAGGAAATTTTATTTTAGTTAAATTAATTAGTATATTTAAAGGTAAGATATATAAAAATTAATTAAATTTATTTTTCAAATCATTTAAACACCGATTAGTGAAATTTTTTCATTTCTATTAGCCGTTGCATGTTTAAGTTGATTTGTTTAAATTTTGTTTTTCTTTTACGAGGGACTGTGGAAAGCATCGAAAGCCACCCATTGCAACTGTGCGATGTTCCTTTGGGTGAAGTGCGATTTTAACATACCAAACCACGATCCTTTTTGAACTTAGGGTTTGCGTGGGATCTGTGTATACAAATGCACAATTTGATTTTGAGAATAATGATATCGAAGGGTTTGAGGATTGGGTTTATGGGGGAAGGGGAAAAGGTACAATTTAATTTTGAGAATAATGATATGGAAGGATTAGGGTATTTGGGATTATGGGGGAAGGGGTAAAGTTAATGGGAAAATGAATAAAAAGTTAAAGAAAATATCATTATATTAAATAAACAAAAAAGTAAACTGCCTTTACTATCTACCCTACCTACGTAAGTTTATATATTAATTAAATAAATTTAATTTAAATATGACTAGTTAGTTTTCTCAGGTACAAAATTATAAAAAAAAAATTCTCTAATTTATAACTTAAAAATTATCAAATGAAAAATAAATTACAAGTAAATGTAAATATTTTGTTTAATAAAAAGTTTTTCTCAAAATAAAAAGTTATAATCGGTAATTTCTAATAAATTTTATTTAATTAATTAATTTATATTTATGATTATTATTTTATTATTTCTTTTTAAAATATTGTACAAAATGCCAACTTGTTTCGTATATTAAATATTTCTTCAACATTGCTTCTAATATTTTTATTAATATGTAAAAGTTCGTCTGTAATTCGTTTTATTTCACAACTTAATAATTACATAATATATTAGCTTAGAATCTTAAGATATAATAATTTCAAAGATTTTAATACTTGCATTAAAATTTTTGTATTGTATACTTAAACCAGTTTAGTTTTATATAATTGATTATACATAATCAATTTATTAATAATTAATTAAGTTTGAAATTGATAGATTGGAATATTAAAATTTCCAGAAATTTTATATAATTAATAAATGGAATTTCTTTAAAATGTGAAAAATCCCAATACGGGGAATTATATTAATTAAGATGAATAAACTACAAGCATTGAATATTACAATGTTATTTATGCATATAATTATTAAATGATTTAAATGGGTAAGTGGTTAGTGATTAAAGATTGCCGATATTCAAAACTGGAAAAAAATTTTATTTGGTTTTAGAAATCGACTCAGCCACTATTAGCCATTAAGTTCAAGTTAATGACATAACATAACATAAAATTATTACATTATATAAAAAAAAGTAGTATTTATTGAAAATCTAAGACTTTTCTACTTGTTATAAGGTTAAACTTGTATGTGGAATTCATTAAGATCAATTCTAATAATAGGAATATAATATGTCCCCGCTGTTTCAACATGTACCTCATAAGTCTCAAAGTTCGGGTATTTTAATTTGAGTTCTTGATTGAAAATTTTCAACACGGCAAATTTAAGAAGTTTTTACTAAGTTCACAGAACTGAGTTGAACCGCTTACCAATAACAAGAAGGTTTTAGTATTGCATCAGTTTTTTTAATTACACGATTCTACTACAAATTAATATTCTATAACTAATTGACAATATTCATTATTTAAATAAGTTAATAATATTTATATTGTAAAAGCACTTGACAGTTTATAATAACCCTCATTAAATAAATAATTCCCAGTTATATGTATTTAAATTGAAGATTTCCTTAATATTCAAGAATTATTTTTTTATCAATTTCATGGCTTAAGATTGCAATCGGAACAAAAAATCAATTTGTAATTGAAATATTTCAATTTGCAAATATTTTATTACAAATTATTTAATTTAATTTGAAATAATTTAAATTTAAATTAATTACGATAATAATTTATTACGATCGGAAATAAAATATATATTAGGAAAAATATTTCATAAAAATAAATTAAAACGTATCTAAATCCTTGTAATTTTTTTGAATATTTAAATAATAAATTAGTGACCTAGAATTTATGAGCATCAAATGATCGTTTTAATACCAAAATTATCAGGAAATATTGTAATAGTTAGTATAGTGGTTTAAAAATTTAAATATTATATTAAGATAATAATTTAAATGTATAATTAATGGAATTAATTTTTTGACAAATGCACGCAATTGAAAAATTATTTTATAGTAATTAATTATTTAATTTTTTTTTTAGTAAGAATAAAATTATAAAAATATGTCCTCTTCTAATTGCAATAATTTATTTATACATTAGATAATTATTTGATAAATTTCATAATTTAACCTTAAGGCATGAACCTTTCTATCAAAGCTATTTTAAGCACAGATTAACGGGGTTGTTGTTTTGAGTCTAGAGTAGGTCGATCACTTAAAGCGTTTGGATACAATTTTAGGCCTTATAGTTCTTCTAAAAGAACTGTTCCATATTAAACCGAGCCTTCAAAATTTGTTATACATTAGAAACTTAACTCACTAAGCAACTTATTTTCAAAGAAATTCAAATTTTCATTCATTGCGACTTTTAAAAAATTTTTCTGTTGTTTTCATCCTTTGACCAAATACTTTTAAATTTCTATAATTACTGTGTGACAATGGAATTGACTGAAGTTCATAAAAAAATTCTTCATAAAATTTAATTTATTTTTTGATTTATTTTTATGATTATTTATCTTTATTACCTTGATTCATAACTTTTACCGATACATCATAATATTTAATCGGCTTATTTTTTCCCATACAAATATAAACATCCTTTCTTAGAGCAAACTATTTGACCAATTTTAATGAAACAAAAACCAAAATTAAGGTTTTTTTTGTTTTCATAGGACAATGATATTTTTTTTTTAGAATATTGCGTTTTTTCAGGTGAAAATCCGTCTTTAATTTAACGTAAATTTGAATTTAACGGTCACGCTTTTAAAAGTTGAGGCTTATGACTCTAATATTATGCGCCGACTTTCTGTGTAAAAGTAATTCATTTTCGGTTTTAACTCGCAGCTAAATCTAAATCAAATATTATATGCGCCGACTTTATGTATATCTTTCTTTTTTTTGTTATGTTCAAATATTCAATGAACAAGGAGATTTAAATTTTTTTAAAATTTTTTTTTTGTTTTTGTTTTTTCTTTATCTTAAAAAGTGAACGAAAAAAATGAGTTCGAAATGAAAGCAATACATTTGGTTTATACAGTAGTTTTCATTTATAACGAACTCGGTTCAATTTTAATTATAATAAACGTAACACTTTTTGCTAATGAATTAAATTTTACCTAAAAATGTAAGTTGTTTATTACATGTATATTTCTTTTATTTAAACTTATTATATCTAATAATGTTGCTTGGTGATTATTTTAGTATTTGTATATTTATATTTTTGAATATAAAAAAAAAATTATAATAACGCACCAAAAATACAAAAAAAATTTCATTACAAGAAAAAGCATCTATAAACATAGAGGTGAGGCTGACACATCAAATAAAAATCTAGCAAATGAGTTCAAAGTGCCCATTCTAGAATTAGCACAATCTACAATGCTCAATTCTTATACTAATTTTTCAAAATTCACAGCATTCTTTTAAAACGACATTTTTTTTTTACGACGAATATTTTCTGTCTCTTCATGATCATTATAAGCGAGCTTTACTGTATTTTTTTTTGCTTTATGTTTGCAGAAACAAAAAAATTACATTTCTTAGGAAAAATTATGTGTTCTTTAGGAATCAACCAGAATAAATGCATACGGCGTGCAGTTTCTGTCAAAAAATTTTGAAATAAGTAGGTATGTTATGTACTGTACTTCGGAATTTAAAATTTTAAAATTTGACAAAGCGTATAAAAATATTGTAATTGTTTTTTCTGATGTTGCTACGATTAAGTTTTCAAAATAAAATATGTTAAAATAATATTTTTTTTTTAAAAAAACATACATTCCAAATAATTGAAAATACCTATAATATGTTCGCAAAATAAAACTAAAAAATAATCTTCAACTGAAATAAAAGTTGACGTATAATTTCTGTCAAAAAATTTACAAATAAATAGGTACATGAATTTACATGAGAGCTGTTCGAAATGAAAATAATACATTTGGTTTATACAGTAGTTTTCATTTATAACGAACTCGGTTCAATTTTAATTATATTAAACTTTACACTTTTTGATAAAGAATTAAATTTTACCTAAAAATGTAAGTTTTTTATTACATTGATATTTCTTTTATTTAAACTTATTATATCTAATAATGTTGCTTGGCGATTAATTAAGTGTTTTTTATTTAGTTTTGAATATAAAAACAATCATAATAACGCATCACAAATACAAAAAGTTTTCAGATTTTTAAATAGGCATACATTTGTAGTAAAAATTTACCTATGTAGCTATTAAATTTAAAAATGAAAAAAGGGTAGGAAATATTTATTCTTTGATTTATTGAAAAACTTTTTTTTTTGCTATAAATCTTAAGATTGAAATTTAAAAAAAGACTTTGGTCAACTTGACTATTATTTGTACTTCTGGCAGCTTCAATATAATATAATACTAATTACTAAACTTATGAATTATGATATGTTATATTTTGTTGTACATATTATGTATTCATAGAGTTTTTTAATTAGGATACAGAATACGTACAATATAGTTCATATCGTACTAAAATGTTTAGAAAAAAGTACAGTTTGCTATATGAAGGACAGCATTAACTCGAATTTTGGGTTCTTGACTTCAATAAATATATGTATATGTTTAGAAATATGTATTTATTAGAATAATATTTATATGTATTTAGAATTTTAATTTAATTTAACTGTACCAATTTATCCTCTCTTTAAAGCGGCTTAAGCTATAGAAATAAAACTCAAAAATCGGTTCTTAACAACGTTTTAATAATTAAGAAAAATTATAAATTTTTTTTAAGCAAATTTCAAGCGCAAGAACTGTTGACAAGACTGTTGGCATAATTTTTATTATGTATAGTCTAATATAATTTACACAAAACGAATTTTATATGTTAACTTAAAAGCAAAAATAGCTCGAATTTCGAGCACAGGGCGATACTAGTTATACTTAAAACTGGCTAAGTGTTACAGTCAAAATACAATCTTTTAACCTCAAATTTATATTTTTGTCCCTTATGGACTTATGACTTCATAACTCATTAACCGAAATATTTAAAATTTAGAATCCAACAATTAAGTATTTCTAAAATTTCTTAAAATATCGTTTACAGAATATAATAAATTTTAGATTAAGATTATAAAGAATTTCGAGAATTTGCTATTTTTTCAAAAAGGGAGCATGTCATATGCCTGTATATCATTTGCCTGTAGTGTCATTTGCATGTAGTGTCATTTGCATGTAGTGTCATTTGCATGTAGTGTCATTTCCCTGTATTTCTTGCTCATTTTACTATATTTCATTTGCCTGTATTTCACTTTTATTAATATTAGCTAAGACCAAATTAATTTAATTGATAATTCAATGCACTGCTCCCATATATGGATAAACATTGCCTAGATAAATCTTTTCATTATTTTATGGATAATTAGGAGAAATTTAAGAGTTTGATTCAAAAGCAGGGTTAATACGCTATTTCAAGAATATTTATATGCATGTATATGGAAGAACTGCTCCCATATATGGATAAACATTGCTTAGATAAATCTTTTCATTATTTTATGGATAATTAGGAGAAATTTAAGAGTTTGATTCAAAAGCAGGGTTATACGCGATTTTGAGAATATTTATATGGATGTATATGGGAGAATCTGCATTCGGAGGGACTTTAGTGAATTCAAAATCAAAGTTAAACGCCTTTTACAGAGTATTTATATATATCTATATATGTGATATTTTGAGTTAGGAGCGATTTTAGAGTTGGTTACAAAATCAGGGTTTCAAAAATTTGTTTAGCAGGGGTTTGAGGGCGGCAGCCCCGACTATTGGAAGTTCTTTATTATTGAAATTATATATTAATATAAAAAAAATATCTAGGAGGAATTTTATAGTTGGTTACCAAATTATCCTTTTTTCCAGAATATTTGTATATACAACAATATATATGTATATGTGAGATTCTGAACTAGAAAGTGAAATAATTCTGCAAAATACAGGCAAATAAAATACAGTCAAATGAAAAACAGTCAAAAGAAATACCAGACTTGTGATAGTAACCCTTCCAAAACTCAACTTTTGTAGCCAACTTCCGTATTCACGAATTCATAAATATTCTGGGAAAAACTAGGTTATAAATTTGAAATAACAAAAAAAAAATTTAATTTATTACGTATTTTGTTACATTTACGACAAATAATTTTAAACAATTTTAACATTATCTGATATTTGAACATGTACAGTACATATGTAAGTGTTACATGAACATACAACTTTGCAATAGAAGCATTAAAACATTTATCAAAAACATTACAATAAAATGCTTTGTTACGTTTAGTAAGTGTAAATTAAATATAGCGATAGATAAAAAAAAATTTTAAAAAAAAGTTTCGCTATTGCTGTCATAATTAACCTAAACGTATCTAAAATATATCGTAGTTAAGGTCAACTTACATATCTAATGTGATACGTGTATGTATATATAAAATTATAGTTTGTGCAAATTTGATGATATATTAAGGAAATACAAATTTTTATTTTCTAATTGATAAATATCAATCATTTTTTCATCAAATTAATATGAACAAATTGACATAAAAATAAATTAAATATAATTACCGTTTAATTCAATTTAAAACAATAGAAAAATAATTACGAGAAAAATGCAATTATAAATAAATTACATGTTATTGCTTTTCATTAATTATATACCTATATTTGAGAAATATTTTGTTATACCTATAATTAAATAGAATGATATTTTTTTTTTTTTGGAGTGTAGGTGAACATTTTTGAATTTTATATTTGAGAAATTTTCTGAGGCGCATCTTGATATTTTTTTACATTTTGTTCCTCAATGCTTTTCGGAATGTGCACTTCCTTTTCTATATATATATACTAGTATATTGCTTAACTTGTCTTTGATTCAACAAATGTAACTTTTGGATTTTAAATCCATATACAAAATATATTTTCAATGACATAAAAAGAGAAAACAACTGATTGTCAACGCGACTAATGTTAGAAAGTCGCTTTAGTGAAGTGTCACTTTGTTACGCGTCTTCTGACGCTTTGACACTTTGGATTTAGTTGGGTTATATTTTAATTAATGTATTATAATAAAAGGTTAAAGTCATATTAAAAGTGAAATGAGGGATGGGTTATGACTTTAGGTCGGTTTTATGCAATTTTTGACATATAAATGCTTAATTTTTTTAAAACAATTTTGGCCTAATATATTTATTAAATATTGTTTAGTAGAGCTTGTATTATAGTATTTGTTTTGGACATTTTATTAAATCGGAAAAGTTAAACAATTATTCAAGAAGCTTTTTATTAGGCTTATTGTTTTACTAAACAAAAGTTTTAATTAAACACAATTACTTTTTATCGATGTGGAATTTTTTTAAAAAATTTTATTTCTTAATTTATTGTCAATTATATTCGAATTTACTTGAATTATTTCTTAATTTATTGTCAGTTATAGTCGATTAACAACAATACTATTAAAATTAATATATAATATTTTATAAAATTAGTAAGTGGTTTTCTTGTGAATTATAATAGGTATATGATTAATCAGATTGTAAAATAAATTAACTCAAAATAATTTTTAAAATATTTTTCTATACACACCTACCTACATACTTTTAGGTTTTAATTATAATAAAAATTGTAATAATTTTAATTACTAATAGGGAATTTAGAATTTTTTTTAAAATAATTCAAAACCAAAAAATACACTTTTAATAAAAATTTAAAATTTTTTAGGCAAAGCTCTCCTTAAATTTAGAACTTGGCAACAAAATTGTCGTTACAAACTTAAAACCTTTTAAGTTTTTTTCTTTTTATTGTAAAATTATTATTTTGAAGGGTTAAATTCATAATGAAATTGTAATAAAGAGTTTGAACCTTAAAACCGAATAGAACCCGAAACCATTTTTTTCTACAACGTCATCAAGGAGTAATAAAATTTTGTATTTATACCAAATTGTCACATTAACTATGATTTGTGTAATCATTTTGTAATCGAAAAGTGTAATCATATTGAATCGATTACTTTTATAAAAAAAATATAAATAGGTTTTAACATAACTTAAGGCGTTTTAAGACACCGTTAAATTATTATACAATTTTTCGAAAATATTGAATAGTGTGACTCGTAAATATATTTTAAAGACTTGTACTTGTATATGTTAAAAATTTGTATTTGTACACAAATCAGTTTAATACCGTTGTATGACGCGAAACAAAGCGCTGATTCATATTTAAGTATATCATGTATAACATACAGCTGGCAATCATGAGTTTGTTATCAATATATTACAAATTTCATAATTATATGATTGTAATAAAGCTTTTGTTTTATTTTCAATCAGATGTTATCAATACGTTTTTTTCGATCAGATTAGAACCGATAAGAACAACGTCAAATGTAGCATGAAATATAAATTTTGTTGTTAAATATCTTTATCAATAAATCAGCTGATCGCGTATAGCGTATAAAAATGCGTTCATTTCTGTACAAAATTATTTTTTCAGTCTTTCGTTAGTTTTTAAGCAAAATTAAACATACAAAATAAACTTAAAAAATTTAAAATCAATTAAATTAATAATTAAATATTTTATTTTGTATAAAAATATAATTTAAATTAAATATACTTAATTGTAACTAACTTTAATAATTTGCAAAAATACATATATACTTTATATTACTGTTCTAGACCTTGAAATTTTTATTTTTTTATTTGTTTTTTGTAATATAGACTTTGAATTTCAATATCAAAATTTATTAGCATAGTCTTGCAATAATTCCGTCGGTTATTTGCAAAAAGCGATTATTTTAATATGTATATTTTTTTAATATAAATACTATAAATATAGTAAATTATATATATACGGAGGACATTTAATGACCTCTGATGGTTTTTAAGTATAAAATTTATTTAAAATTTTCTTTTTTTGAAAAAAAAGAAGCTCAACTACACTTTAAATCGGTGAAGAATGATTTAAAAAGTGAATTAAAACACTTATCAGAATGAATGAATTAAAAACGTGCAGTTTGACAAATAATATTATAATTTGTAAAAATAAGTTTTAAATTTCTTCATTATAATATTTTTTATACCTGTAATATAAATAATAACATCATAATATAGAATTGTATAATTTCAATTACAAAATTAATATGATATTAAAAAAAAAATGTAAATACACTGTAAAATGAGTGAAAAACGAAATGTAATAATCGGAAAGAATGATTAATGTATTAAAAGACACGGAACGTATAAATTGTAAAGAGACATATAAACTTATCAAACATGAGACTATAAACTTATCAAATAAATTGTAGTAAACATTAAAAAATAGGTGATCAAATTTAATTAACCGTGAAAATAAATTGCAATTTTTTTTTTGTATTTGTAATTGCAATGAATTACAAAACTAGATTAGAATTATTTAAAAGATTTATATTTGATTTTCTTATCACAAAACGGAAAAATTTCCGGATAAAAAAACTTTTTTTTATTTTATGAAAAACTTATTAATAGTGTTAATTTATGTGACAATGAAATATTTTTAAATAAATGTCAATTATTTGTAAAATATATATGTATGTATAGTGTTGCATCTGTTTAGGAATTTTTGTTTTACTCATTTCTAAATAAAATAATAATATTAAGCATATAACCGCTAAGAAGGTATGTAAAAAACAAACAGTATTTATTGAATTTTTAATGCGTTTATCTACTGAATAATTTATTAATTTCAATTGAATATATATATTATATTAATTTAAATATAAGTTTATTTGTAATTGAATAACTGAAAGTGACTAATTTCAGTTAAAAAAAAAAGTAAATATTTTAATCATAATCTAAAAAATGATTAAAATTTAAAGATATTATAAGTATGTTAATAGGTTTTATGATTTCTAGTTTTTTTAATATTATTATTAATATATTTGTCTAGGAAATAAGGTGTACAAACTCATTCAATTACATGTGTTTTGTTGGATGTGTTCAATTATAAAAAAATAAAATATTAATGTTTTGTTGAATGTGTTTTATTTTAGAAAATAAAATATTCAAAATTATCATAAGCAGGCCAAAAAATATTTTATTTATTTTTAATAAAAAATTATTTTATATTATTAGTTTTTGAATTAGTTAATTGCATTTTAAAAATCACAGAAGGTTTTTTTGGAAATTTTAAATAAATAGTAAAACATTTTGGTATTTTAAATCGAGATTATGCTTTATAGGATTTTAATTCCTGTTGTAAGTCTTCATTAATATCAGTGAAATACTGAATTAATGGTATGTATAGGCCCAATGTACGCTTTGGTGCTCTGCTTGCTTTGAAAAAGTTACCAAAGCAATTTCAAATTTTCCCTAAAATAAAGTTATAATTCACTTTTTTGGCTTTTTTTTTCAATTTCACAGGTACGTTTAAAAATAAAATTTGTGTATACACTTATAATGAAATACATATAAAAATTTGTTTTTGTTTTCTCAATAGTTTTGTAATCAACTCTAACATCCATCCCGTTTAACTATTTTTTCTATACATAAAATATATTTTAGCAACAATTAACTTAATACAGTGTTTATGCATTTGATTATGTCTATTAAAAAATGTTTGTCCCATATTCGATGCCATTAGTCAACTTTTTTAAATATTTTAAACTTAAGTTATGCCATTTTTGAAGTTTAAGAATTTTCCAAATTTGCAATTACATTTATTAGACCATTTTTTTTAATCTATAAATGATAAGACCAGTCGTTCTTTTAAAATAATTTTTTTCATTGTGTTTATTAAAGGGTGTTAGTTTTAATGTAACTATAATTAGAATTTACTTCCTATTATAATGCTAACTTTTATTAGCATTATACATTTAGCATTGATTATTAGCGCTATAAGAAATAACAAGTTGAACTTAGTATTTTAATTTAAATATACAGGGTGTCCGGGACTCAAGTACGCGCACTACACTCAAAAGTTATTGATTTTTATACCCGTATGACTATATAGTCAAAGGGTTTTTTCATTACGTTTGTGACGCAGAGAACGAGGGGAGGTAGATATAGACTCAAGTGTATGGATCGGATCAGAATCGAAAAAAAAATCGATTGAGCTATGTATGTCCGTCCGTCCGTCCGTCCGTCCGTCCATCCGTCCGTCCGTCCGTCCGTCTGTCCGTCTGTCCGTCTGTCCGTCTGTCCGTCTGTCCGTCTGTCCGTCTGTCCGTCTGTCCGTCTGTCCGTCTGTCCGTCCGTCCGTCCGTCCGCACGATAACTCAAAAACTAAAGGAGCTCTTGAAATTTTCTTGAGATCTTGAAATTTTCGCAAATTCGTTTTTTTGCAATAGCCGTCATCGCTATTTAAGTCCAGCCATTTTGGTCCATGGGTTCGGGTGGCTGCCATACAACTTCTTTTTTTATATGAGTATTTCTCTGTACCTATTACAGCTACGTGTCTGAAATTTTGGCAAAGGTAGTTTAGTTTTATGGCCAAAGTTTCTGCAAAATTTGGTTGGTCTGTTGCAGTGAGTTCGAGTAGCTGCCATACAACTCCTTCTTTTATATGAGCATTACTCTATACCTATTAAAGCTGGGTGTCTGAAATTTTGCCAAAAATAGTTTAGTGTAATGGCCAAAGTTACTGCAAAATTTGGTTGGTCTACTGCAAAGGGTTCGAGTAGCTGCCATACAACTTCTTATTTTATATGAGCATTACTCTATACCTATTAAAGCTGGGTGTCTGAAATTTTGCCAAAAATAGTTTAGTTTAATGGTCAAAGTTACTGCAAAATTTGGTTGGTCTACTGCAAAGGGTTCGAGTAGCTGCCATACAATTCCTTCTTTTATATGAGCATTACATTTCATCTAATAAAGCTGGTATGTTTGAAATTTTGCCAAAAGTAATTAATGTTTGTAATAATAATGATATAATGTTTATATAACGGTTATACGGGTATCCCAGAGTTGACACAGTCTACTTTACTACACTCTTCCTCGTTTTATGAAAAATCTCCTTAAATCTTTAATCCCTCATATCTCGAAAAGGGTCCACAATAGACCCTCCCTCCAGTACAATTTTTTGTTTGTTTTAATGCCCCCAATCACTGAGTGTAGTGCGCGTACTTGAGTCCCGGACACCCTGTATATAAAAAAAAACATAATTAAACGATATTTATTGCAAGATATAACTAATATATATATATATAATTTGTTTTGTAGGCAAAATATTTTTGGAAATTTATAGTATAAATTCATTAAATTATTTAGGTAGACAATTAAAAAGTCCTTAATTAGCTTAACCAAAAGCTTAAAACAAATTTAACTTAATCTGGTGTATTTAATTTTACAATTTAAATTGTTTATTATTAAAATTCATAATTAATTTAAATGTTTTTCTTGACCTTTGTCTATAGGTAAAAAGATTAAATATTTCAAGTTTTTACAATAACATCTCGGTTTAATCATGTTTTTCTAAATTCATGACCCGTATAATAACCCTTTCATGTCTATTATAAATAATTGTAAACAATGTTCTTATCAAATGATTGATAGGTTAATTATAATTGATTAGAATGGTGCAACTTATTATTTATATTTCTATAGAAAACTGTTTAGGTGGAAACTTTAAACGTAAGTAGTAAGATACTATTATTGACAAAATATCTTACGTATTATAAACCTATTTTAGTCTTGCCTTTATTACATTCCTTTTCTGAACCATCACTTTAAGTTTCACTTTCTTTGTATAATTAATTAAGCGTTTCAGTTTCCTTGATATAATATTTAATCAACATTTAAAATTGTATTATCAATCTAATCTCAAATTGTGTATACAGTGGACTTTCATACCTATATTGATTAAGTCATATGTTCATAGTTACTAATTCATCTTATTATCATTTGACATATAATTTAATTTGAAAATAAACAATATTAGTATAGTAATACATAAAGGTTACTTTCCCACAACACCGACACGTGACAACACCGTGACTACAACATATTTTTGTTTACAATAAATTAATACAGGATGTTACGACACTGTATTTTTTATTATATTGAGATCACCTTGTGGTCTAACGTTGGTGTTATATTTTTTGAACTTTCAGTTTGTTAAAAAAATGATAACAACTCATAACATGCATATCTCATGGATGAAATATGGACAGAAACAGAAATAACTAAAAAAGAATATTATTAAAGAAAATAAAAAAAATAAACGTATAAAGGGTTAATGGATGCATTTATGCTTCCTAGAGGATTAATAAGAAAAAAGAAATTTTTAATCGTTTAGAGCTCAAACCGTTTGACAACTTATCGAAATTATTTTCTAACACTTATTTTTGATTTAATCGAAATTTACAATTCAAATCAAGCGCGTGAATTAATTTTTTATCATAGAAATTGTTTCGTCCTTTGTTTAATCTGATGGACCGGACAAGAGATTTAAACCAGATATATTTTAAAAATTCTTTCAACTTACAAACCCATTTTTGTAATTTTTTTATTTACTGTAAAATTTTATTTTTGACATTCTTTGGCACTTTTTTCACCTTGACAAATTTTGTAAAATTCGCATACTATACGCATTCCGCATAAAAAAAGAAAACACAGGTTTTTTTTTCATATATATATACAAAAAGAAAATACTTACGGACTATAGGTATGACTATAGGTCAAAAGGGTATACTTAATTTGCCATTAAGTTTGTGACACAGAAAATGAAGGGGGGTAGATATAGACTCAAAGGTATGGATTGGATCAGAATCGAAAAGTAAATCGATCTAGATATGTACGTCCGTTCGTCTGTCACCACGATAACTCAAAAAATAAAGGAGCTAGGATTTTGAAATTTTTACAAATTAGTTTTTGTACAATATCCGTCATCGCTATTGATATCTAGCCAGTTCGAGTACCTGCCACTCAATTTCTTTTTTTAAATAAGCATTTCTCCGCACCTATTGAAGCTGGGTGTCTTTAATTTTACCGAAACTAGTTTCGATTTGTGCAAAATTTGGTTGGTCACTGAAGTGGGTTCTAGTAGCTGCTATACAACTTCTTTTTTTATAAGAGCATTACTCTATATACTTAATGCAATTGGTTGTCTGAAATTTAGTCAAATTTTGTCGATCTACTGCAATGGGTTCGAGTAGCTGTCATACAACTTCTTCTTTTATATGAGCATTACTCTATACCTTTAATAAAGGTGGATGTCTGAAATTTTTTCAATAGTAGTTAACTTTAATGGCCAACGTTTGAATAAAAAAAAAGTTGGTGTAGGGGAAGAGGTTCGACGAGCTGCCTTTCAACTTATATATTCTTTTGGATGATAAATGAATTTCTAAGCGGATGATACAATATCGATATTATGGCCATGCGGGTATCCCATAGTTGACAAAGTCTACTATACTACACTTCTCCTCGTTTTACCTATTTTTAGCTTAAATGTCAAATAGTAAAAGTCATAAAAAAATTTAATTCCTAACTGTCTAGTATAAACAATACACATTTTTTAATAATCAAGTGCAGCACGCATTACTTAGTCATGAAATATAATTATATTAAGAAGATAATATTATAGTATGACACATTTGTTTTACATTTCAAAAATTTAATTTTATTAGTTATTAAAAAATTTATCTGGAATTTAATTTATTTTTGTGTTTAGTATAACTGTAAACAAAGAATATTTATCAAAGCGGTATGGTTTCAATTTCCAAGCTTAAAAGACTGATTTGCAATCTTAATTTATATGGTCCTTGAATTTCTTTTGAATGAAATATAGGTTATTAATTAAATTTTTTGTTTTTGTAATTAGTCTCGTTGTGTGTGTGTGTATAGTTGTTATCTTAATGCACCATAATAAAATTTTCATAATTCGTGTGCTTTTAATTACACATCTATTGCTTACTTATTTTCATTGTTATTTTGTTTGTACAGATAATAAATATATATATTAACTTAATTTGTATTAATTATTTACTGATTAATTTAATATAAATAATACTATTTTGTTTGTAAATACAAACTATATCAAACGCTTTTATTTATTTGTTACAGATTAAAAATTAAATTAAATGTTGTTATGTACAATAAAAGACTTTTGGAAAGATTTACTTAAGACACTGTACAATAAAATACAATTTCTTTTAATAACATTATATATATATAGTTAAAAATGAATAATCTTTAAGTAATATAACTTAAATATAAATAAATATTGAATTAGAAGTATATAAGTAAAAGAATTATTTGAAAAAAAATATAAGGAAATTAAATAGTAAATATTTAACATTTAATTTCAAATTCCCATACGCAATGATAAATAAAAACATAAATTATTAGAAAATTTTAAATAAATAAGTAATGTTAATATGGAAGTGTCTATAAATGTTTTCTGGAAACAGAGGCTTCTAACTTAATGGTGTAATTTTATATATCAGATATACTTCCGCATAAGTGTTACGAGCTATCAAGATGACGTCATCACATAACGGTACTTTATATCTCAAAGTTTCCGAATATACAAATTATTAGTGGCGATGCCGCCATCTAGTGGTCTAACTTTAAAATCCCTTCTAATTCAGATTTTTGTGTATATATATGTATATATAAATGTTTTATATATAATTCTGATTTTGTAGTCAACTCTAAGGTCCTTTCTAATTTTATTTTTACAAATATATTTCAACAACAAAAATTTTAAAACTATGGGATTGCCACCTCCAAAATCCTTCCACACAAATTAACAAAACCCAACTTTATATTGTATCCAACTCTAAAGTGCATCCTACTTACATTGTTACATACATATTTGAACAAGAAAACAAACAGTTTTGCATTTTGTTCTCTGGACTTGTAAACATATGCCATTCTTATTATATACCGTTGGAAAAAGTGTAAAGAGACCTTTCTATAAAGTACCGTTATGTGATGACGTCATCTTGATAGATTGTAACCCCTCTGCGGAAGTTTACCCAATATATCAGTTTATCAAAATTAGGAAAATTGACATGTTTATATTTAATGAGCTCTTAAATAGATTGTTAGGGAAAGCGAAACTTAAGTCTAATGTCATATATCAAATTTAATTCTAAATCAATTTAATATGTTATAATTTGTAAATATATAAATAGAAAGAATTTTTTATTAATTTTTTTAAGCGTTTTATATAGATATAGTAATATACGAAATACAATCTAATAAGGGAGTGGGATATGTTTTTACTTTTAGGTGTGGAGGGTTTTTCTAAGTTTTCCTGTATTTAAAAAAAAAAAAAAATTTTAAAAAGAAATCCATTTGTTTACAAACAGCCCCCTACTACATACAATGTGGTGTGAAACATGTCTTTTCTTTTCAGGAAAATCATATTTTATTTTAATGAAATTTTGTATGAATGCTGTTTTTACGAGAAGAATGTCTTTGCAGATGGACCAAATTGGATAACATGGAATTCGTGGTGCTCCTATATGGAATAAAGAGACTTTTCAAGAAAACTGAATAAATACTGAATAAATAGTTTTGTACATTAATTAACAGAGCTGGTTTTTTTAGGGTGTTAAATTTTGACATAACTGTGATCGCGCACAGTATCTTTCGATGATTTTATCTTTATCCCAAGACAAAGAAGTATATATACAATACAAACCACATTGTGGAAGAACAAAGCTTATATTTAAAAGTTTATTTATATTTACGTTTTTAGCACATTTTCAAAATGTACAAACAAACAAATTGAATCTAGTATTATGGGATCTAGAGCTTCGGTGTACTAAATTAAGTTAAAAATTAAAAATGCATTAAAGTTTATTTCCGAATTTTATTTTGACATCGAGAATGTGTTTAAAATTTATTGCTTATATTGCTCGCCCTTAATACTATAAAAAAGTTTGCAAAATCTGTTTCCTTCTCATAAATTTTATACTTCAGTTAAAATAAATATTTTTAAGGCCTTTAAAAGGCATATTTACGAAAATTATAGTTAAGAATATTTTTTAACTATATCAAATACATTTATTTAACCTGAGGCCACATAGATATGTCTAAAATGATAAAATTCTGATTTATATACTGCTAGATACTCTGGCTTCTTTAAATTTTAATCACGTTTGTAAAATTTTTCTGAAAATTTTTTTAAAGCTAATTTTTTAACCTGGATATGTTCTTTTTATTTATTTTTATTTTTAATTTATTATCATTTTCATATCATATAAATGTAAGTAAATATATATATTTTAATGACGTCAGTGCAAAAACTAAAAAAAAAAATAAGTTTTTAATTTTTTTTTACCAAGAAAAATAGTTTACTAACACTTTATATGTTATTTAAAAATTATTTTATTTGTTTTTTTAATGAAATCTTAAGAAAATTTTAAAACTTTTACGTTTTTTAATTAAAAACACATTATGTCATGGGAAAACTAGTAAATACTGGAGAATTTGTAAACTTTTCTTGGATTAGCATTAGATTATACTAAATATTTCTTGTTTTCTTTAAAAAAAAAAAACAAAATCGTAAATCTTTTAATATCTTTAAGTTAAAATTTGAAAATTTAAGGAATTATCAAATGATTTGTCTAGACTGGATCTGACTTTGTATAATTTAACTTTTTAATTAAATGATCAGGGTTGTAAAAAGTTCAATATTCGACTCAACTCATTGCACAACTCAAAATTTTGAGTCCGCTCAACCTGTGAGCGCATGTGGTTTGCGCATAGTATGAGTGGACTCATCATTTGAGTTGAGCTATGAGTTGAGTTTGGCATTTGAGTCCGCTCATTTACAAACCTGTAAATTATTTCACTTTTATTTAAAAGGGTTTTTGAGGAAGAAAATTTTTGATTGATTCTTATAACTCACAGAAGATTATTGTGAAATTTTCTATAAGTTAATAAGAATCAATGAAAGTTTTATCAGAAAATTGTTTATAATATAACTAATGTGATACAAGAAAATTACCAAGAAGTTTTAAAGTATTACAGAACAAAACACCCCTAAAAACTTGGATAAAAAGCTGCTCTTGTTTAAGATATAGGTGATAATATGTTAATCATACCGATGCATCAATATAATTACTATAAACCTAATAATATTTTAAAATTGTTTCAAATCTTGAATTACTTTTAAAAAACTTATAATTTGAACTTAATTAAAAAAATAACAACATTCCAATAAAAAGGTATTTAAATTGCTAGAAGAACTTTAATTAGAACCTTGAAGTTTCTAATGAGCAAAAAACGACAAATACAAAAAAAGGGAAGTAAATTTTAAAACGCAAGTTCTAATTTAAGAGTTCAATACATTGTTATTTTTTAATATACCATAACATTTAACTTAATAGGATTATATAAAAGACGTATGACTCTTCTAAATAAGCCAAAATAATACTAAACATTTATGATCAGTTAAGCAGTTCATTTAACTTTACATTAGCTTTTATAATAATATATTCTTTAGCTTTTATTATGTTATAGACAAGCATTTGACAAGAGTTATTAAAATAATTACGCCAATAATAATAATAATAATAAATAATAATGGTTTGCTCTAAGCTGTTGATTGATCAAATTTTATTTGCGTTTTTATAAAGATTTTATAAATCCTATTGAAATGTTTGTTTTTGCAAAATCATTAAAACGAACAAATAAGTTGTTAAAGTAAAGTATCACCTTAAGGTGTTTTATAATGTTCTAATAGCTTTAAGTTAAAAATTATCTTTAGATTTTCTTATATTGATAGTAAAATAATTTAAAAAGTATAAAATTATTAAGCTGACAGGTATTGTTAATTGATGTTTTTTCTCTTATAAATAGTCACTTTTTATTTTCAGTTTAATAAAGTTGTTAATAAATTTTTAAATTCAGTTGGTTGATATTAAGTTAGAAGAGATTGTTAAATTTAAGTGAAAATATAGCTTCAACAAATTTTAAGTTTTTATCTTTATCAATTTCGAAGATAAGCTTATTTGGTGGGAGGCGTGTGACAGGTATACCCAAATCACCAATTCATTTCAAAATTTAAGAACATATTGGAAAAAGGAGAGAACAAGCTTGAATTAAATTTCAAGTTTCTATCTTGATAGCACAAGAAAAATGGAAAGTCCATGTAGGAAATATCAAGTTAATATCATTATTAATTTAGAAGATAAGCTTTTAAGTATTGGGAGGTTAAATCTTGAGAGGTATACCAGAACCATCACTATAATTCATTCCACACTTTAGGGACACAATGGAAAAAGGAAGAACATAACACTTGTATAATATCAAGTTTTCATTGATCAAAAATTTCAACATAATAATTTTGTTTATTAGTTTTCAGAACAGGACAGCCCATAATTAAACGTCAAACACTTTAAGATTACCTAGAAAAACCTAGAACATAAAAACTAATGAACGCTTTTTGGTACATTTCTAATAATTATTTAAAATCATTATTGAAAAATAATTCAAAAATGACAAATAATTCAAAATTGACAAATAATTGTTTTGTTAAATTTTCATATTTTTATTTTGTTTTGTTTAAATTTTTAAATTTTGTAAAAATTTTTAATCTCAAATGTACAATTGCCAAAAAAAAACCAACAACAATATTAATTGTTCAACACGGATCTAGAACAATTTTGAAAAACTAATGAACACAAAAGTAAAACACTTTCGGACAGAAAAATACGTGTTCTAAAACTAATGAACGCAAAAACCTGTACTTTTGTGATCTAGGTTATTCTTGGTAGTCCTAGAACCACTAGGACTAATAAACTTACTTATGACTAATTAATATGCAATCAAAAATTAAAAAACAAGTAATGAAAAAAAAGCAAGGGTTTTTAAAAAAGCACATTTTCAAAATTATATTGTATTACATACTGATGTTAACTTTGGAAATATTTACTTGGAAATAGTTACTACTGACTTATAAAATTTACTGCTAACAGTAAATTTTTTATTTTAAAGTTGTTAAAGCCCTTCAATGGGGAAGGTTGTCAAATTTCTCAAGGATCTAACTTCATTTTTTCAAAAATTGGAGAGGTATTCAAATTACAGGTGCTTAAAAATAGTATAATTTCAATTTTCGGGCCCTTATAGCTCCTAAACAGGGGGCTTGACAAAAAATTTTGCTCACCGACTCCCACTAATATTTGAGGATCTAACTTTTCCTAAAATTTCAAAGCCCTAGCTTGAACCGTTCAGAAGATATGTGTGGCCAAAAATTTTGGAAAAATTGAGTTTTGCGTAATGTTAAATTTTAGTACCGTATGGCAACCCTAAACATTTGTCTTGTAAAAATTCCAGAAAATCTTCAGATTGAAAATATATCTAACAGAACTCTTGTTATAACAACTTAATTATAGGACTTTTTCCAACATTGGGAGGCTGTAGCCCCGTAACAGGGGAGGCTACAGAAAAAAATTCTTCTACGAAATTATTTTTTTTTCAAAAACTACCCATGGTTAAAATTTCTTTAATCTATTTTAAACGGTGTAAAAGTTTTTGTAAACATACGGACGGACGGACGGACAGAGTGAAGCTATATAGGCACATTTTTACAAAATTTTTTGAAAATGTGCTAAAAAAGAAACTGTCAATATGAAGTTAAAGTTTGCACAATTGCAACAATAAAAATCCCCCCCATTATTTATATTTAGTTTATAATATCTTTATTTATATAAAATTTGATTAAACTTGAACATTTCATCAATTAATTGAGCAATCTTTTATAATAATCTAATCCAGCTTACAATTACTACATATATATTAAACACTCATTATTATGTTCTTTTGTTCTGATAATGGTATATCTGCTTCAATTATTCGTTTCACAATAATAATCTCTTAATTTTTTTAATTGTGATTATATTTATATTCTATAAGATCATTAAATTCAGATTGTTTTAAGATTATTGATTACGTAAGAACATTAATAATAAAAAATCAAAAAAAAATTTTAAAATAAAATGTTTATATGTATATTTTTTATTTTAAATCGTTTTATAATCTGATTGATTTCAAAAATTTTCATTGTGTTGTATTATTGTTTTTTTTCAAATTAATTTGTTTTATCCGTTCTTAGAAAGTTCATTACTCGGAAAACATATATGAACGTTTGTTTATTTGTACTGTAGATAGACTATAGTAATTTTTTTTTAGTAAATTTAACCAATTGATATGTAATTATTTTTGGTTATATTTAAACTAAAATGATTTAAATGTAAAATTTTTAAATAAAATTAAAATAAAACATCTAAAAAAAAATTTAAAAGTGATTAAAAAAGAAATAAAAAAATTACAAAAATAAAAGATGTGATTATTCATCAGTCGGATGTGCTTTTCAATTGCTTTGGTGTTATGGCTAGTGCCGTTTTTTGTTTTTTTTTTTTGATTTTTTATCAACAATTTTTTATTTTTAAAAATTACATAATTAAAAATTCCCAACAAAATTTAAAAAAAAATATCATATTGCAAGAAATTTTTATTAATTGCTATGTTATATACTTAATTACACATTCTTATATTTTAGGATTAATCTGACCAGACATAAGGTCGAGTCACCAACTGTGCTAATTAGATAAATATAATTAATATTTATTTGAAAATAAATATAATTAATATATGATATTATTAGCTGTATAAAATCTCACAAAGCTGTCAGGAGTTCTTATTCTTAGTTCTTATACTTAACCACTTTGCTAAAAAAAAAATCTTTTAGTAAGTGTAGTGTTGCGTAATGTCAACTATATAAACGCAGCCGTTTTAAGTTTTTATTTTGGAAACAAATTTTTTTGAGTTCATAGGATAATTAAATTAAGATTTTCAAAAAAAAATATTTTGAGTTTTTTAATGTTATTAATAATTTAAATAATTATGGTTATACTAGCTATTGGCCCGTCACAAAATGACGGAAGGTCAATTGAAAGAAAAACTTTTTTCTAATTAAGAACTATTTCTAATTTCATTATATACATATAGATATATTGTATTCCAATACAATTTTCTTGAATAAAATCACAACCGTTATATTTTGTATTACGCAGATTATGCTTCGATTCTAGTAATAAATAGTAGATACACAAAAAAACAACTATAAGTCATTTCTTCTTATTTTATCCTAAAAATTTGAACATGAATAAGTTATGTAGTCTACCTTTTGTATGTTTTGAATTTGATAAAATGTCAGGGTCGTTAGTTCAAATCCCTTCTTGGTGAATATTTTTTTAATTTCAATTTATATTTTTTTTTTTAAATTCGTACTTGGTTTAATTTAAAATTTTTAAAATTGATAAATTTGTTAATAAAAGATTTGAAATTTTTTTATACATATATTCTATTTGATCTGTTCTCCATCTATTAATTTTTGTATAAATATTTTTAAAAAATGTTGCTAAGCTTGTATATTGTTTCATAACCTTTGTTTAGATTCAATTCGAAATACTTATAAACTTAATACTTGTCTCGATTCTTAATACCAAAATGTTTTATTATTTATTTAAAATTTCCAGAAAATCTTCTGTGATGTTTAAAACTGAAATGAACTAATTCATAAACTAATAAATAAATTTAAGTTCATAAAAAACTTTTTTTTTGTTTTTTGTTTTATTAAAAATAAATAAAATATTTTTTGGCCTGCTTATGATAATTTTGAATATTTTATTTTCTAAAATAAAACACATTCAACAAAACAGTAATCCAACAAAACACATTTAATTGCATGCGTTTGTTACACCTCAATTCCTAGACAAATATATTAATAATAATATTAATAATAATAATAATGTTATAAGCCTTTTATTTTTATATTTTAAAGTTAAGTACGATTTATATGGCAGCACTGTAGTCAAATATATATAGTTTTCTAATTATGTTCCTTGTCTTGATTGATATAATAGAAATGTAACAATATGAAATATTGGTTCCTGTAATTCAATTGTGTTAGGATTTAGATATAGAAAGGGATTCTATATAAAATGTATGTATTTATATATTTATAAACTGGGAACAATATTAAAATAGCCGGATTCCTATAATCACAGTCTCAAACTATCAAATATTTTAAATTAACATAACTTAATGCCTTTGTAAAATTTCATTATTTTACTTTTAATTTTAATTTTTTCTCATCATTACTTATAAACAAACATTAAATTTTTACATAATATAATTAAAATAGTTAATATAATTTTTGAAATTATTTTCTATAATTTTCATCATAATAACATTATGATATACAATTCTAATAATGTAATTAGATCTGGTTCAACTAACAAATTATATTTATTACCATATAAATTAGATAAAATTATAAATAATTTTTTATTATTTATTTTGAAATTTATTTTGAAATAACTGATATGCATATACTTGTACATATTTACTTTTTACTACAAATTATATACAATTTATTAGTTGTTTTAGATTATTAGAAAGATTTAAAGTTCTAAGTTTATATTTTGATGCAAATAGTATTTTAACTTATAATAAGTAGTGACATTTTAAGAAATATTAAAAAGCGAGTAGTTTCCTTTTAATTTCACTAAAATTAATTTTTTTCACAAATACCAGTATTTCGTTTACGACATGTAGACTTCTTCAATGCTAGTACCCGATTCTAGTGTCATTGTAGTATTTACCCTTCGAAAATTGATATATACTTAATATCGACCTTGAGTCATATATTATTCCCATATATCTTATCTCTATAGGACTATACAAAATGTAATTTTAATATAAACTATATAATATCACTTAATAAACTTAATAAATTGATAATTAATATTATAAAGTATTCTGTTTATTTAAATCATATAAGCAATATGATGTCAATATTATCTATATACATGTTTATGGCGTTTATAGTGTATATAGTAATTTTATGTTTTGTTGTTTATTATTTCTTATCATATTGACATATATATATATATATATATATATATTATATATATATATGTAGATTTTATTCGGTCATTGAAATACTTGATTAAATAAATAATAATAATACCAACTTTCCCATCATTTTGCCCTGTTATCAATTTTATTTTGCTATAAGTAAAGTACATTAGGTATCGTGAAAAATACTTCAGATCTTCAAAAAAAAAGTGTTATAAGTAAAGTACATTAGGTATCGTGGAAAATACTTCAGATCTTCAAAAAAAAGTATTCAAAACTTTATATTGAATACCTTGGATTACATATTTATTTTTTTCAAGTGCTAATTGTTCAACTCTTAGACTAACAAGCCTGTCTATACAATTGGAATATGTTGGAGTTTAAATTACACGGTACAACAAAAGTAGTGATATTGATTGAATTCTTTGTTAACGTTTGTTGTGTCTTGTACTTAAACCCTTACGTCTGTTGAATCAATATCACACTGTCGAATGTCTTTTGCATAAAACACAAGTTGTATACGATAGAAAGCCATAGCACACCACCACATCGTTAGTCAAATTTACTATGTGCGTACTACGTACAACGGTTGTCCCGTAATCGGTACAACATATGTCGGCAAGACCATCTATAAAAAATAAAATTCTCTTAATAAAAAATCATTTAATTTGATTTAAATAATATTTTTAACAACTATACTCAAATTTAATTGGTTGTTGTACAATTTTAATTATATAATTTAATGATTCTTGTGACAAATTAATAATTAAATTTAACAGATTGATTGCCGAAAAAATCTGACAACTATTGCAATTTTCTAGGGCGATCAAAATATCAAAACGATTAATATTTATATTATATAATCCGTGATGTCACAAGTTCAATTTTTTAAAATTTTGTTAAGTTGTTAATCAGTTAAGAAATATAAAACCTACTTGGTGTTTAACATTTTTATTTCCCAAATGTTTTTAGCTTTGCAAAAAATTTAAATAAAAAAAAAAAAACCAATTTTAATAATTTTAATGATGCGTTGATTACATACATATTTCTTTTTAAATTTGCTTAATTAAATTAAATTAATTTAATGTGTTTAGTTTTGTTTTTATTGTAAATTTAATTAAAAAATTATATAAAAACCAAACATATCATTTTTTTTTTGTAGAATTTCAGTAACAATTTTTAATTTGATTTTCCATAATAATATAATTATTAATATAGTAAACAGTAGAATACAAATAAAATTAACTTACTTAAACACTATAATATTTTGAATATTTTCATTAAGCATCTTCATAATAGTGAGATATTAGGTTAATATTGAAAATTAAGTTTATATTGTTCTGAAAACCTGAAATTATAATAAATTTTTGAAAACTATTTCTGTATGTTAACAATATCAAGTTCTTTATTTTAATAGTTGTTTTAGATTGTTTTATACTTTTGTCAAATAATATTCAGATCCGACCGCTGGCGTAATTAGTCAGGCCGTCGGCCTTTGTAACGCAGGGTATCGGATTCAAATCTTGGTCAAATCATATCTAATAAAAAAATAAAATTGATATTGTAATAGCACCCTACATTTTAATTTGGAAACAGAGGTTACAGCTACATGGTGCATATATGAACATGTTCTAGCTTTAACTAAAATCAATATTGAAAACTTCTCATTTTACTTAATATATAGAATTTAGTTAATATTGGGGATTGTTAACAAGTTATTATATTATAATCATGTCAATTTGAAAAAACTTTTAATTTATTATTTTTTTTTTATATTTAAATAAATTAAAATTCATTAAATTATAATTTTAATTTAATTATAATTTTAATTTTATTTAAATTATATAACTTGAACTGTCTGTCATAAATTATTTTTACTTTTTTTTTTATTTTACTGTACAGACATTTACAAATATACAAAACTATAATTACTTTACAATATAAAATATTTAAATATATTTACGATCTATACTGTGAATAAGACAACCCTATAATTACTTTAAAAATATTATTTATATTCTATTTTTTTTTTTTTGTCATTTAATATTTGTTTTTAAAATTTTATATATTTATAAAAATTTACATTTCGAAGCACATAAATATATTCATATACAAACTAAATAATATTTATATATACTTTATTAAAAATAAAAATTATTACATGATCTTTACACTGATCTAGAGCAATGTCACGTCGTATTTTATTAGAGAATATTTACAGCAAATATTTAGTAATTATTAAATTTTAATTAAGTTAATATAGGTACATAAAATACATATAATATATAACATAATTTAATTGTTGCCATTGGGGGATACTAAAATAAGAATAATGTAAAGATGATCATTAAGTTGCGGTCATTGGAAGAAGTAAGAATAAGAAGACTTTGTGAATAAAAAATTAAGAATAAATATACATCTTTGTGATTTATATTAAATTGTTTCATTTACTTAAGTATCTTTAAATTAAATATAACACCTTTAAGAAAGCCAACCTTACAATATATATGAGAATATAGCAGGAATATTAAATAGCAGTAAAAAAACTTTAAATTTTTAAAAGTTAAAATTTTGTGGCAAAATAGATAATTGTATAAGTGTTAAAATTTTCAATATTTTAATAAAATTTTTTATAAATTAGAACCAATTAGAAAATCGGCCGACGATCTAAATAGGATTATGAGATTCTTTAAACGTAAGCCTACAAATTTTAAAAATAGGTAAACTAAATTCACCTAAATATGGGATATAGAGCTGTAAAAATTAAAAATTCAGTATTAGTACAACAATTCTATGAACTAATATTATCTAAACATTTTACTGTTTAAATATTACAGGGGCCTCGGTAGTGGAAATGAAAATAAATAAAAATTATTTAATTTAAGAAGCCCAAATGACAAATTGCAAAGGATTATAATAAAAACAGGCAATATTTACTATTGTCCTGGTACTAATTATAAATAAATAAAATTATAAAGATTAGAACACATTTAGCAGAATATCTGCATGAATGGTTTCAAATGGGTTACCCACTCCTATAGTTATGCAATGTCCAATTTGTTTAACATCATATCTACCGGCCAGACACCTTTTGATTTTTCTGTTCTATTCCATTAAAAAATCACCAAAAAAATTCATAAACGATTCCAATTTTGCAACTTATAAATCAAAAAATAAATTCCAGTATTCTTTTCCAGAAATCAGCCTATCTTTATATTCACCTGCCTATATTTTCTTAATACTAACACATGATTACACGCGACAAAATTTATGACAATATATATATATCATAATACATATATAAAATAAAAATATCATAGTAACATAAAAAATATAATCAACATTTATACTAAAAAAATGATAATTGTTTGTTGTTATAATTAATCGTGATTTATTAATAATAATTTTTTTTTATTTATTTATTTATTTACTAACTTCTCTTTTTTTTTATTTTACAGATTTTTCATATATCTGCGTATGTATATTTGCTATTTGATAGAATACACTAAGTTTAAAATATTTATTGGGTGAGATAAAATTGATAAGCGTACAATTACATTATTATTTAAAAAAATTTTTTACAAAAAAAAAGGAAATACAAAAAAAAATATTTCCCACAACAAAAAAACAAAAACAACATAAACACACAAATAATATTTTAGTGACAAATTTACTCAGTTTTTTTTTTTTTTTTTTTTTAAATAATAAACTAAAAAAGTGATTTATATATATTGTGTTTTCATATAAGTTTACAATTAGAATAACAATAATAACAATAAATAAAAAAAAAAAACTCATTATAAACCGATCGTTTGTAAAAAAAAAAAAAAAAGTAAAAATATATAAAAATAATATATTAAAAAAAACAGCGACCTAGTCAGCTGTTTAAAAAAAAAAAAAAATAATAACAATAAAAAAACACACAAAAACTAAATATTAAAAAAAGTAAAATATTAAAAAAAATCAGTCACAACTATAACTGACTGATTCAGTTGATTTATTCTCTTCTGTGAAGAAAGAAGTCATATATTATACACATATATATATATATATATATAATTATATACTAAATTAAAAAAAAACAACAGTCCGTCCATTTCTCTAATAATTATAAAAAAAAAATAAATGAAAAAATAAAAAAAAATTGTACGGGTACGGAATATTTTAAATGCTAGTCACATTAAAATTTTTTTTTTATTTTTTTTGAATTTTTTAAGTTTTTTAAATTTTTTAATTTTTATTTTGGAGTAATTTTTTTTTTTTTTGAGTGTTGTTTTTTTAGTTTGTTCTCTTAAAATAATTATATTATACTCATTTAAATTAAATTATTTGTATACATATATATATATAAAAAATTAAATTATATATTCCTGAAGTGTTAATTATTCTTTTATAAATTTTAAAATGAAATAAAAAAATTAAAAATAATATTTAAATGTTTAATTTTTTAAATAATTAAAAAAAAAAATTTTCCAATATAAAAATTTTTTTAATTTTAATATTTAATATTTATATAAATAAAATAGAAGAAGTGTCAAGACAAAATAGTGAAAAAAATCAAAATCTACTGTTGTGTTAAATAAATGTCTCAAAAATTTTTGAAAAATTTTTAACATACAAAAAAATTTACACATTAGGGTGAAATTAATAGAATTGAATTTTAATTTTGCAAAATAATTTTTAGAAATTTTTTAATTTTTTGGAAATTTTTTAATTTTTTAAAGTTATAATTTTTTTTTGAATTTTATGTTTAAATATTTGAAAATTTAAAAAAAAAAAACATTTTTTAATAAACATGTTTTTCTTTTATAGTGAATAGAACTAATTAACATTGAATAAATTATATATTAAAAATACCCTTAGGTGAATTTTATTACATAATAATAACAAGTAAAACGACTTGTTAGAAAAAATAAACATTTTGTAATCAAAAAGAATTCCAAAATAATTTATAGAACCGGTATTTAGTAATTAATTGTGTTTTATCATACAAGCTTCAATGGCCCTTCACTAAAGTGATTATTGTGTTGCGATTATAATATGATAATAAATTTTTGCATTTTTTTTTTTTTTTTACTTTTGTGCAATATTGGATATAGAAGTTACTTTTGATTGGAATTTTAAGTATCCAAGTTAATGTTTAGCACAACTTCCGATCGCAACGATGCGATCGAGGCGCATTATAATTTGGATATCCTTGATCGTATTATGAGCCCTTGATCGTATTATACCATATTATGGTTCTAATTGAAGTATTTAATAATCATTAGTATTACTTAAAGGGCTAAGTTTTACATACAATAATAAATTGGGATAAGTTAAATTTGATAATGCTTCTAGGTCCTAATACCACCAAGGGTATCTGCGATCGTGGCGTTGCGATCGAAGGTTGTGCTATTTTTAATATAGAATCTAAAATTAAAATCTTTTATTGCATTTTATTAATTAAAAGGCTCATTTTAAAATTGAATTAGATAATGCTTCTAGAATATAATACGATCAAGGGTATCTAGATTTCAATGCGATTGAAGGTTGTACTATTGTTATTATAGAATTTTAAATTAAAATATTTTATTATATTGTATTAATTAAAGGGTTCATATTGCCTTAGGAACTTTCAATGTTATAGGAATCTAATTTAGTGAAAAAATATGTTTTATAATAATACTTCTACCAAGCCTTTAATGGCCTGTACTGGTAAGGGTTGTTTCACTGAACTATAATTGATTGTGTTATATATTTAAAAAAATAAAAGAAAGAATACTACTCGTATTCATATTTAAAATTAATATAATACTAAAGATTACTATACAATACTCTTAAAGGTATTTAAGTATGTAATCATAAAATAAACGATTACATATATGACTAATGCAATAGCACGTTAAATTAATTTAAACATAGTAATAATATGCATATATATATATATATATATATATATAAGAAAAGTTTATTTACGGAAATTTTTTAATGGAAAATTTATATGATATTCCGATTAGACCTCATAACAATTAAAACAATTTATTTTTTTTGCAATCTCAATAATTTTTTTTTATTTTATTATTTTATTTGATTATTGTTAAGTTTTTGAGAAAATAATTTATATTATATTGTGCAATTTATGTTGTAATTTTTTTTTTTATATTTTATTTTAATAAAAATTATGGTTAATTAAATTTAATAATAATATAAAAATTACAAATTATTAATGTAAAAATCTTAAAATTTGATTTATTTAAATTCTTATATATAACATGCACTGCAATTGCATAATATAACGCTTAGATGATAAGTTTTTAGATAAGCTTATTGTTTTTTTTTTTATACAATCTAGAGTTGTTTAAGATTTTATAACGCAATAATATTATTTAAGATGTTTTTGAAATATTTAATTAAAATGTTAGATTAGAAATGTATTAGCGGAAAAATGAATATAATTTTATTTTATTAAATATTGCTATAATGGAAGTTTCTTAGGGCTTATTTAGGGTTAGGACAAAAAACTTAAATTTAAATATTACATATTTTATTAAGATATGAAAAACTGAAATAATATTAGGTATACAGTGCTTCCATAAATAATTTTTCTCAGATTTTCCATAAGTGAATTAATTATAAACAAAATTGATCCAAAATTATAATTGTGATTTGGCCGATAGCTCAGTGGTAAAGTGGCAGCTTTTCAATCGAAAAGTCTCGGGTAATAAGAAGTCCAAATGTCAAATAGGCAAAGGATTAATATTATCAGGCAATATTTACTATAATTTGGTACTGTAAATAAATAAATAAATTATAATCGAAAGTTAAACTTGATAATTTTCTATATTTCGTTATTGTATTCCATTAATTTCACCAAACATTTGAGATTTTGAATACTAGCTTTATGTACTGTGTTTTATACTTTGTTTTTTAAATAAATTATAATAAATTATTATTAATTTAATATAATAATTCATTTTCTTAAATTTTTTAGTCTAATGTCCTGAATACTAATTAACAACATAACTTAATATATTTAAAAATACTTAAATAAATTATAAAATTTATAATATAATAAGTTAAAAAAATATAAATAAAAATATAAATAATAGCATATAATAAATAAAAAAAAAAGAAATAAAAAGTGATTGAAAAGTTTAGTCATTTTACTTATTACTTATTATTTATTAATTTTTATTTACAAAATGTTAGTAAAATTTTATAAAAATATAAAAAAATTCAAATAAAGTATTAAAAAAAATTTTACCTTTAAGTATAAAAGAATATAAAAATATAATATTAGTTCAACTAACAAAAAAAATTGTGATATAACAATTAAATAAAAATATAAAAAACAAACAATTAATATTGAATATTAATTATTTAAAGTTTAATTTAAATAAATTTCAAAATGGGTCCAAGTGTTAAAGAAAAAGTGTTGGATTCACCAACAAAATATTCACCACGTATTGAACCAATGCATTCACCATTATTAGCAGTTGGTACAGATGAAGAAGGATTAGGATACACTCATACTTTGGTAAGTTGTATACTATTATTTAATTATCGTATATTCTTATTAAATTGCAATGTTCAAAGTATTGGTTAACAGAATGTATTTTATTATTCTGAATTATTTTATTTTTATAAAATATTATAAATTATTATTATAAAATTATTTTTTATTTTATATTCCGAAAAATATTGAAGTTTAAAAATACTTTATACCCTAATTAGACGCGTAAGTTTTTGACGCACATCAATTCATGCGTTGACTACTGATGGCGAATTTAATGTGCGAATGTCAATATATTGTAATGCAAAATAGTTTAAATTGCAAAATTAATAACTGTTTTTTTATTAATTTTGTTAAATGTATGATGACCGATTTGATGGCACATAGAATAATTAGAATTGAATTATAATCATACTGCAATGCAGTGCATAACGACATTACCAGTACGTTAGTACCTAATCGCTTGCATTAAATTATGTGTTTTTTATATTTCGTTGTGTATGATTCTCACAATCTTCTGTTATTTATTAAAATTAGTTCCACTTGAAAATAATATTCCACACAATTTTTTATAGACATTTTTTAAGAATTTATAGACATTTATAAGTTTATAACTTTTATATTTTTTACTAAACCAAAGTTATAAAAAATACAAATATTTGTAAAATAGCTCATCATTAATTGACTTTGTCTCATAACTTTACGTTTTTACATCAACCAAAAAGTTATAAAAAAATTTTTATTTTATTGAAGCTTGCAATAATTTAGATAAGTTTTCATATTAAAATCATTCTTAATTGTTTGTTTTAATTTATTAAAGTATATTTTATAATAAAAAAACAGAAAATGTTAACTATAGGATACATTTATTCCAGAAAAGGTTTTAGTCTTAAATGCAAAAATTTAGTATATCCTAATAAATACTTTGAATAGTAATGAATTCTTATGATTTATAAATATTTTGTAAACACCAACATATATATTTTTTTGAAAAAACTTGATAAAATTATCTGTGATATTTATTGATGAATTAAAATTCTTTGGTTATACGACGAGTTTTATTAAAGGTTATACGACGAATTTTTAAATCGGATTGTTGTAAAGAACTTATTAACAATTTATCAATCTTTTAAATTAAACAAATATGTAAATAAATACCACAAAGAAATGTTATAGATGAGGTACAGCTCACCAGCTGTACAGTACAATTCACTTGCGACTTTAAAATTTAACAGTTATTAAAAACTAAAAATAGTATATTAATAAAAATATATTTATTTATTTTATAATATAGATAGAATAAACATTTATTAAATTTTACACTGTCTGTAATATATTAATATAGTTTATTCAATATTGGGTAAATTACATCTCTTTAAAATTTGTTTATTTACATATAAATATACATCAAAAGAGTTTCAACGAATCTTCTGCCGCCTATAAACCCTCTTCAAAACAAATTATTGAAACCCGGATTTATTTTGAAACTGCCTCCTATAAACCCCTACAAAACAAATTATTGAAACCCGGATTTTAAAATCAATTCTAAAATCTCGCCGGATTATTCTGAAAAATATAATCTTGAAAAAACCTATAATCTGGTTTTATATCCAAATCCCAAATCCCTTTTTTTTTGGAAATTTTTAAATGAGGTATATTTGTTTTTAAGATTTCTATTTCAGGATTTTGTAACATTTTTCTACAACATTTAAATTCGAGATTTTTTTTTTCGGGATTTTTATACTTCAGTAAAGTGTCATGCACCCATACAAAGAATTGATGACGTCTTCTATGACATGTTTATTATATTCAATAATAATATAAATCTCAGATTAATATTATTCGATTCAAGTAGTCAATAAAAAATAAATTAAATTCTAAAGAAACAGATGTTTTTATTTGTAATTCATTCACATTCAATTTCCGAAAACAAATCTGCTTCAATTCCCAATAAAAAAAAAATATTAAAGGATTCGCATGATTATAAACAAATACTAATAAAAAACTTGGTATATAATAAATAAAATAAATGGTGCAAAATATATGCGTAGTAATTTAAAATATAATATTATTAAAATATATAACAAATAGAATTGTATCTATTGAAAATCTAAGAAATTTTTACATGTTATAAGCCCTAGTATTATCTCACATATTTAGTTTTAATATGGAATTCATTAATATCAATTCTAATAATAAGAATTATATAATATGTCCCCTTGTTCCAACATGTACCTATGGTAAACATAGTAAACAGTGAGTACTTAAAAAAATAAAGTAATTCCGAAACACATATAATGTAAATTGGGAACCGATACAACCTGTCCATTGCGGATAGGGTTCCTGTGAGATTTTTACAATTTACTGAATTGAAGCTAACTTACAAAATTTTATAGTATTTTTGGAGTTTCTGATGTAATTCTACTCCGTTGAAATGGGCATTAAGAAACAAAGTGTCTGTTAGTGAGTAACTGGTATTGACAGAAGTTACATATAGATTCGCTTGTATTTTCGTACATATGTAAAAGTGCGTTTCAAATTTTTTTTCCAAGATTAATCTTACTATTTTGATCCCTGTGTTTCTTCCATCGAACTTCCCTTAACAAATTTCGTTTCTTTTCAAGTCTGGAATTTTTTTAGTATCAAGTTGGAGTTATTCCACGAATACTGTTTATTATTTTGATTGGTTATCTCATGTTCAGCTTAATTTAGTTAAATGTGATGCATGCATTTTTTTGATGAGTAGTTGATTTATTGCCAATTTGGCTTCGTTATTGAAAATTTGAAATGATAGTGATTTGATTATTGTTTTGTGTCAGTTATGCCTGTCAATAATTGTTATATTTTACTGTATTTCATTTATTTAGAGTATTTATTTATGTATAGATATATTTATTTATTATATGTATAGATTTATGCAAGATTCTTTAAACTGAAGATATTTCAGTGTTGCATTCAGGGATTTCTCTGTCCAAGGTGTTTGTATAATATTTGAAATTTAGAGTATAGGTTATATATAGGTCAAATTTAGGGTATAGGCTATAGATCAAACTAAAAACAGCAATAAAAAATTCTTATATGACATGCAGTCAAATCAAATACAGTATTTTGATAGTAACCCTATTTTAAATTTTCAAAGCGTTCTCACCAATTTTAGATAAGTGTTAGTTATTTAAAATGGTTTTCAGCAATTTTAGATGAAACATTTTTGTTTTAAAAAAGAATGAATTCAGGCCCGCATATGATTTAAAAATGGTCTCAATTTTACATTGTTAAATTTGATCCAACACTTTTAATAAGAGTCTAATTTAAAATTAAAAAATAAAATTACACTAAACGCTTTAAATTAAAAATTAAAGTACTTATATGAATTGGAAATATATTCTGATAAATGCAAAAATATCCCCCTTGACACTCAAAAAATTAAATAAATAAAAAAAAAAGATATTATAGATTGCAAATAAACCCAAACTTTATTTACAATAGATAAAACACTAAGGCAAATAAATTCTTAAGTACTGGAAAACTTTTCCATTTAAAATTATGTTTTACTTTTATTATGCAATAATAATGATTTTCAAAATTCATATTTTATTGAACACCACTTTGTTATAAAAGTCAAGGCCCTAAAAATTAAGAACTAGATAATATTTTCAAGATCAATAACATTTTATGTCCTTTAGAGGTCTTTATTTATATAAGGTGCTATTATTTGTATTGTAAGTACTTAATGTAATTTTTATAAATATCTATTAAAGCTTAAGTATAGAACAAGTGTAATAGTTTTAACAAAATTTATTTAATAACAATTATAATTCAATATAAAATTTTTAGTTAATTTAAAACTTTATTAAGAGGGTTAATTTTTTTCAATTTTATAACTATATCATAAAATAATACTATCTTTAATATTTGTTGTAAAAGCGGTATGATGTACTTCTATACAAGTAATAAAATCTAATTATGATCCATAAATTTTACGGGTATTTACATTTTAATATTTTTATAGGGTGGTATTAAACTCCAGTTTTTATAATATTATTATTATTTTTGATAAATTTATTGGGCTATTAAATCTATACACAATTTGATTAATTGTCAGTTAATCAGAAATTATGAAAATCGGCAGTAAACTTCAATTGTATATATATTGTTAAAAATTAATTGAATTTTCTTTATAATTAATTAATTTATAATAATATATATTATAAAAGTTAATTGTAAATTAGAGTTTAATTTTAACAAAAGAATTAATATAATAGAAATGTTTTAATCTTATCGTTATAACGGTAGCAATATTTCCATGTAAAATTGATTGCCCTTTGATTATAAATAGATTGTCATTATAAAAAAAATTTGGTATATCCTAGAAGTATGCAATTAATTTATAGTATGGTTATGAATTATTGTAGGCCTCGATAGGGTTGTGATCCAACCAATCGCAGCAATTATCGACCGATAAGTTTACTGCCAAACATTAGTAAAGTATTTGAAACCTTAATAAACGACAAAATTTCAAATTATGCAAAGTCAATCAATCTTATCCCAGAAAATCAGTTTGGGTTTAGGCACAAACATGGTACTGTTAATACTATAACCAAATTAACCTCAGATATCTGCTGGTTCATAAACAAGAAATACGGCATTGGTGCCTGTCTGATTGACTTTGAAAAGGCTTTTAATTCAGTTTGGTTGGATGGATTAATCTATAAACTAATAAAATATAAGTTCCCGCCACGCTTAATTATACTGATTAAAAATATGTTTTAAATAAATATGCAAAAATAACGAGTCTGACAAATCATTCCTAATTGAAAACGGTCTTCAGCAAGGTATTGTTAATGCACCTATCCTTTTTACAATATATACAGCAGATCTTTTATTCTTGCTAGAACGAGTAAAAGGAAATAACTACGCCCTGGCATTCGCAGATGATATTATAATATACTTTGCGAATGACACTGTAAATAGCATACAATATAATGTACAAAAAATGTTTAATATTGTGCAGGATTATTGCAAGATATGGATATTAAAAATGAACTATAACAAATGTGAAACCATATTATTCCGTAATTTTTATTCTAATAAATATTTGTACAAGGAAGCCAAAATCATGAGAATAGATAATTTTATGATAAAATTAATCAGAAGTCATTTTGATAGAGCATTAAAAACTCCAGAAAATGGTTTAATATCACATATATTTTACCACAATGAGGAGTACATTAAGAAGACCTTGCTCACGGGTTTTATAGCTCCTGAGCACTTCATCTTCTTAGACAAATATACACTCAAAACCAAGATCATGTCCCTATACTATTTCATTATAGTAGACGGGCTACATGCAAAAAAATCGAGTATATCTCAGGCAATATTAACGGAAATAATTTAAGATATGAAATGTTTATATCAGAAAAAGATAAAGTTATAAATAAAGATTATTGGTGGTTAAATACATCTTAATATAATTTCTAAAAGCATTTGTGCTATTTTATAGTCAATAAGTTAGATTATTTAAATTTAAGTTTAGGTTAAGTTAGGTTAAGTTAGTTAAGTTTTATAAAAAAATCAAGTATATTATGGGAAATTTTAACCAGTGGCGTAGTGTTTAAAAAATCGGCATTTTATGAGAAAGAACTCGAGTTCAAATGCCTGTCATATCATATCTAATTCAATAATATAAAAAATATAGTAAAAATTGTAAAAGTATATCGTAATAGTTTATGTATAAATATAATATATAAAGAAGAAAATTTGTTTGTTTATTTGTTTGTTTGTTTATTTGTTTGTTTGTTTGTTTGTTTGTCCAGGATTCACGTGAAAACCACTGGTCCGATTGACACCAAATTTTAGAGGAATAATTTTGGGAGTCCGGGGGGTGACATAGGCTATGTCGCATTTTTATAAGTCAGCAGGTTGAGGCTCCAGAGCCGTTTTAAGCTTTTTCGTTTTTTTGATGTCGAGTTGAAACGGTTTGACCGATTAACTTGAAATTTTGCACGAATGTTCTTCTTATTAAACGGAATTAATGTTATAAAGTTGGTTGGAATAAATTAACCCCTTTCGGCCCGGCGGGCTTCCAAAAAATTTTGTGTTTCCGATTTGTGTCCAATTTTACAGGGTGGTTTTGCAGTCAAAAAGAGAGGCTGGCACAAATTTTTGTTGGGTTCGGTTAACCCGTTTGGGCACGAGGGCGCAATGAAGCTTTTTCAATGTTTTTGATGTCGAGCCGAAACAGTTTGACCGATTGACTTGAAATTTTGCACAAATGTTCCTCTTAGCAACCGCAATTAGTTGCATAAATTTGGTTGGAATAATTTAACCCATTTCGGCCTGGCGGGCTTCCAAAAAATTTTGTGTTTCCGATTTGTGTCCAATTTTACAAGGTGGTTTCGCAGTCGAAAATAAAGTCTGGGACAAATTTTTGTTGAGTTCGGTTAACCCGTTTGGGCACGAGAGTGCAAAGAAGCTTTTTCAATGTTTTTGATGTCGAGTCAAAACTGTTTGACCGATTGACTTGAAATTTTGCACAAATGTTCCTCTTAGCAACCGCATTTAGTTGTATAAATTTGGTTGGAATAAATTAACCCATTTCGGCCTGGCGGACTTTTTGTGTTTTCGATTTTTTGTGTTTTCGATTTGTGTCCAATTTTACAGGTTGATTTTGTAGTCTAAAAGAGAGGCTGCAAAAAGTTTTAGTTAAGTTCGATTAACCCATTTTCCACGACGATAATATGAAGTTTTCTATATATTTTATTTTCTTATACGATTAAAAGTATTTTATTGAAAATTTTGTACCAGCATTTTAATTAAAACCCACAGGGTTAATTTGGTTTTGACCTGTTTGTGCGTTTTGAACAAAGATTCAATGAAATTTTCAGTTTTCTTCAAATGAAATCTAAAAATCAAAAAATTCAATTTGTTATATATAATGATTAAATACATAGTATTTTAAAACAGTTTTTCCAAAAAATAAGCCTACATTTCTCTCATAAAATCATAAAAAAACGAGGAAGAGCGTATTACAACTTTCAGGTGAGTACTAAACAAAATATAAGTTGAAAAGCGAATTTTTAAACCTTTTCTAAACCATCAACTATATTTTATTCAAGCGTTGACAATTCAAGAAAATCCCCTTTTGACCTATAGTCATTTTAATTCAGTTAACATTGTTCACCGGAAACCTACCATCCTCCACTATATCGTCAAGGAGCACCAAATTGTCAAGAAGCAGCATGTATAGAAAAATTAGAGATAATCGTTCAAATTGTTTTGCAAACTGTTTTTTAAAGTTTTTGTTTCGCAATCGATTAAAAGAACTCGACAAACCTTTTTTTTAAGTATTCCCCTAATTCAAAGAAGTTGTACCTACTTTCAAAAATTGGACGTAATTTACTTACAAATTTTTTTTTGAACAATTGTCGGCAGGGGTTAACAACTTTCAAGTCTGTTAGTAAATTGAACGTCATTTTCAAAGAAGAACACATATACGAAATTTGAAGTTAATCTGTTAAATCATTTCTAATATATAGCAAAGCAACGAAAAAACCTATAAAAAGCTGTTGGGCCACGATGGGTTAACGGAACTCCACAAATATTTTTTTGTGGCATTTATAGGCAAAGTAGTATCTCAAAAAATTGGCTGAAACTTGCTTTTTTACAATTTTCAAGCTTCCGGGCAACGCCGGGTAAATCTGCTAGTATAATATAAAATAAAAACTAAATCTTGTGTAAGATAATAGAGGGTTTGTACAAAAGCTACTGGCAAGTAATCAATTAATCAGTTAAAACAATTAATAAAATTGAAGCTTAGCCTTATAATGACTTCGTGAATGAGAAGCCCTTTATATAGCAGTAAAGAAGGAATGGAAAAAAATATATTATAGAAATTTAAAATATAATCCAAACAACTAATAATATCTTTAATGGCCAAAGAAGTCATTAGTTTAAGTTGTATAATCGAATGTAATTTGTAATATTAAAACAAATACATTAAAAGAAAAAAATAAAATAAAATTGGTATGTAATTGCTCAATAAATGTACAAAATTTTTATTTACTAAGTAATAAAAGTAACAATAATTAATTTTTATGATTCTTTTATTTGCTTCCATGCATGTTTTTTTTTTTAAGTAGTGAATTTTTCGAAATCAAAATAATATACTTACAGGAAAATATTAAAAATTCCAATAATAATTAATCAGTAATATATTACTTAAAACTTTTATGTTTTAGTAATGTAATTAAAGTTGGGAAGCTCTCATTTTTGGAAAGCAGGGCGCTTATGTTTGTTTAATTCATAGGTGAGAAATTAGGACATGAATCAATAAATATACTAAATAATATTATTTTCTATATTTAAAATTCTTAAAATTGTTTACTGAATGGACATTGATTGTTTGCGGTTATGACAAACGATTTGTCGTTTACTTAACCGAAATAGTTCGATATGTTATATGCATATAAATTTATAAGTCCACAGAATACAATTTCCCTCGTTTGTGTTTATTTTTTCGAAGAAAGCAAATATGAATCATATATATATACTTATTTAAAACAATGAATGTGTAAAAAGTTACACCTTTGATATTAAAATGCAAGTTTTAAAAATATTTTATATAGCAAATTACGTAAGTTTTTCAAAATATACACATTAATTTGTAATTTTGTGAAAAAGTTTTCAAATGAAAATATTTAATAAAATAAAAAAAAAAATTTGCAAGGTTCATTAAGTTTTTAAACCAAATTTTAAAGTATAAGTATATATAAAAATAAATTGTGAATTGTTATAATAAGTTATGGTTTTTTTTTTTAAGTTTGAATTAATTTTTTTTTTTTTTTATTGAACAGTGGAAAATTATTTACGCATTTCTCATATGTTTTGTTTTTTTTCATTTATTTGATGACAAACAAGACAAATATTTTTTTTTAAGAATTTTTCAGATGAATTTTTCCAAAGATATATTATTATCTTCAGTACTTAAGGTATTTTTTTCTTATCTTTAAAGGTATATGACAAATGCCATTTTACGTAATAAATTTAATTAATTCCAGAGTTTAATTAACAAACTTACATCAAAGAACCAATACTCTCTGATAACAATTTTACGTAATTAGTCACATGGATGACTATAATTATAGCTCAGAATAATTTTCAAAGTCCTGTCATGAAAACTTTTAAATGTTTTTGGAGAAATTATGGAAGTATTTTGAAAGTAAGCTTCAATTTTCTTTTGATACTCGTTTTTTAAAAGTTAATTATATAATTTTTAATTATATTTTTACATACATATTTCAACAACAAAACTTTTAAAATTGCGGGGTTTCCACCTCCAAACTCCCCCTAAAAAAATTAAATAAAAAAAGTGCATCCTACTTAAATTTTTACACACATATTCCAACAAAAAAACAAAAAGGCAAAATAAATGTAAGAGAAACAAAGTATGAAAAATAATTTTTTAATAAAATTGTTGTTTCAGTTTTGAATTTATGTTCTCTGGTGGGGCTATTTTTCAACATATACCACACTTATTACACACCCTTGGAAAGAGTGTAAAGAGATCTTTATAACGGTGTAAATACAGGGTGTTTTTGAAAATTTCACAGTTATAGTGGTTTTTTTAAAAGTTTACATTTTTTTTTTTTTTTTCTTTTTTTTAAATTTCCACTTGAAACTGCAATATTTCAAAAACGGTAGGACTGATTCAGATGAAACAAGGTGTGTTTTAAGGAAAATATTAAGCCCCACGTAACTGTAATAATTTGCTTCCTATATATTATCTAAGGTGAATAATATGATTTTTTAAGTAAGATACTACATAAAGTTTCGTAGTGCATTTTCGACCACTAGATGGCGCCAACGGTACTAATGACATATATATTCGAAAACTTAGAGATATAAAGTATCATTATGTGATGACGTCATTTCGATATTTTGGGTCCCCTCTGCGGAAGAATACCCAAGGAGATTAGCAAAGAAACAGACAGACGGATAAATTGTCAAGAAACTACTAAAAAAGTTAAGCTCAAAATAAAGTACATTTTGTAAATGTTTTGCTGAAAATGTCTCTTGTTAATATACTGCCTTATTATAACAATGACACAACAAAAACACATTGAAACCCCATTGTTAATAAAATTTTCAAAATTTCTAATTTCAATCGTAATTATTAATTTTTTGATAGTTTTTTTTTTTAAATAATTAAATAATTTATGGGAATTTTTTTAAATAACTATTATCTGATATTAAATAGTTGTCATTAAATGACGACAGTGGATTTTAGTTTACTGCAATTTT
The DNA here is from genome assembly GCA_963082915.1 of Dolichopus griseipennis. Taxonomy (NCBI): domain Eukaryota; kingdom Metazoa; phylum Arthropoda; class Insecta; order Diptera; family Dolichopodidae; genus Dolichopus; species Dolichopus griseipennis. Next base: position 57,345,705 of record OY720441.1, read on the forward strand.
ACGTAATAATGAATGCTTTATAACAGTGAATACTTAGCTTTGGTTCATTTAACATTTTAACATTTTAACTTTATAATTTAATTTTTTTTTTATACATATTTTTGTATAGTGTTTTCTTATCAATTTAACCATTCAAAAGTTTAAGTATCATTTAATTACTTTAATTAAAAAAGTTCAGAGTTAATTTTTTCAGACTTTGTGATATTTCGATCTGCGTGAACTAAGAATGAACGTATGACGTATAACTTCTGTCAAAATTTATTCATCGCGTTTAATCGCGGCGTTAGCTGCTCGTTTTTAAAAAGCGTTTTTATTTTCAGTTTTTTTTTGCTATATTTAGGTTCTACTAAAAAATTGGGGATTATCTTTTTTAAATTACTATTAATTTCAATTAGATTCGGCTACTGGGTCCTGAAAAACAGGGACTTTTAATTTTTTTGTTTTTTTTTTTTAAATGGTAGCTTTATTTTTTGCTTTTTGTAATTAAACTTCGGAGCAATTCAGAATACTAATACTCCCCGAAACTTTTAATTTTTACTTCGTGTCGTTGCAGACCTGTGTTAACTTCTTCATTTCTAAACTCTTCTGAGTTTTTGAACATCAAAAGGCTACTTATTGTATTAATTATAGTATATATATATATAAATATATTTAAAATGTTATTATTTTAAATTTAATTTCATTGTAAAATTATAATTAAATTTTTATTTTACCCCCCGAGTGTCCCCCGATAATAAAACTGAAAATCAAATAGATCATATATGTATCAATAAACTTTGGAGAAGTAGTCTATTAGATGTACGAGCTAAAAGAGGTGCAGACATTGGATCTGACCATCACCTTGTAGTAGCCAAAATTCGTATCAAAATAGCTGGAATTGTACAAAAAGCCAAAACTATACCAAAGAAGTTTGACTTAGGAAAATTAAAAGATCCAGCAGTGAATAGTGCTTTCACATCAGAATTAAACAAATGCTACGATGAAACTAATAACCCACAACAAATGACTATCGAAGAAAACTGGAATGCTTTTAAATCAATAATGTTAACAACAAGTGAAAAAATCCTAGGTCATAGACCAAAAGAGAAAAAAGAATGGTTATCGGAAGTTACCTGGAAATTAATAGAAGAAAAAAAAAAATGCAAAGAATATTAAAAACAACGCCAAAACACGGAAACAAAAAGAAAATGCTGTTAAAATCTATAGTAAATATAACACTGAAGTGAAAAAGTCCTGCAGAAGAGACAAGCGAAATTGGGTAAACGAACTAGCTAACCAAGCCGAAAAAGCAGCTGCAACAAATAATATTAAGCTACTATACGATACCAATCGTAAACTATCAGGAGCTAAATTAAGTAATAACCGTCCAATACTAAGTAAAAATGGAATTAGTATCACAAATCGAAAAGAACAGTTGCAAAGATGGCATGAACACTTCAGTGAGTGCTACAAATCTCACAGTCAACTGGCATTCTCTGAAAATAATAATGAAATATTAACAGCAGCATAAAGGGGATCCAATTTAAATACATACCCCCCCAATATTGAAGAAATAAAAACTGCAGTGAAAACGATGAAATCCAATAAATCACCAGGTTTTGATCAAATTACCGCAGAAATGTTAAAGGCAGACCCAAATCTAACAGCACGTATGCTACATCCAATTTTTCAAAAAATATGGCAAACAGAGTCGGTACCTAAAGATTGGCTTGAAGGAATTTTGATAAAATTACCTAAAAAAGGTAACCTGTCTATCTGTGATAACTATAGAGGGATAACACTACTATCTATTCCATCGAAAGTTCTCTCAAAAATACTGTTGAACAGAATCAACACTAAACTAGATGAAACAATCCGAAAACAGCAATCTGGATTTCGCCCTAATAGATCATGCGTGGATCAAATCAATACACTTCGAATAATCATAGAACAGGTGAATGAATGGCAATCCACATTAAAACTAGTTTTCGTAGACTTCAAGTCTGCATTTGATACTATACATCAAGAATATATATGGGACTCGCTTAAAATTAGAGGAGTGCCAATGAAGTTGATACGGCTTATCCGAACACAGTACGAAGGATTTAAATGCAGGATTCTACATCAAGGTCAACTATCTGAGCCGATAAATATTGATTGTGGAGTCAGACAGGGTTGCCTGCTGTCACCAATTCTATTTTTAATTGTGCTCGATGACATACTAAGTGCTGCCATTGACGATTTAAACAGAGGCATATTTTGGAATTTCGGGGAACATCTAGAAGATCTTGACTATGCGGACGATATATGCCTACTATCAACTAGAAATATCGATCTGCAGGAAAAATTGAACGATTTGGCACAAGAGTCTGAACTGCGCGGACTAAAAGTCAATGTAAAGAAAACAAAAGCAATGAAAGTAAACTCACCTAATGTAAACAATTTGATGTTATATGATGAAGAAATATCTAATGTTACCAACGTTTGTTACCTTGGTAGCGTAATAACGCCTGAGGGAGGAGCAAAAGCAGATATGACCGCTAGAATAAATAAAGCTAAACAAGTGTTTGCACAACTTCGAAAAACCTGGAAGTCTGCAATCATCTCTAAGGAAACAAAAATTAAAATATTTAATTCAAACGTCAAATCTGTTCTGTTATACGGTTGCGAAACGTGGTTAGTAACGGAGGAACTTACCAGCAAAATTCAAAGCTTCGTTAACACATGTCTCCGTCGAATACTGAAAATATGGTGGCCAAACAGAATTAGGAACGAGGAATTACATGCCAGATGCAATCAAGTACCTATAGCAGAGGAGATTTTAACAAGAAAATGGAAATGGATTGGTCATACACTCAGAAAAGATCAGTCCGAAATCTGCAGGCAAGCGCTTGATTGGAACCCGCAAGGTGCAAGAAGACGCGGGCGTCCGAAAAACTCGTGGAAAAGAACAATTCACGCCGAAATTACCAAATCACGAAAAACATGGGGTGAAATAAAAATGATCGCACAGAACCGTACTGAATGGAAGGATTTTGTTAAGGCTCTTTGCTCCACTAGGAGCTATAGAAATTAGTAGTAGTAGTATAGTAATTAAATTTTATTCTAAAGTATCTTAAATTTCTTAAATAATATGAATGAAATGTTTAATAATTCTTACTTTTGAAAATACGTAACTTAAATAGATATCCGCAAATTTAATAGCCATTTCAAAAATTTTATGACAAACGATAAAGCAACAAAGTCAATACTATATTTATGTTTGATATACAGCAACAAAGTCTTTGATACATAATAATTTTCCAAAATATTCGGAAGTCATATAATTCTTATTTTTTGTTTTTTTTTTTTATTAAAAGATTGAACAATGTATTGATTTGTATTCCAATATAATAGAAATATAAATACTATAAATAAAAGACTTCTTGTAGCAAATAAAATTTTTTAAATTTAGAAAACCAATTTTTTTAAAATTGTGGAAATGGGTCATAATAGCTTTCGAGCAATTTTAAATATTCGTAAATATTAAACTTTTTAATTTCAATTTTGAAATTAATTGTATTTTAAAATAATTATATATTTTTAAAAATTATTTAATATAATTATATATCTTACGTAAATTATCGTTGTTTATATCTTATCGGTTTCATTTGTTAAGTGTGCTTTTAATATTCTGATAATTTATAAGTCTTGGATTGGGTCAAATGACTTATTTAGAGATTTATTAGATTTATTTATTTAATTACTTACTTTTATCTAATAATATTCTCATAAAAATTTCAATTGCTTTCTTAAAAAAGTTATAAATTTTATAAAAGTTAAGTACAGATAGCTTAATTCGACTTAGAATAATAGTCAATATATTATTCTAATTCTATTTACAGTATAATTATTATCATTAAATTAAAATAATATGTGATGATTTATAGAAACTTTGTTTTTGGTTTTTTTTTAATTAATTTAATTGAGGTACGCAGGTACTTAAAGGAGTGATTAATAAGATCAATGTATTTTTTGATTATATACAATTATTAATGAAACAATTTATTTCAATAGAGCGTACTAAATAATGTCAAAAACAAGTAATGAAACAACAGTAAGTCAATGCATCCGAATTAGTACCCCACACATGACAAATTGACAAATTCAATTGACAGTTACCCGAACACCCTTTTAACTCATCTTAGATTTTAGGAACATAAAGCAAAAAGGACAGAACTTGTTGTCAATTCTGAAGATATGCTGGTTAGACCTTCGAGAGTGTGTGAACTTCAATTTAAAAATTCAAGAACATAATGGAAACATGAGAGAATTACCTTGCATACTAAATTTAGATTTCTAGCGTTATTAATTTTGGAAATATGTTTGCCTTGGGAGCTGTGTTGAAGGTATCTTTAAGAAAACTACTAATTATTTCTAATTTATTTTGGATAAATTTGGATACTTCAGCTCTTTTAGTATTAGAGTTATCAGGATGACTGATCAAGAGATAGACGTATACATATGTATAAACTCTTCTAAAATTTTTATATTGTAAACCTAATCAGAGTGTTGTAATCCTATTCAAAACTGACGAAACAAAACATAATTACCTATGTATAATGTTTTAATTTACATTAATTGAAAATCGTAAATTAATAATTAACTGTAATTTAAAATAAATTAAATTTTTTTCAATTCACTATTAACAGCAAATGACAATTTCACTTAAAAATGCGTAACATTTTTAATGAAATAAATGCAATTGTAAACTTTTTGTTAATGTCAAATTTATTTCCGAGTTTTTTCTTGTTTTCTTATTTTTTATTTTATGCACATTTTTATGCACAAAAATTTGAAAAAATGTGCCTATATAGTTACAGTCTGTCTCTCTGTCTGTCATTGTGTTTACAAAACTTTAACACCGTTTGGAATTAAAAATAGAAATTTTAACTACGAGTAGGTATTGCAAAAAGATTAATTTCATATTAGAACTATGTTTTGTAGCCCCACCTGTTACAGAGCTACGGGCACCGATATCTCCCAAAAGGCTTATCTTTAACTTGTATAACAAAAGTTCTATAAAATATTTTCAATCTAAAACGATTGCTGTTTTTATAAGTTTTATAAATTAAAGTAATTAGGGTTACCATACGGTACATTAATTTAAAAACTGTGTTGTAGCCCCATCTGTTACAGAGCTGCAATCCTTCAAAACGCCTATCTTTAAATTGTATAACAAAAATTCTATAAAGTATATTTTTATACCCGTATGACTATATAGTCCAAGGGTATAATAAATTTGCCATTACGTTTGTGACGCAGAGAAGGAGGGGGGGTAGATATAGACTCAAGTGTATGGATCGGATCAAAATCGAAAAATAAATCGATTTAGCTATGTATGTCCGTCCGTCCGTCCGTCCGTCTGTCCGTCCGTCACCACGATAACTTAAAAACTAAAGGAGCTAGGATCTTGAAATTTTCGCAAATTCGTTTTTTTGCAATAGCCGTCATCGCTATTTAAATCCAGCCATTTTGGTCCATTGGTTCGGGTAGCTGCCATATAACTTCTGCTTTTATATAAGTATTACTCTGTTCCTATTACAGCTGCGTGTCTGAAATTTGGTCAAAAGTAGTTTAGTGTTATGGCCAAAGTTTCTGCAAAATTTGGTTGGTCTACTGCAGTGGGTTCGAGTAGCTGCCATACAACTTCTCAGTTTATATGGGCATTGCTCTATACCTATTAAAGTTGGGTGTCTGAAATTTTCCCAAAAATAGTTTAGTGTAATGGCCAAAGTTACTACAAAATTTGGTTGGTCTACTGCAAAGGGTTCGAGTAGCTGCCATACAACTCCTTCTTTTATATGAGCATTACACTACACCTAATAAAGCTGGTATGTTTGAAATTTTGCCAAAAGTAATTAATATTTAAAATAATAATGATATAATGTTTATATAACGGTCATACGGGTATCCCAGAGTTGACACAGTCTACTCTACCACACTCTTCCTCGTTTTAATCTGAAACGATTCCTGTTTTTCAATCTCTAAATAAATGTATATAGGGTTACCATATACAGTACTTTAATTTACCGTTATGCAAAACTCTACTTTATAATCAAATTCTTGGCCCCTTTATCTTCCAAACGGTTTGAGTTAGGACCTTGAAATTTTGGGAGGAGTTACATCTAAATATTTAGGAGTTTTTTTTTTTTAGAACGTTTATGGCCCTCGGTTTAGAAACTGGAAGGGTTCAATTTAAATATTGTATAATATGGAAAATAAAGTTCTAAGATTTTATTTTAACGTGTGCTAAAGGTTTTTTTTTAATTTTTAAGAGCTCCTTGAAAAGTGAAGAATGTGTCTTTTGATTTTTTACAATATTTTTTTTTGCTAATACAGTAAAATTATAAGAAAAGTTTTAGGAAATTATTATAAATTTATTTTTCAATATACTCTGTACTCTAAGCTTATTTTATGAAATATTGTTTAATTTAGAAATATGCTTTTTAAAAACCTTTAATTTTTTGCATTACTTGTTGTTTATATTTGTTTATTTTTAAATTTCGTTTGCAATGAAAAACGCCTCAATTAAACGCTTTCAGAAGTATATTTTTTTTTATTTTTTGATTTTTATTATACCCGTATGACTATATAGTCCAAGGGTATAATAAATTTGCCATTACGTTTGTGACGCAGAGAAGGAGGGGGGGTAGATATAGACTCAAGTGTATGGATCGGATCAGAATCGAAAAATAAATCGATTTAGCTATGTATGTCCGTCCGTCCGTCCGTCATCACGATAACTCAAAAAGTAAAGGAGCTAGGATTATGAAATTTTCACAAATTCGTTTTTATGCAAAAAACGGAATCGAGTTTTAAATTCAGCCATTTTGGTCCACGGGTTCGAGTACCTGCCATACAACTTCTAATTTTATATGAGCATTACTCTATACCTATGGAAACTGCGTGTCTGAAATTTTGCCAAAAGTAGTTTAGTATAATGGCCAAAGTTATTGCAAAATTTGGTTGGTCTACTGCAGAGGGTTCGAGTAGCTGTCATACAACTCCTTCTTTTATATGAGCTTTACACTACACCTGATGAAGCTGGGTGTCTGAAGTTTTACAAAAAATAGTTTAGTGTAATGGCCAAAGTTACTGCAAAATTTGGTTGGTCTACTGCTGAGGGTTCGAGTAGCTGCCATACAACTCCTTCTTTTATATGAACATTACTCTACACCTAATAAAGCTGAATGTTTGAAATTTTGCCAAAAGTAATTAACCGGATGATATAATGTATATGTTACGGTCATACGGGTATCCCAGAGTTGACACAGTCTACTCTACTACATTCTTCCTCGTTTTTTTTTTATTTTTTTATTTGACATAATGTATGTATAAATGTGAATTGGCGCTATTCTGTCAATTAAAATACTAGTTAAACAGTTGCATATACATTATATGTCCGACTTTAAAAATGCAACAATAATTTATGAGGTACAGCTGTACAGTTAAAATTCATTACTTAATAATTACTCAAAATATAAATGACATTTTTACAATTTTTTTTTTTTAGTTTGTAAATTTAAAATACAAAATATTAATATATGTATATATATACAAATTATATACTAATATACGTATATTTTAAGTAATTGCAACTGAATTGAAATTATGCCTGTGTAATAATATTATGAGTTAAGAATGAACTATGTAAATATTTATATAATTATTTCAATGAGCTTTCAAATAATCAGCTGATGTCATTGGAATTTTGTTAACTGGTGTAGAGAAATTTGTAAGAAAGAGAAAGAAAAAAAAAGAAATGTAAGAAAAAGAGGAATATTAAGAAAATATATGTATATATTTAAATATTTTTGTATTTTATTAATATAATAAATTATGCTGATCAAATTTCATTAACACTTTTTTTCTTATTAGTGTTTCATTTTGATATTTTAAATTAAATGAAATGAAATGAATTGAATTGAATTCAAGCAACGCTTAGTTAGGTTTAGGTGAAAAAATTACTTTAATTATTTGTTTAGTTTTTATTAAAATTTTATTTGTGTATTTTTTTTCTAAATAGAAAAAAAAGTTGTTTATGATTTTATTTTAAGCAATTACTCAATTTGTTTAGTTTTTTAAGTAACTATAGTTAGTAGTTACTTTCATCTTGTTATTATTGATATGGAAAATTTTACTAATATTCCTTAATCGTTTTGGGAAAATTTTGCTAATTTGTTAAGGTTTTTGTTTAATGATGCATATGATTGAAAATCTCAATATTATACGGTTGAACGCTAAATGCGTTTTGCACATAAAAATAAATAGAATTAGTATACTAGGCAAAAAAATTGTTGTACCTATTTTATTCTGGCTTTAACTAAATAAATAAATAAATACCTATGATCTTATATAATAATAATTAAAATGTGGTAGAGGCATCTATCAAAGGGTCACTAAGGGCCATGGCTTTTGGAATTCGCTGATGAGCAGGATATTCAGATTAGTCAGCTGTGATAAGCAGTTAGGACATTTATAACTTTAGGAAATTAATCAATCTACAGAAGCTTGAAGGTTCTAAGACCTTAGATTTATTTTATTAGTTTCTAACAAACTTTATAATTTACAATTACTTTTAATAAACTATATTCTACATATATGCTTTACTATAAGTTTTTTAAATATACTAATTTTATTTTCATTCTTAATATTTTGCGGTAGCTCATTAAAAATTTGTACTCCTTTGTACATAAGCGAATTTTGTGTGCTGGTTTTTTTGGCAGTCTAAAATCACCTCTGCTTCTAAAATAATAATATACACCGATATATTCAATGTGATTCTGCATATTGCTGGGAAGTATATTATGTTTTAGTTTAAACATAAGCATCAAAATGTTGCACTTCAGTTTATTTTTAACAACCATCCATTTTAATCTATTTAACATATCTGATACGATTTCTAATTCTCGGTGCTTAAGAACAAAATTGAGAAACTGTAATTTAAATGGGGAAGTATTAGCGTATTATATATATTTATTGCACAATTTTTAGAAATTTTTGATCTTATTATACCTAAAAAAGCTATTTTCTTTGCTATCTTTTTACACATATATTGGAAGTGTGTTTTAAAATTTAGTTTTTTATCTATAATTACTCCTAAGTATTTAATTTTACCCATATTTTCAATTTGTTAGCCAATTATTTCTATTAAGGTTTAGGTTTTTTTGTTGTATCTATTGTTAAGCATTTTTTTTTCATTGTATTAAGCTAAAATTCATTCATATTCAACCATGTATCCGGAGTATTTATATCTTCATTCATTTTATTCTCACATTCAGTTATCTCATCTCCAATCATGTATACTAGTGTTTCATCTGCAAAATAACGAAACTTTACAAAATTTTAATGCTGAGCAACTTCTTCTTCAACTTCTCCTTTAACAAGCCATACAAATACAAATAACAGAATTGAAACCTATAAAAATGAAAATAAGTATTAATAAGTCAGAATACGATCCCTAACGGTAATACTAAAAATAAAATTAAAATAAAAAGCCAAAACTTATAAAGGTACCTAGATTGAACAAATGGATTTCATATAATATACAAAACGAATGAGGCGTTCTTTAAGAATGAATTAAAAATGGAATTATTTACAAAAATAAAGTTTCCTAGTAAGTCTAGTAATTGAGAGAATCATAGAAAAAATTCTCATTATATTTTCAAATATTTCGTTAAGTTTTGAACTGCATTTTGAAAAGAAATAAATCTGAAATCCAAAAGCAAACAGATTCGGATTTATTATTACTTTGAAAAAAATTTTTGAAAGTCTGATAATATCAAAATATATAAGTAAAATAATAAGTATGGTGACCGAAGTACGTGACACAAAAGTCCCTGGGAGACTTATAACTCGAAAAAAGAGGCAAAAGACTACAGCAAATTGTAGCTGGTGCATTCATACCAAAAGTACTGCTAGGGAAATTCATAAATTGAATTTTTTTAAATATAAGTCAAAATATTTAAAGAGTATTTTCAGTATTAAAGCAATCAAATATTTCTGGGAATTCCTGAGAATATTTTAACTCCCTAAATTTAAGAAATCCATCCAAATATGTTTTTTAAGTCAGGTATTATTTATTAATTTTTTAACCCCAGATCTCTCGCAATTATGAAAGTTACGCATTAAAATAAGACAAGGTAGATCTTATATGAAATTCAATATCGCACTTTGAAAGTTTCTTTTAACGTCTAATTAAAATTGAGTTTTGTATATGTAATTTTAATTTACGCAAAACACTTTTCATTTATTTAAATTCAATATTTGTTGAGTAGTGTTGTTTTTATTTATTTGTTTTAAACTTCTAATATTAGAATTTTGAAAAACTCTTTTTAAACTAATTAATTTTTTTATTTATTTTGCATGTAAGATAACAATATTAAAATCTATGTTAAATAATTTCCTATATACAGAACGCAACCTTAACCGATTTTCATTTTTTATATACCAATATGTAAGAATACTACTTACTTTTGTATGTTCTTATATTTTTAAAATGAAAACTGGATAAAATTGGATAATTAGTTTGAATGGAGTTGGGTTATGAAAGTAAATATACTTATCAAAAAAAAAAAAACTTAATTTTTAATTATGTATTTGGCTACAGATTTATTTACTTAGAAATTAATTGGAAACTGCAAAAAAATAAAAAAAATAAAATCGAAATTATTCTTTTGATTACATTATACCAATATGATATTAAGTTTTTTTTGAAAACTTATAAAGCAGGTAATTAATATCCAAAAATCTTAAGTTGAAAAATTATTTTTGATTAAAAATATTCGGAGCGTATACACACAGTTTTTTTTTTGTTTAATTTTACGGGCGCTTCTTTTTTTAAATCAATATATATTATACAAGGGAATGCCTAAATTAAAAACTTTATATAAGGAAAGGACTAGACGTCCTCATCCTTTATTGTATCAGGATGCACGTTTTTGTACTATTGAGGTAAATATTATTGCGTAAGAGGTCTTGGTACCCTATTGATTGCATCACCAGTTGTAACAACGAGAGAATACGGAATTAAATCTTGTATATCAAGTTAAATAACCTACAAAGTTTTTGGCCAAATTATTTAAAACTCGGAGAATATATAAAACTATTCAAAAATATCTGAGCTTATTGCACCAACAACTTAACACAAATAAAACAAAAAAAAAATCATTTTTCTGATCAAATTTTGTAGCACTAAAATCACATTTGACAGCAAAATGAAGTTTGATTAGTAATAAAATAAGCAATCACTTATCAAAAAATTATTATTTTATTAGCAATAAGCGATTGGTGCAATAGCGGCAACAATCAAATATTTTATAATAACAAGTGATATATTTTGATAAAATTTTGATTAACAAGTGAATGAATTTTGATTCGAACTTAGAAGTGTCTGAATTTTAAAGTGATTTTTTATATGAAGATTTATAATAAGTAAATAAACTAGAATTTGGAATATTTAATGAATTTTATTCCTAAGATCAATAATCGATTACGTTTCGCTTGTAATATCGAAATATTTCATTACTTTACACATTAATATTTTTAATTAATGCAAAATTTGAATTAAATTAAAATTAATAAATATATAATTAATATTTGATTTTGCATTAAGATGATAAGAGCCTCCGTTGTTACTTCTGGTGTATAAATATCGGCTAGGGTACTTGGGGTCTCCATTCTTTTTGTTTCAAAAATTTATATTTGAGTTCAATTTATTTTTAATATAAATAAAATTTTCAATATTATATTATAATATAATATAAAATATAAAATAAATTTGGCCTATTTATTTCTTCAACTAAATTATTTTATATAAAATAATCGCATCATAAAACCGATGGCGTCGATCATATCTAATAATAAAATATAATTTAACTATAATATACATAAACGTTTCAAATTAAAAGCAGAGGTTACAGTTACTTAGCCCATTCATATTTATTTATTTATTTATTCTTATTAATAAAATGTATAAATATATATTTATTAATTTGGGGTTGCCATAAGGGCATGTTGGCCAGCTTAAAAAAAAACTTAATCTATATATTAATACTATTTATATTCTTATGTTTTCTATTCGTGTGTGTGTTTTATTCTTTGTGACTTTATTTATACTTCTTTCCATATTTCCAGTAGTTTAATTATTTTATTAATGCTGGTTTTGCTATTTTCCGTTGTTTTTGTGATTGGGTTCGATTCATTGGCCCAGATTCTAAGTGTTTCCGGACATTCTAAAAATAAGTGTTTTACTGTTACAGTATTGTTGCAAAATCGACAAATGGGAGGATTTTCTCCGGTGAATATGTGCTTGTGTGTGTATAGGGTGCACCCCATTCTAATCCGTGACAGCTTTATTCAGGTTTCCCTGCTTCCTTTATTCATAATTTTTGTTTCTTTAAGGTTTGGGAAGATTTGCTTGCTAAAGGGAGTTGAGCAGTCCCATTCTTGTTGTCTTATATTTTGAATGTGTTCTGTAATTCGTTTTTTAATCATTGTGTATGACCTAGGATCTGAACATGTAATTGGGCTCGTTAATGCTTTTTTTGCCTCCTTGTCTGCCATTTAATTTTCACTTATTCCTACGTGTCCTGGTATCCAGGCGATTTGAATTTTTCCTTTTTTTTTTATTATAACATTTCTAGCATTATTTATTTGCTGATTTGTTGTTGTTTGACTTTTGACTGCTCTAACTACACTAAGGCAGTCCCCATGCATAATTTATTAAAAAAATTTTAATTGAAATGATTAATTTTAAGTTTATTTGAAATTAAGTGAGTGTCAACATTATTTGACTTGTTATTAATCATGTTTTTAATTTTAATACCTAATCCTATAAAATTTAATTATGATATTAAATTAATTAAAACAAATTAAAATCTTATTAAGAAATCTAGTCGTTCTTTACAAATAAAAAGTTTTTTAGTAATTTTTTTTTAAGAAATTTAATTAATTATTTTTATTATATTTCACATAAAATTAAAACTTTTGCTATAAACTTAATTATAGTGCAAAAATTTTATTAATTGAATGATATCATTAGTCATACATAAAGTTATTAAATCAGATGTTTAAAATTTTTTATAAGTTAATTAATATTTGAATCATGGTTCTTATAATGAACTTTCTTATCCAAAAAATCAAGACTACAGAGGTCAAAAAACAATATAAAAGTAAGACTAAGAAACTATTAATGATATCAAATAAGGTAGCAATTTTGATTTCATGTACGACGATGGGGGGAAGCATCGTCTGTCTTAAGAGTAGCTCTTTAAAGTTGGTTTTTGGAAATGTGAGACTTTCACTAATCAAAACCAACTAAAGTTTTAATCAAAGTTTAAATAAAATTTAAATTAAATCAAAGTTAAGGATTAAACTTTAATATACATAATACCACTATACATTTCAGCAATTACCGAAACAAGTTTCCGGTATTAGATTGGGAATTCCTAAATTCGTAATTTAAATCTCATAAATCTTATATAGTGAACTTTAGACCTTTTAAAAACAAGCTTAAAAGTTCAACAAAATCTCGAGATAAATATTGTTTTTAATTAAATCAGCATAACTAATTCAATCAAAGATTAAATTAGATTAACTTAGTTTGTTCTTGAATATTTCTGTTTTTTCTTTTAAAGTTTTTTTTAAAAAAAAAAAAATTTTTTAATTAAAATATTATTAGTATTTCTTATTAAAAAGTAAACTTTACTAATATAAGATAATAATTTATAATAACAAAATACTTGTAATTCTGGTTAAATGCAGATAAATGTAGGCCAAACATACAATTTTTTCAATTTTTATTACCGAAAAATTTAATTTGAATCGTAATTTGATATTAAAAAATAAAATACATATATGTTCGATCTTCGACTTGTTTTTTTGACGTCATACCATCTAAGAAATCCAAAAAAATGTTGACGTCATGAAAAAATAACGAAATCATGTATATAAGTTAAAGGTGAATATATAATTATTAGACGCTTAACAAATTAACATTTTTACTTGAATTGAATTGTAAATGACAAACCGCTGTTTTAATTTTATTTGAAAATTATAAAATTAAGGAAAAAACCAAATGAGCATAATTAATTTGCAAATTTAAAACAAACAGCGAATTTGATATTAAATTGATTAATTTTGTGATTTTAAGAGTGAATTAATTTTGTAGGATTTACTCTCAAGAATAAGAATTCTGGTTTTTTTATTGAAATTTTTTATATATATTTTTTTAAATAATGTCTTTTAAGAATTAAATAATATCTCTTAAGAATTTATTTTGCGAAGATTAACATAGACCGATTTATAATTTGGTATAGAAGAGTATTGGGTTATCGAAAGTAAAATTGTTCAATCATGGATCAACTTTTCCCATTTTTATACCCATATGACTGTAGGTCGAATAGTATAATAAATATGCCATTACGTTTGTGACACAAAGAAGGAAGGGGGTAGATATAGACTCAAGTTGATGGATCGGATCAGAATCGAAAAATAAATCGATTTAGCTACGTATCTTCGTCCGTTCGTCCGCACGATAACTCAAACAATAAAGGAGCTAGGGTTTTGAAATTTTCTCAAATCCGTTTTTATGCAATAGTCGTCATCGCTATGGAAATTCAGCCATTTTGGTTCACCGGTTCGAGTACCTGCCATACAACTTCTTCTTTTATATGAGCATTACCCTACACCTAATGAAGTTGGGTGTCTGAAATTTTGTTAAAAATAGTTTAGTTTTATTGCCAAAATTTCTTCAAAATTTGGTTGGTTTACTGCAGTCGGTTCAAGTAGCTGTCATACAACTCGTTTTTTAATATGACCATTACACTACACATAAAAAAGCTGTATGCTTGAAATTTTGCCAACAGTAATTATCCGGATGATTTATGTTTATATTATGGTCATACAGGTATTCCAGAGTTGACACAATCTACTCTACTACACTCTTCCTTGTTTTTTTTATAAAAAGCAATTTTAGAAGTTGGAACAAAAAATCATTAAGATAAACTGATGTAATTTTTATTTCTGAAATTAAAGCCGTTCTTACGATACGTCAGCTTTTCAAAAGTTCTATAAAATTTGTCTGGAAGCATGCAAGCCGAAGTTTTATAACCATTTGTTATACTTAAAGTACATATGAAAAAGTTTGAGCCAAATTGGATTATGAGATATAGTGTTATAAATTAGTTGTTTCAAATTTTCCATCTATAAATGGGCAGTATGATTTTTTTGATCCCCTTTGCATAAAAAGTTGCTAGCTCGGCTTACATTATTTCTGAGACACCAGAAAGAAATTGTTAAGGAGTGTCGATCAAATATCTCATATTGAAATTTCTCTGATCAAGAAGTTTTTTTAAGCCCTTTATAATTTGTATTAAGTTTTCTTTATTTATATGCCGAATATTATAAAGTCTACTATCTGCAAGGCTTTAGTTTGAGTCATTGAACGTTTTAATTTTATTTAAGATCTTCACTTTAATCTTCCTTGTGAAAACAATAGTCACTTCCCAAATTAAACAGTAATAATATATATGATGTATTTACTAAATAATCACTAATTTAAACTTAGTTTGTTTTTTACAACTGACTTAGTATTTGTCAAATGAATTTTTAAGAATTTACAAAACAAAAATAACATAAAAATTCTTAAATATTATGTTGACACATCATTTAGGCATTTTAATGTCCATTAAAAAAAATTATTATTTAATAAAATTATATTGCGTTTGCGTCAAAGATTTAAAAAAAAAAAAAAAAAAAAAGCAATAATATAATTTTGCGTGGTCCAATTTTGGCAATATAATTTTATAATATAGTTTACATTTTAGACAAATTCATTTCAATAAACTCTTATTACTTATAAATCCGAGAACTATTTTATATATACATATTAATTTAAAATAAAAATAATAAAAAAAATATTTAAGTTAAAAAATTGACCCTCTTAATAACGCTTATTATTTACTTTATTTTTTTTTCTATTTCTTTCTACATCTGAAAGAAAGAGAAAGTAGGTAATCAATGTTGTTATTTCATATTACTCCAGGTTTGAATGAAGAAATACATATTTTTGCATCGCTTTTTTATTGTATTTTAAAGATACTTTTATTAGACATATTATATAATTACTTAAAGTACATGTAAATAAGTTTATATATTATTTACATGTATATACTATATATGCGGCCGGTTTAATAGCTATTGCTTGTGTTATATAGAATAAAAGGAAAAATTACTTGTGTTGAGATAATAATAATATTGTTTTAAAAATTGACAAGAATTTTGTTCTAGTATGATAGAAAATGAAGGAACTTTAAATTAGTATTAATATAAACCAGATAAGCGAATTAGGCTCAAATTAGCGTCTTAGTGAGTCTTCATAATGCAAACAGGCTACATTAGGCTTCCTTTACCGTAAATGTGCCTCTAGTTTATAAAAAAAATGTTTGAAATATTTCACACACATATGCTCGGAATTAATTAAAACCACAACCGGTCACGAAAGAAACCAACATATGTTCAAATGTCTTTAAGTGTGCCAAATAAATATTGACTAATTTCACTTACATGTTTTTTAACAAGTGTCTTAAATGTGTCTTAAAAATGATAATATATTTTTCACGAAATATTTAATATTCAACCAAACTAGAACATGCCGAATAACAGTTTATTAACATTTTAGTATACATATGTCACATATGTGTCGACAAAATATGAACACATGTGTACGAACACGTGCTTCACTTTTTTTTTTTTTTTCTTATTATTTCCCTAGGGAACATAGGGCTTCCACATAGCCTCTCCAACTGTATCTGTTTAGCGCTAACCTCTTTAATTCGGACCATGTTTTTCCCGATAGGTCACATTCTTTTTGGACAGGTTGTTCTTGGGCTTCCCACATTTCTCCTACCCTGTGCGTTCCAATCTAGAGTTTGGCGTGCTAATGATTTTGTTGGCCGCGCCTTAGAATGTGACTAATCCACTTCCACTTCTGTTTTCTAATTTGGATCGATATCGGCTCTTGCCTCGTCATTACCCAGAATTCTTCATTTACTATGCGCCTATGCCAGAATATGCGACATATTATTCTTAGACATTTAATCATGAAGACTTGTAATTTTTGTATGTTATTTCTTGATACAAGCCATGTTTCACTTCCATATAGCAGTATGGATTTGAGACATGCCTCGAAGATTCTTGTTTTAGTTCCACTTGATATGTGTGTTGATTTCCATACTGCCTTCTGAAGGCACTTCTAGCTTTTACTATTCAGTTTGCAGCCGTTGCAATCATGGAATCAACTTCACTTAGTGAAAATGTTTGTTCAAGAGTTGGAACTTATTCTATAATGACTTCATGAATGCCCTATGTTCCATCTCAGAATGAAAAGAGGGGAAGCAGCATTCCTCTAAAACTTTTAATTAGTATTTTTTAATTAGTATTAAATATTAATTTTTACATATAATTAGATTACAAAACAATTACCTCAAAATGCATTTTGACATTTATTAATATTCAAAACGAATAAATGCTACTAAATTAATTTTTTAAAAAAAGCGCGTCAAACTTTCTAGACAAACTTTTGTTTTAAAAATATAAATTTTTTTTAAAAAATTAATTATATATATATATATTTTATATATAGTATAAAGTTCAATTTTAAACACCAACAAACCAAAGACAAAACAAACAAAATATTCATTCAGTTAAGATTGATAACAACATAATATAAGTACATATATATTATATATTATATGAGTCCGAAGATGACACGGTATATAACAGATACGATATATTACGACAAATAGTTTATTCTTAATTCATTTTAACAAGATTTAATAGAACGACTTAAAGTCAAGCCCAAATATAATAGATTATACTATATAGTAAACAAATATACTAACTACATTATATATATATATAATACATATACCAAATAAAAAAAAGAATAAAATCTAAAAAAAAATGTATATACTTGTACAATAAAAAAATTAAATTGCAAAGTATATAATATTAAATTTTATTATACTTTAAGTTTTCTTTTTATACCCGTATGACTATATAGTCAAAGGGTATAATAAATTTGCCATTACGTTTGTGACGCAGAGAAGGAGGGGGGGTAGATATAGACTCAAGTGTATGGATCGGATCAGAATCGAAAAAAAAATCGATTTAGCTATGTATGTCCGTCCGTCCGTCTGTCCGTCCGTCTGTCCGTCCGTCTGTCCGTCTGTCCGTCCGTCCGCACGATAACTCAAAAACTAAAGGAGCTAAGATCTTGAAATTTTCGCAAATTCGTTTTTTTGCAATAGCCGTCATCGCTATTTAAATCCAGCCATTTTGGTCCATGGGTTCGGGTAGCTGCCATACAACTTCTTTTTTTATATGAGTATTTCTCTGTACCTATTACAGCTACGTGTCTGAAATTTTGGCAAAAGTAGTTTAGTTTTATGGCCAAAGTTTCTGCAAAATTTGGTTGGTCTACTGCAAAGGGTTCGAGTAGCTGCCATACAACTTCTTATTTTATATGAGCATTACTCTATGCCTATTGAAGTTGGTTGTCTGAAATTTTGCCAAAAATAGTTTAGTGTAATGGCCAAAGTTACTGCAAAATTTGGTTGCTCTACTGCCAAGAGTTCGAGTAGCTGCCATACAACTCCTTCTTTTATAAGAGCATTACACTACACCTAATAAATCTGATATGTTTGAAATTTTGCCAAAAGTAATTAATGTTTATAATAATAATGATATAATGTTTATATAACGGTCATACGGGTATCCCAGAGTTGACACAGTCTACTCTACTACACTCTTCCTCGTTTTTACTTTACTTTTATGTTTTATTTGTGTCTGAATCTTAAGATAAATGAGATTAAGATCAATTCAATCAGTATTTGAAAAAATCTGCTCATCTAATCATTGACCGGATCCGACGGGGTTATAACAATATATACGGAACATTATTATACTATATTAAAAAATTTACAATATTTTAAATAAAATTGTATAAGAATGAAATAATAATAATGAAAGATGATCGTTTATTGTTTTTTTGCATTCTAAATATCGTATTTAGAAATTGAATAGATCGTTTGAATCGTGCCGTACCTCAGTACTAAATTCAGAATTCATTCAGTATTTTTTAATGCATTTTTTTTTTTTGTAATTTTATTTGTAATTTTATATCAAAGTTAACTATAATGAAAGACAATACCATATAAAATGAACAAATTTTAATTTAAATTTTAATTGGATACTGTTTTATTTTTTGTTTTTTATTAAAATGAATTCAAAATATTGTGATTTTTATATATTTTATGAAATTAATTATGAATTTTTATCAAATGTTTTATGTTTTTTGTTTTCATTTAATTTATTATGATACATTTTGAAGTGATTATACCATAGAGTTATTCATAAATTTGTTAAAAATTTTATATAATATTAAAATTTTATTAAAAATTTTATAATAAAATAACAAAAAAACCAAATTAAAATTGGTTTAACTAATAATCACACCGGAAGTATGTTTATTAATTATATATAATAAAACAAATTCATTAAATTAATAAAAAAAATTATGCTATTTAATTAAATAATTTTAAAAAATAATAGTTCTACATACTAAAATAGTTGTATAATACAAAAAATTAAAAATTATATTAAATCAAATTATTAAAAAAATTAATCAATAATAAAATAAATTAAACAAAGTGTTAATTTAAAAAAAAAAATTTAATTTTGTTAAATTACCCCCTTATTAATTGAAAAAACAATATTTTACAAAATTAATATTTCATACTGTATTATGTATTATATTATATACTTATGTTTTATATGTATCTTATTATTAAATTGTACATTTAATATGATCATTTAAATATCATATTTTTACTATATTGGAAAGTGAAAATGGATTCGAATTACGAACTGCTGTAACCCACAAATCATCATTTTGGAATAATTTTTCATATATTTATATATCACTTATCATTTAAAAATGTTTCTACCTCGTACTTGAAGAAATATTATTAGGAACGTCCTCCGCACCCCGCGTTTAATTAATAATAACTCAAAAATTTGTAATTATTATCACCCATCCCTTTGATTAATATTCACTTTGGCACTAATATTAATTTACTTTACTTTTTCCAAAGACTATCACAGACAATTTTTTTTAATTGTACATATTATAACAATAGTCAGTTAATTATTAAAAATTTATTTATATTATTCATATTTCTTGTATATCAAAAATTGGACTTATGCCACAAAACGTAAAGGAAGACATCGAAATCTGCTATAAATTATAATAAAAAAATAAGCAGTTTTCTTATTTTGGATTTCCAAAATTGTGGCCAAAATTTTTATCAATTCATTGACATTAAGTATAAATACATAAATAAATAATTTTTTAAATACAGGATGTTTCGCCAACAACTTGGCATAGAACTAGGCATTATTTTGGGAGTTATTATTAGTTATTAAAATATTAGAGTTATTAGGAGTTATTAAAATTAAAAAAATTAATAAAAGAGTTTTTAATTATTTTATTAGAAGTTTTAAAAAAAATTGTTAAACTAATACACGGTTATTGAAAAAAATAGTCTTAAATGATATTTTGTTTGTAAAAAGTTAATAATTTATAGTTCCAAGCTTCGATAAATCTTGTTCCAAAGGGACATAGAAATTTGGTTGGAAAGGTTCAAGAAATGATATTTTTCAAGCTCTTAAATTTTATACACAAATTTAATTTATATTGTATATGGTTCTGAATATGATAGACATAAAATTTAAAAAAAAAATCAATAGCCCATATCTTCCAAACGGTTGTGAATCGTCCCTGCACCTTTTTCGTTGTTTTCAACCTGAAAATAAATCTTAGTTGAATGGCAAGTTATTGGTAAAACTCCCTGTGGAATTTAACTTTACTATACAATATTATAAGTATTTTTTTTTTTAAATTATGTATTGCATATCTCACCATTTTGCAAATTATGTATTGCATATCTAACTTTCATTAGGAAAGTCTTGGGTTCAAACCCCGGTCAGACTATAAAATGTCCAATTATTACTTGTTAATTAATTAAATTAATTTTTGCGAATGTTTTTATAAAAGATTGGTTTTAA
The DNA here is from genome assembly GCA_963082915.1 of Dolichopus griseipennis. Taxonomy (NCBI): domain Eukaryota; kingdom Metazoa; phylum Arthropoda; class Insecta; order Diptera; family Dolichopodidae; genus Dolichopus; species Dolichopus griseipennis. The sequence goes on from OY720441.1 coordinate 57,366,855, forward strand.
TTTGCAAAAGGTTGGTTTTAATTTGCAAAAGGTTGGTTTTAATTTGCAAAAGGTTGCTTTTAATTTGCCAAAAGGTAAGCTTGCAAAAGGTTGGTTTTGAAGTGCAAACCTGTATCATAATAAAAGATAAGATTTAACATAAATAACTCTTGTGTAGGATAATAGATGGCGCACAAAATTAACATTTGTGTATTCACATAATCTTATACAATAGCTACAGCCGAGCTTAGTGAATATAACGATTAAAGAAACTGAAGCCTAGTCTAAATACACTTGGTGAATGCCCTATACTCCTTAAAGGAGTGGAAAAGTAATAAAAAAAAATATTATACTAAACATTTACTATACAATTACTTTAACTATAATTTAGTATATATATAACTATTTAAATAACTAACAACCTTCTTTATCAATAAAAAAAAAAATTTGTTCACAAATGAAATGAATGGATGATTATTGTCTTCCCGTATGGCCCGATAAGTTATTTAAAAAAAAAATAAGAATTTTCTCAACTTACATTAATATATACAATTTATTACTTATATACATATTATTTAAGATATAATATAATACATATATATGAATTTTGTTTATATACATTTATATAATATATATATATAATTTGTAAATATATATATAATTTGTAAATATATATATTCTGTATTTACTTAGTATATATATATAACAAGTAAACAAGCATAGACAACACAAGAAAAAAAGTATATAATTTAATATGCAATATTTATATATAAATATTTAAATATGAAAATTAGGCTTGTTTATATGTGATATTTATTAAAAATATATATGTTTATATAGTTATATATATATATATACATATATGATGCATTTTATGAAAATATAAAATACAAAACAAAAACAATATATAGGTATATAAGAAGAAATTTATTATTTAAGAAATAGTTTAATTTAAATTATTTAAAAATTGTGAAAAAAAATAATAAATAAAACAAATAAAATACAACACAATAAAAATAAAAAAAAAAAAATATATTGTTAATAGAATAATAAAAATAAAAATATAAAATCAAAAAACATGTCTGAAATGATGGGTTATTTACCACCAGGATCTGATTATGAACCAATTAATCTGCATAGATTTAGTTTACCAGGTACAAACGATGATATTAATAATGATATAATTGAGAAAATTGATGAACCTGAAGATTCAGAATGGGCTGATTTTGAAAAATTTTTAAAAACCGTCCGACAACGTCGTAATAGTACAACATCAATGGAAGATGAATTAGAACGACATCATAGAAAATCAAAAATTCAATCACAAGTATTTTATCCATGTCCACCAACAAATGCATCTGATCGTCGTGATTCAGATTTTTCAGTATCTGATGATGATCCATTCGGTTATATGGATACACTTGTAAGTAATTACACTTGTTTGTTATTAATTTTTTTTTTTAATTATAAGTCAAATAGTTGTAAAATTAGTATGAGTTAACGTCATATTATATGCATGAAATTCTGCATGATAAAATTCTGCATCATAAATTTCTGCATGCATCCAAAATCATAAAAACTAAATTAAAATTCTATAAAATGATATTTCTGATATATGTCAACCATTTTAAGTGATTTATATTTTTAATTTTTTTTTATATTTACTACCATTTTAATTTTATTTGAATTCATTTTCCTTTGTTGTCTCTACCAAAAAACCATTTATTTTTTTTTTTGTATATGAAATAATTTTTGTAAAAGAATGACAAATGCTTTCTTTTGATCTAATTAAAAATAAATAAATTAAATAAGCGCGAAATATATGAACGTTTTTCAATTTAAGAAAAAAAAAAATCACACTTTCCATAATTAATCATTTCAAAAAACTAATTAAAAATGTTTAACAAGATGTATCGCTTCCCCAAAATAATTCTCTAGTATATTGTAACAATTTAATTAAGAAAAAATATAGGCGGGGGTCTATTGTAATTATTTATTCGAAAAGGAAAGAGTGCGAAAAGGCAGTGAGTTAGCGATTTTTCAGAGAAATATATTGGTTTTCACTCGCAGACTCACTCAATATCTGTATGTTTGAAGGCCTTAGAATGATGACTCAATACTCGAAACTCTTTGAAATTTAAATAGAAATTATCAACATAATATGGATTGACCAAATGTAAAATACTGCGAAAAGTTTACGAAATAAAGGGACGCTAGATTATAAGTGTTTTAAATTTACTTCATTTTTTTCTTACTTCGAATTAAGGGAAATTTTAGTAGAATTTTTATATAGAGTATTGATTACATGATTTTTAAAAAAAAAAAAATCTTTAAAAATGCAGCACTTGATTCGTTACAAAATTTAAGTGATCACCTAACGGAGTTAAAGTAGTGGAGGGTTCCTATTCACTAAACAAAAATCTCCCTTCGTAGCTGCTGCTGTATATTAAAAATAAACTAAAGTAAAGATGAGGCATAAATGTTTATCAAGGGTTGAAGGATTGAATGGAAAACCCAAAAGATACATGTTGAATTATTTCTTGAATTTTTCTAAATACTGGTATTATACAATTGCTAGGTGCGACTTATAATGATATTTTAAATTTCCTCTGAAGTATTACCTGATGGAAGATATTATTGTAGAACTGCAAATCAGCTCCTACATTTTGGTGGTGACTTAAAAACGTTAAATCTTTTGTGATTTTATTATCATTGATATTACGAACAGCTCTTATTTGTACTTATTCAAATTCAAATATTGAAAAACGGTGCTTTGCTGAGTGATCCATTAAAAATGTCAAAATTATACTTAAATTATAAATAAGAAATACCATGCACTGAGCGAAAGTTCTGAATTAAAAACAATTGTTTTACAATCATAATATCTATATTATGTACATTAAATCACAAAAACCCCATTTTACCTTCAATGAACAAAAATATATACAAATTTATTTTTATTCCAATCTGTTATTAATTTTTTTTTTTTTTAATTTTTTTTGTCACCTCTGACGCATTTTGTATCATAATACCTTAAATCCAATTCTAAATATTGTATTTTTATATAAAAAAGCAAAATAATTAACCTTAAGATTTATAATGTTTTTTTTCTTTTTCCCATCCAACTGCAGAAAAATCTAATTTAGGTTAAGTTCATGCACAAAAACAAAACAAAAGTCAAATATATAAATTTTACACCGTAGACAAACCAAAAAAAAACAAAAAAAAAATTGTATTTTTGAAATTGAAATTTTTTTTTTAAGTTAAATTTTCATTTAAAAATAAAATTAGAAATAAATAGATACAAATCATAAACCAAAAGAACTTCTAAAAATAAACTAATGAATGTGCGTCCAAATGCGCCCAAAAAAACACAAAATAACTAATAAATTCTGTACGAGTACTGTATAGTATTGTGCTTTCGTCAGAGATGGTCATGATCTAGTATAAGAAATTTGTGGAAACATTAATTGTGATGCGACCTATAGTTTAAATAATATATAAATACTAATGTCTGTATATATTCAAAAAGTGACAATTTTCAAAATTGTGAATTGTGAAGTCACTTATAAATATATACAATTAGAAAAAAAAAAACTAACAATTTTTCATTGAAATATATACATACATACATACATTTTAATAATAGAAATTTTCTCAGAGATTTTCTCTAATAATATTTTTATACTCAATTTCTATGAAATTAATTTTGTTTGTCTGCTGTGATTAGAATGACATTTAATTAAAAAAAAAAAAAAATCGGAAAATTTGTTTTTCTTTTGTTTCTTTATTATTGTTTTAGTTCTATTATTCTCTTTAATTTTCTTTTGATTATTTGTTTTTTTTTTTTTTTTTTTTAAATATTTTTGTTTTCGTTTTTATGACCGCCACAAATAATTTCAGAAAAAAAAAATAAAAAACAAAATAATATTTATGGGGGTTTTCTTTCTATTATTTTGATTTTGTTTTTTTTTTTGTATTTTGTCTCTGGTTGACATGTGGGCATTTGCATTTTAGATACCAGTCAATATATCAAAAGTTTAATTTTGTTATATGACAATTGTTCATATTCTATTCTAAATTTGTGTTAAGAATAGAATAATGGGGAAAAAGTATTACCGATTTTACAGATCTTTACATATTTTTAGAAAACACATGCATTAACAGAATTCCGTAAAGGTGCTAATGAAAAGATTTGACAGTTCTGATGAAAGTTTTTCCGCAAGAGTGCGAATGAAAAAATATTACATTTTCAGTATTCACGATAAAAATGTGTCCATTCAAATGTGTCTTTAAACTTCCATCTTTAATATTTTTTTTTTATTATAATCAGATTTAAAAAATTTTTATTTTTATTTTTTTTATAATTAGTACAGTGACAATAGTAAATATTACCTGATATTATTATAGTCCTTTGCCTATTTGGCATTTGCGCTCCTTAAATTAAATACTTTCTATTTATTTATAACAATTATATTAATTATTTTGTTTATATTATCATCATCATCTTTTAGCGTTACAACTCCTGGTGAATTTTTGCCTTCTTCACTATCTTTCTCCATTCATCTCTGTTTCTCGCGGTGGTTTTCCAGTTTATTTCCCCTAGTTTTCTGGTATCGTCTTCAATGTTATTTTCCCATCTGGTTCTAGGCCTACCTCTTGCTCTGTTAAGCAATGGTCTAGCATTATAAAGTTTGTATTGTGCTCTATACTCCGCCATTCTGATGACATGTCCCGCCCCACTTAATCTACTCGACTTTATATGTTTTACAATGTCCTCGTTCTCTATGCTAGCGCATATAATTCTGAATTGTGCCTTCTACGGTATTCGGCGTTTTCATTTCGTATTGGACCATAAATAGTTCTAAATATTTTTCTTTCAAATATTCTTAACATTTCTTCTTGTTTATATTATATATTTGTATATTTAAATTATATTTGGTCGCCATGGAGATTTGTAAAGAAAAATTATTTTTCAATAATTTTTTTTAATTAAATATTGTATGACCTTACCGGCCAAATGATTACCCACTACACTACCGAGGCCCTTAAAAAAAATTTTATTATTTTAATTGAAAATAAGTTTTTTAAGAAAAAAACCCCGGTATTTTTCATTTCTCATATTTTTTTTACAATGGCAATATGGACACAGTAAAAACCTACTCTAAGGGTTGACTTAAAATCTGAAATTTTAATATGATGTGGGATAAATTTCAAAATTTTAATGAATTAATTATTATTAAGTAATTTAGTAGCTCTTCTATAGATAACTATTGATATTCGTTTTTTTTATTATATACTTTTAATTGAACTTGCCTCTGTTTACAAATAATATTAAGTTTTATATAGGTTAAATAGGGTAAATTAAATATTATATAATAGTTTACAAATAAGTAATCTAATATTGATTCAATTACTTAATATTTATGATAAAGTAATTTAAATAAGTACAATTACATAAGAACCCAATTATCGTTAATGTTAAATATTTTTTCAATTGTTGTTATTATTCCTAAATAAATATTAATTAATTTTATTCAAAATTTGACATAAAAAATAGAATATTTAAATATGAAAACCTTTGAAAACTTTTATTATCAAATTCAAATGAATCAATTTTGACGTAATATATCCAAGTTTTTCATTCAAATGCACATAAAAAAAAATTATATTTCCCTTATCATAAATATATCAAATTTTAATTTAATTGTATTTTTTAAAAGCTCGTTTTCTTTATTTAATAAAATTTTACTTTTTTTTCACTTTTGAATTCCTTAATAGAAAAACTATTAAATTCATAAACAAAATAAAACAATAATATGGTCATTAAAATAAAACAAAAAATATTATAAAAGAAATTAGTTAATTAGTTATAAAAATATTCCTTTTAAATTTAAATAATAGTTGTAATTAAAATATTTTTATTACCCTTGTTTTAATTGTTTTTTTTTTCTTTCATTTTATTTGAATAAAATTCTTTTGTAAGGAATTACAATATTTTAAATATAAATCGACATGTTTTTAAATAATTTAATTGTTAAGTGTGTCATGTGTTAAATAATTCAATTGTTTAGTGTTATAAAAAATAAGTTTTCTAATCAAATTGTTATTACTATTATACATTCTAAAGTTATTTGATATTTTAAATTAATTTTAGTAAAAACTTTGTTTTATTTTTTAAAACAATATTGAACTACCCCATTCTCCCAAATATAATTTTTTTGTACTTGTTTTCCCAATATCCTTCTTTAAAACTCAATGCTCCTGAAGCATTCATACATTGTTATTAACTTGAGTTTAAATCTTAGTTTTCGCAGTATACGGCAGCACTAGTAATTAAATGTCAATCAAAATTCAAAAAAAAAAAATATCCTCAAGATAACTGTTTCATCATTCGATCACTTTTAATTTGTGACAGTTTTTATTATATTATGGATTTTAGGATATTGAAAAATATTAATTCGGATTATAAATACGCACATTATACAGTTATGTATTCAAATATAATTTTGTAAGGATTAATAATTGTAATACATTAAATAAAATATTTTATTCAAGAATCAACATGAGCATCTATTTTTTAAAACTTACGTACAAGTACAAAAAATAACAGAATGGGTTATTAGCAATTGACCTTTACCTTTTTTCAATTAATAATAATTTTTAGTGGAAACTTTTAAACTAGTTTATTTTTATAAAAAAAATAATTTCTAAATAAAACATGCACTCTCAAGTTCGTAGCAGAATATTTTCAGAATAAGGAAAGGAAAATTGTTTTATTTACTTTGTAATTAACAAATAATTTATACTTACACCTACTCTAAAATTCATGTAAAACTTTCTACGGGGATTCTAAGGTTTAACTAGTATCCGCGTAGGACCAAATGACTAAATATAAAAGATAGCTGGTATTGCCAGCTTTCAAAAAATATATAGCTTTAATGGCGCATATTATCCTTTAAGGACGAAAAGGACATTTAAAAGTATCCTTGTTATTTTAGTCTATTTTACAAAAACCGTTATAATTAGCGATTTGTTGAATATATATGTATTCAGTTTAAGCTAATAATTAAGATGACGGTCTGGAGAATATTTTACCGTTTATTTGATGACGATAAGTGCTGCCGTTTTGGAGATATTGTAGTTCAAAGTTGAAAATTTTTGCAAAAAAAAAAATTTTTAACATCCTTTCTCTAAAACTCATATTTTTCAAAATTTTGCAAGGAAACCCTCTAAATATTTTTACATTGTTGGAAAGCTCTTATTTTTTGCTATAATTTGGGCATACAAAAGGTATGTCTATATTAAAACGTTTAGAAGATATAAGCATTTATGAAATAAAAAATTTTTTGTTTTGTAATTTTTTCTGTATAAAAAAAATGTTGATATGTTTTACAATTTTTTCAGCTGTTGATATGTATTACAATTTATTCAGCCGTACTTTTTAAATGAATTAAATAATTTTATTTTTGAAAAAAAAAAATTTTCATATGTTATAAATATGTTACCAGGTATAAGAAAATTCCAAAAAAAAAATTCCAAAAATCAAAACTTAATGACAAACTATTTTTTAAAAACAGTAATTTTTTACATGCATATTTCAACAAATAAAAATTAAAAAATAGTGGGGGCTGCCGCCCCCAAACCCCCGCTAAACAAATTATTGAAACCCTGATTTTGAATCCAACTCCAAAATCCCTCCTAATTCAGAATCTCACGTACACAAATATATAAATATTCTGGAAAAAGCGTATAATCCTGTAATTGTAGCCAACTATAAAATCTATACTTATTATTTTTTACATGCATATTTCAACAAATAAAAATTTTAAAATAGTGGGGGCTACCGCCCCCAAACCCCCGCTAAACAAATTATTGAAACCCTGATTTTAAATCCAATTCTAAAATCCCTCCTAATTCAGAATCTCACGTATACATATGTATAAATATTCTGGAAAAAGCGTATAATCCTGTAATTGTAGCCAACTATAAAATCTATCCTTATTATTTTTTACATGCATATTTCAACAAATAAAAATTTAAAAATAGTGGGGGCTGCCGCCCCCAAACCCCCGCTAAACAAATTATTGAAACCCTGATTTTGAATCCAACTCTAAAATCCCTCCTAATTCAGAATCTCACGTATACATATGTATAAATATTCTGGAAAAAGCGTATAATCCTGATTTTGTAACAAACTCTAAAATTCTTGCTCGCTAAAGCTATGGAAATATTTTTTGGCAAAATAAATTTATGAGAAAAAAAGTATGAAAATGTATTTTTTAATAAAATTGTTGTGTCAGTTTTTCATTCATGTTCTCTGGTGGGGCTATTTGTCAACATATACCATACTTATTATATACCGTTTGAAAGAGTGTCAAAATACCTTTCTAACAGTATAATAAAAAATACAGGATGCTTTTGAAAATTTCATAGTTATAGTGGTTTTTTTGAAAGTTCAAAATTTTTTTTTTTTTTGTTTTAAATTTCCACTTGAAATTGCAATATCTCCAAAACGGCAACACCTATCGTCATCAAATAAACGTTTAAATATTCTCCAGACTGTCATCTTAATTAATAGCTTTGATTGAATATATATGTATTGAACAGATCGCTAGATATACCGTTTTTTGTAAAATAGACTAAAATAACAAGGATACTTTTAAATGTCCTTTTCGTCCTTAAAGGATAATATGCGCCATTAAAGCTATTTATTTTTTGAAAGCTGGCAACACCAGCTATCTTTTATATTTAGTCATTTGGTCCTACGCGGATACTAGTTAAACCTTAGAATAGCCCTTTCTACAGATGGAACAGTTTAGAAATAATTTACTTTTTTATGCACTGTCCACAGTGATAAATGAGTGGGTTAGCTTATTCTGTATTATGAATGGAATTATTATGATATAAATTATATTTGTTAAACTAGACATTTTTTGACTAAGGTTTAAACCCAACCATTCGATTAAAAGACCATCGTTCTAATCACCAAGTCTTTGGTTTAAAGATTGAAATTTTAATAAATAAATTAAATGCAATTAAATCAAATGAATTTTTTCGAAATTTTACAATTTGGTAAAATATTTCCCAATTTTTCTATGCAAATTTTCATACATACTTGCATTTTTCATTAACAAAACAGAAAAAAAAAACATGTTAATTTTGCCAAAATATTGAAAATTTAACAAATTGGTAAAAAAAAAAAAAAAATTGAAAAAAAAAAAAGAATTTAATTTCTCAAAATTTACAGTTCGGACAAAATTTTTATTTATTTTTGTTTTTTGTTTTTTTTTATAATTTAAATAAAATGTTTGCCTCTGATGAACCTCTTTAATCCCAAGAAAATTTTTTTAGAACTGCGAGAATCGCAATCATTAGAGAAAAATTAGTAACTGAGTAAAATAAACATATAGAAGACACGACAATAATAACTCAATTAGTTTTTATCAAATAAAAAAAAAAAAAATTTTTCATCAATTTTCCACCTTAATTTTGTCTTCTTTGATTTAAATGAAAATTTTTCTAAAGGTTTTCGAGTAAATTTTCAAAAAAAAAAAAATCGCAACAAAAAAAAAAAAATTTTAAAACAATTTTCAAAAAACAAATTTTTCGGAGTTCTTTAATAATTTTTTGGATTGATCTCTTTTAGTTTTTCGGGTGTCGGATGCAATAACGGTGGTTTTAATATGCATTCAATTGATTTAAGTGAGAAAAAGGCATTTTTAATAAAAAAATAAAAAAAAAAATTAAAAAAATTTTCCATAAAAGAAAACAAAGAAAGTTTTATAAAGAAAAAAAAAAAAAATATGGAATTTAAAACCAGAATAATGGGAATTCAGAATTACAGAATGGTGTAAATTAATAAAAAAAAATTAAAGAGTATTTAAAACTATAAATTATAACTGTAAAAAAAAAAGTCAAAAAAAAATTAAATTTTTTTTTTTTTTGTCTTATGTAAAAATAAACACAATTAAGTGCTTTGTCTAGGGATAGCATCTGACTTCTTAAATATCCTTGCAAACAATTCATTATTTTTTATTTTTTTTTTCAATTATTCGGAATTCGAAAAATAAAATTCGGAATTCAATAAACTCAGAATAAAAACAAAAGTTGGTAGGTTTTCAAAAAAAAAAAAAAAAATTTGTTATTATTTATTTCTTAGTTTTAATTCTAATATTTAATAAAAAAAAAAACAAAATAATAAAATTTTATTATTATACTTATGACGTTTGACAGTTAATTGTTCTAAAAAATATTAAAATATATATATATATATAAATAAATTAATGCATATAACTTAATTAATTACAGCTCTTATAAATTAATTAATAATAATTAGTCAAAAACCAAAAAAAAAAAAAAAAAATAAAAATAAAAAAAATAAAAAAAATGTTTATTATGAAAAATCGTATTAAATATGGTTTTCGTGGTAAAAAATCCAATACAACACAGAAAAATCTATGATTATTTAAGATAATAATAACATAACATATAATATTATTAATATTTAGTTTAAATGTGTATGTGTAAAATTTTAAATGTAAATCATTTATGTTATTCTTCTATGTTAATGTTAAAATTTATTTTGAAAATATAATCAAATTCTATTTGTATTTAATTTTGTTGTAATTATTTTTATGTATTGGAGGAGTATAAACAAAATATTTTCAAAAAAAAAAAAATCACAATAACAAAACAAATACTTGAAATTTTTTTTTAGTATATTGTTTTATTTATTTACTTTGTTTTTTTTTGAGTATTTTATATCTTAGTTGTGGTTTTAGTTATTTATTGGTTTTTTTTTTTTTTTTTTTTTTTTTTTTTTTCTTTTGAATTTTAATTAAAATTTAATTTTTGAAAAAAATAAAGGAGAAAATATTTCCGAAAAAATAAATTTTGAATGTATAATTACGAAAGTGAAGATGAATATGTTCGTGAATATCGTTTTGAACCGGAATTATTATTAAAAAAAAAGGATTCAATACGAATACATAAAGAAAAATATGATCAAAAATCAAAACCACAAACAACCACAAAATTATCTAATACAGATATTAATACCAGTAGTAGTATATCTGATGATAATACTGTTAATGATATTGACACAACTACTGATACTGATTCTGATAATTCCTTTAAATCAAAAAGATCAAGACGTAAATCTTTATCTATTGATAAAAACGATTTAGAAATTGAAATTGAATCATTCTATTATGTAAGTTTTTTTTATTCTATAGTAAAAAAAAAAAAAAAATAATTTAAAAGTTGAAAAAAGTGTCTTTATACCTATAAGTTGTTTTTTGGATTGAATAAAAAAAAAATGAAGTGCAAGATTGAATTTTACCCCGACTTCCTCAACCCTTTTTTAATTAAAACATAAAAAATCTCTCAAAATACGAGAATGAATTTTGTTTTTAAATTGAATTCTACAAAAGTTTTTCTACTTAAATTTTCAAAAAATTGTTGCAAATTTTTAACATAATTTTTCTTTTTTATTTTATTTTTCATTTTTGTATATGTATTGAGTTTTTTTTTTTTTTAATTAATATTCTAATGTGTGATAGTTTTTCTTATAAATATTGTTCTGTTTTTTTTTTTTTTTATTTAGTTTTTTATTACGAATTTATTTGAATTCATTTTTATTGAAAACTTTGGAATTATTTATATATAATTTATTTAATTTAAAATATTTGTACTTAAAAGTTTCAACTTTTGTTCAATTTTAAATTAATTTTTTTTAAATACATTTATCCTTATAATAAGTTCGTGCATTATTTAAATTTTTGACAAACTGACGTTCTAAAGTGTATTTGTATTGTAAGTTTAATATTTGAGTAAATGTATGATTTTTTTAAGTGTCAGATTAATAGAATTGTAGAAAAATAATGAAATGGAGGGTGGGTCAACTTGGACCTATTAAAAATATTTTTTTTATTTATGTTTTTTTTTAATGAAAGTATAAATTATAAATATTTAATCTATATTATTGAATGTTTAAGTGAAATGTATATGAAGTAAATTGAAAACCAAGTAGATTCCTTTTAATATCAAATTAAATCGAGAACAAGCACTGAAGAAGTCTTCATTTCGGAGACGAAATACTTGTATACTTGCGTATTTGCAAAAATAAAACATTTTTATGTTGGCAGCTCTTTTTAAGACTTTTTGCATTAAATTGCGAATATTTAGCTTTAGTTTCTCTAAGTTTTGTTTCTTTAAGAAATCTTTGAACCACTCCTTCAAGAAATCTTATAAAGAAAAAAGGAGCCGTAAATTTGGGGAATAAGATTGACATGCGAAATGAGCTTTTTTTTAAATAATTCGGTCATCGAAAAGTTTTCTAGATGCTCAATTTCATGTTATATAATATGAAACGGTAATTCTATTAGTTATAATTTAAAACTAAATAGTGCATCTGAGTGTGGTTTTGCTGATGCACTGTTCTACCGAACCCCACATATCTGCCGTACTCCACATTCGGCAGTTCTGTTTATTGACATATCCATTTAAATTAAATTTAAATTCATAGCTGATAATTTAATCGTTCATTCAATAGTGGACTTTTCTGACCATTATGAAATTAAAAAATTTTTACATGTTCTTGCACTGAATATGATGAAATTATAAAATTTTATAAAATTCATTATTATCTGCAAAAAAGAAAAATTAATTGAAGAATTTTAAAAATAAAAAGAAATTATAAGCATTCCAAATTAGTCCAAATAATATTAGACATTTTTGACATTTAACTGAGAGTAGTAAAAATCTGTTGTCAATATTGAGTTAAAGTATATGCATGTGTATGTAATAAAAAACTCAAATATTATACTTTATAGTTGCTTTTTGAGTTGCATTTTATTGTTAATAAAAAAAAAAAACAATTATTTGACAGTGACATTTTGACATTTCGTATCATCAAATTACTCTATATTGATTTGCTTATCACCAAATTCCTCTACATTTTATTTGACAGATTACTAAAATTAGTAAAAATAAGGTTAACCAAAGTGTCAAAAAGTAAAAACTACATTCGCTTATAATTTAAAACGTCAAATAATAATAAAGATATATAGTTTATTCTCAATCGTTTGTTTTTTATTAGACTGAAATCTTAACGATCTGATCCTAATCCATGAATTCTCTAATCAGAAAGTACTCAGTGTACTCCGAGTCTTCTCTGTGGAGTAGAGTGGAGTGGATTTCCAGTGATTTAAACTAAGGAACTCTAACTGTATTTTAAATTTAACACCTAAATGCTTTTAAAATTCATTTTTACCAAAAGATTTGCATAAATAAATTTTTTTTAAATATAAAATAATTAAAATTTTTTTTCTCTAATTTTATCTAATCTTTATCAAAATATTTATAAAAAAATTTAATTCACCATTTGTTAATGTCATACGTATCTATTTAGTTTTTGTTTTTTTTTGTGTTTTACGGTTATTTACTGTCAGCCCCCTTCTATTTTTAAAAAATCTTTTGTTTTTATTTTTATTAAAATATTATTTTTCATTCCTATTTTTAATTTTCTGTTAATGTTTTCTTTAATTTTGCGTTTATATTTATTTATATTTGTTTTTTTTGATTTTTTTTTCTATTTTTTTCTTTAGTATCACAATAAAATAAATTTATCTTAGAATTAAAGAATATAAATATTATAAAAGAGTTAAACATAGATATTGATAACACATATAAAAGGCAATGACTTAATTTACTCGTAATTACAAATATAAAATAAAGTAGATGTAAAGTATTATTTGTATATCAGATTTCTACCTACTTTTTTAAATTGGTTAAATTAAATAATATTAATAAAATTTTTACTTGAATTTTCTTAAAGAGATTGATAATCTGTGCATTCGTATATTTTAAATAAATTTTAATTAATATAAATGTTTAAGTTATTATTATTCTGTATAAATATTAAATACTAAAAAGTAAACTAAAAACTTTCCATGGATAATGGTAATTCGAGAGCCACAATTCTTCTAATTTCAAGGTCAAAAATTTTAAATTTCTTTATATTTCTATCTCAAATTTTTTTGTTTTAAATTTCATTTGTTTTTATTTAGTTTATTTACATTTTTTTTTAATTTATTTGAATTTTATTTTTAGTTTAAAACTCTGGAAATTTTTTTAATTTTAATTGTATTAGGATTTAACTCATTAAATTATTATATTTTGATATTAAAGTAATAAAACAAATACCTCAAATATCATAAATTACTACAATTTAATCTCATGCAATTTTTTATGTCATGACATAAAAATTAGAAAAGTTTTGCATACTTTTAGGATTTAACTTTTTAGTATATGCTGAAAATTATTTATTTAAAATTTTTTTTAACTAACTCAGTAAGATCATATTAAATCATTTGAAAGTTTCTAATTTTAAAAATATGTATATTAAAATTTAAAAGACCATCATAATCAATTATCAGAGTGTATTTTGATAACTTTTATAAATACAACATTTTTAAAGATGGTTTTTCAATAATTTAAAAATTTTGTACCTTATTGTTATCCTATCAGTTAACTATCGGTTTATTGTATTGTTGTAATTTATTTTAGAAGCAAGAATTTGTCAAGATGTAAATGTAAAAAGTAACTAATCTTTCATAATCGACGTTAAAATAATATGCTACATTATTTAAGTACCTAAATGCCCAAGTTTTATTTGTATCGATTTTCAATTTTCCTATTCCACGGACTGAATTAAGTATTTGCACAATATAGGCAGTTTAACATAAAATCCGTTCCAAAAAATTAGGACAAATCACTAAACACTGCACAAACTCATTTTATATCTCACATATACTACAACGAGCAGTATGGGGTGTATTAGAAACACGTTGGTGAAGGGATCTATGCCTCTGATTTTGATTTTATTGTGAAAATAATTATATATATTAGAACCCAAGAGCAAATACCCATGCTATACCACTGTTGTTCATAAAGTAAAACATGCAAAGCAAAATTTGATATAAGATGGTCATGGGCATTTTATATGCATGTCCTAAAATTCTAAACCTAATTTTAAATTTCAGTTATATATTAAATTTATATTTGTATTTTTTAATTATAATTTTTATAAAATTTTTTATCAGGTTTAGGCTTTGAATCAAGGCTTTAATAAGTTCGTCTTCTTTTGGTCCTATATTCACATTCAGCACTCAGCACCTATATAATATTTATACTTTTATTCATATAATTCACCACATAGATTTTTTGGTCTGGTAAAAAACAAAACAATAAACACTTTTTTTTGGTTTTAAGTGCTAACTGTTTAATTGTTAGGCTAATGAGACTGTCTATACCATAGGTACATGTTGAAACAACATCTTAGATTTTCAATAGACACAATTCTATTTGTAATATATTGTTATTAATTTATATTCATATTATAAAGTATTTCGATATCTGTGAGTTATATTATTTTGGTAATTTTTCTTCTTCTTTTACTATTCACAAATCATTTTGATAATATAATCATTGATTATCGTAATTAGTATGCCTCTTATAATAATTATTTTTTATTAATTAAAAATATTTTATTTAAAAATTCACTATTTGTTTACAAATTCTTTTATGAAATAACAAACCCTTTAAAAAAAATTTTTCAATTGACGTAAATTCTTGCCTTAAAATACTCTACCTAACTTGGTTAGCGCAATATTGATCTGTTCAACGCATCCTGTTAGTTAGAAAATAAATAGTCTACCTTCAAAAACCCCTTTTTATTCAATTAATTTAAAATAAATTACTTGAAGTTCAAGTTCTAAGTAAAACCAAAGAAAAAAAAAAAACAAAGAATTTTATAAATTGTACGTACAATAATAAAATAAATGTTTTAAGTAAACAATAATAATTCCAAGGTAAATTATATTGTAAAAGTCTTGCCAAAAATTTTCTTTTTATTTTCGTTTGTTTTTTGTTTTTTGTCTATACAATTTTCTCTGCTTCTTTCAGAAGTTCATAGCCAAAATATTCTCACCACAATGACACAAATTCTTTTTTTGTTTATAAACTAAAATAAATCATTTTTAAAATGATTAAAAAATAAGGCTACCATCAATTTGTATGTAAAAAATACTAATCATCTACTGTTGTTATAGTTGCATCAATGCTTTTACTCAATAAGCAAGCGCAGTCAACTAATTTTTTTAATTTTAATTGTAATAGTGGTTTCATTTGTACTTCGTGGGTGTAGTTTTACTCAATAAAACTTTTTTATCAATAATTTAATTGTTTTAAAAATAATTCAGACAGACAATAATAGAAAATAAATAAAGATACTTTTTTTTATAACATTTATACACAAAACAAAAATAAACTCATGTATTTTGTCTTACAAACGCATTGACTGCACAGTGATGTTATCCGTTACCGTCTGTGAAATGTGTTGAATCTAATAAAAGTCAAATAAAATACAATTGGCGTATTATTTTATTCATTAGACAGATACATACTTAATAATTTTTCATTCGGCAAATTGATTGATAATCTTGATCAGATCAAATAATGATCAGATAATCAGCTAAAAAAAACTTTAAAAAAGTGGGTATAAATCGTTTGATAAAATAGTGGTTTTAGATTACTGAAACTTACTGAAATTCTCAGCAAAATTTATATAATATAAAACGATTTTAATAAAATTTGAAGGAAGCGTTTGTTGTTTCGCGATAACTTTATGTGTGAAACCTTAAAAAATCGACAGATATGGAGCGTCCTATAAATTATAAAAAACAATATAAGGTTTTTTAATAATATTGTCGTATTGAATTAGTTTAATCTAAAAATTTTAATTAATTCATTAGTAATTGAATTAGATCCTTTTCTAAAACGTCATAAATATGACGACTAAATCACATATTGATAAACTTTATGGATGCGTCAATCATAAATACCTTAACTGTTTGATGAACAATATGTTGCAAACATCAACACAATTATAAAAATATTTTATTACTACTAATTTTATATTTATATTATAATTTTATATATTTTTTTGTTAGAAACATCAAAATTTTACTTTTCGAAAACGTCAATGACAAATGCAAACATCAATGATTCTAAAATCAAAAACCAATTTCATCAATAGATGATTTTATGAAAATATTAACGTTTTAGGAAAGGGCCTCACGAATTTTTTCCACATCTTTTCCTGTAAAATTGGATTGGTTCTACAAATTTTTACTAAACTACATCTTTAATCAAATGTTACCATGTTCACACTAGGAACTAAAACCAAGTTCATGCGTGATTTGTAACAAGGTTTTTCATATTTAAAATTGCTGTCAAAATGAACCAGGATTTTGAAAGTCCTAGTTAAGTTTAAAGATTATAAAAAGGTTTTTGATTACAATTTTTTGATATATTCGATTATTGTTTGAATTTTTTTACATCGCTACGTGGGTTTATTGTAAAATGTCATTATTGATTATTTTCAAAAATAAACAAATAGGCTTGTTTTTTTTTTGAATTTTAAAAGAAAAATTTTATTTATTATTTAATAATATATCGTAATATTAAAATTTAAAATGTAAAAATAATATTTAATATTTTATTCCCAAATTTAAACAATAAATAAATTTTTTCCTTGTTCATGTTTAATAAATTTTATTTACAGTCAATTTTGTTTATTTACCGTCAAAAATATTGCTGTTATGGAAACGTCAAACAATACTAGGTTCATGCATAATGATAGTCTGAACGGTTGATTTTAAAACTAGGCTATTTAGTAGGTTTTTTGTGTAGTGTGTACATGATATTACAATTTCTTTTCATAAAACTTTCTCAATTCTGTAAAATTAAAAACATTCTATATTCTGAAAAAATATGCGATATCTTGCGAAATATTTTATTCCCAAATTCCCAAGAAGTGTTAAAAAGGTTAAAAATATAAAATCTCGTATTTAATCAATTTATTTTAGATCAATTTTATTATTAGATTAGATCTTCTTTTGTAATATACAATATATCAATCAAAATTACTTATTACTGCGATCACGTTTCTTTAATGCAAACTTTGTTCATCAAATTATGTGAAAGCTGTTTTCAACAACAACTGTTGAAACAAATGTTGTGAAAGCTAATTTGTTCAAAAGTGTAAATTTAATCACCTGTAAGTGAAGAAGTTTATAAAATGATAACGGTAATTCCTCTATGTATGTAATTTATTACTTATTGCACTTAGAACCCCGTTCTTAACTTCTTAAACGGTTATTATCAAACTTCTTATGGATATTGGTGAATAACAAAGGACCAACGAAATAATCAAACTGTAATACTACACAAACTGGTATACATAATAGATCATAGACAAAATTAGACAAAACAAGTCCTTAAGACACTCAAAAGATTTGAAAACCATTATATTTTAGAATATCAAACTTGCACTCCAATTATCTAAAATGTGTTCTTAATTTGTTTTTAATTGTATGAAGTATATGAAGATCAATTTCACTTTTAAATAATTAACTCATATCTAGAGCTCACGTATTTCTAATAATTAATTTGATTTATTTGCAAAACTTCCTTTTTCAATGAATCGTTTTTAAACTAATGTTTTATATTTTCATCAAATTTTTTTAAAGGCGATACTTAATAGAAATTATAAAATATTATATCATGGCCAAATCAATAAATTGTAAGTATTAACATTAACTTTTTTTTTTTTTTTGAAAATCATTTTCTTTTTTTTTCCAATTTTTTGAACATTGCATGATCCTATAATAAAAATGTATTTTTTTGTTTTTTTTTAAGTTTAATTAATTAATTTTTATTTTTAATTTAATTTCTTTTCATTTTTTTTTCCATTTAAAATAGATGTATGGTCGTTATACCAAAGACCTAGGAGAATATGCCAAAGATGAAGCCAGAAAACTCAAATTGCTTGAAAAGAGAAGAAAAAAGGAAGACAAATTGCGGAACAAGGTATAATTTTTTTATAATAAAATTATTTTAATAAAAGTTGCAATAAGATCCGTGGGATATTATAACACGTACACTGTCAGTTAGGCCACAGTGGTTAGGAAATAATGTTTGAGGAGCTCAGAACCAAATTGATCTAACCCACAAAAAAATTAAAAAAAATATCAAAGCGTACGCCACTGAACAAAATGAGACAAAAGGTTTGATTCTAAAAAAGATCACAGAAACAACCAAAAATTGTACACAGCTAAATTTTATAGCTATGTATGCTTCTTTTATAATTTATGCAAAAAAAGTAAAAATTGGTATTTAGAGGTTAGGCCACTTTGGTTCTGAGCCTCTTAGTAACAAACTTGAAACAAGCTAGAAAATAAATTGGAAATTACCTGTACGGTTTATAAATTTTTAAATAATAGTAACTATACTATCACATAAATAATTACAAATTGTAACTGGTTTCTAAATTTGGGATCTATACAAATTTTAACTGGTTTTCACCTACACTACAATATAAACATCTATTCCCCACCAATTGTGGCTCTTACTGTATAAAACAATAATAATTAAAAAATACATTAAAAAAATTAAATAAATTTCAAAAATATAAAGTAGTAGTGGTGGGACTTCATTTCAGGAATTATTAGGAAAACGCCACGGAAGAGTATTCAAAGTGTTATCATGGATTTGGAAGCATACATTTGCTCGTTTAGGCGAAGATTGGGTATTTTTAGCCCTATTAGGTATTATAATGGCATTATTATCATTCATTATGGACAAAGGAATATCAATATGTACAAATGGTATAATAAAAAATATACATCTATCTATAAAAGAACTTTATATTAATATATTAATCATATCTAAATAATATTTCAGCAAGAGTATGGTTATACAGAGATTTAACAAATCATATAATCACACAATATTTAGCATGGATATCATTGCCCGTTTGTTTAATATTATTTTCAGCGGGTTTTGTACATTTGGTAGCACCACAAAGTATAGGTTCAGGTATACCTGAAATGAAAACAATTTTGAGAGGTGTTGCACTAAAAGAATATTTAACATTTAAGACTTTAGTAGCTAAGATTATAGGTTTAACAGCTACACTTGGTAGCGGAATGCCATTGGGAAAAGAAGTATGTATTTTTAATTTAATAAATAATATTTCTTAGTTACATATGGCAAATTAATAAATTTACTTTTTTCCTTTATTTGTAGGGCCCATTTGTACATATAGCTAGTATAGTTGCTCAATTACTTTCTAAGTTGATTACCTCATTCCAAGGAATTTATGAAAATGAATCTCGAAATTCCGAAATGTTAGCTGCTGCATGTGCTGTTGGTGTTGGTGCATGTTTTGCAGCACCAGTTGGTGGTAAATTTTTTTCTTATATATTTTTTTTAATATTCTCAGCAATAGCAATTTTTAGTTATTTTTCATCTTTTTTCTTTGCATCATCATGTCCTCAAAATATAAAAACAAAATTCCATTATCATTCATTCTCGTTCTCGAAAGTACTGAAAATTTTTTGCAAAATAAGAATTCAGAAACTTCTATTTCTCAGGTTCATGCATATTTCTGTAGGTTCTGTATTCTAATTTAATCTAATATTATTTGCTTATTATGCTAATATTTCTTTTAATTTAAAATTATATATTTTTTAAATCTATAGGTGTACTTTTTAGCATTGAAGTAACTACAACATATTTTGCGGTGCGAAATTATTGGCGTGGTTTTTTTGCTGCAGTTTGTGGAGCAACTGTATTTCGATTATTAGCAGTTTGGTTTCAAAATGCTGATACAGTTAGAGCATTCTTTTTAACAAGTTTTACTTCAGATTTTCCATTTGATCCACAAGAATTATTTGTTTATGCATTAATGGGGTAAGTGATAAAGTATATCACATCGTATTTATAAGTGGGAATAGTGGGAATTGTTTTTACAACTCACTTTGCTATAAAACCCATAAATTTATAATTATAAGTTTTAATAAAAATTAAAATGCCATCAATTTTTGAAATATTTTAGAGTAGTATGTGGCCTAGGAGGATCATTATATGTTTGGGTCCATAGACAATATGTTCTCTTTATGAGATCCAATAAGAAGATGAACAAATTTTTACAAAAAAAGTAAGTCAAAAATAAATTAAAAATTTTCAATTCAATTGATTAAATGATTTGAATTTTATTTTTAGTCGCTTCTTGTATCCTGGTATAATAGCTTTACTAATATCTACTATAACATTTCCTCTTTTCACTGGACAATTTATTGCTGGTGAATTAAGTACACACGAACAAGTAACACAACTTTTTACGAATTTTACATGGTCACAAAAAGATCTCAGTATAGAACAAACCGAAATAAGAAATAATTGGACAACCCAATATTCGGATGTTTTTGTAAACTTAACTTGTTATGTGATATTTACGGTAATTATAAAACAATATTTTAAGACTAATAAGAATTTATTAAATCTTTATCTTTCTTTTATACAAAAAAAAAACACAGTTTTTCTTTTCAATTGTGGCTTCAACAATTCCTGTACCATCAGGTATTTTTATACCAGTATTTAAAATTGGTGCTGGAATCGGTCGTTTAGTTGGCGAAGCAATGCATACTTGGTTTCCAAGTGGTGTACGTTACGGTGGTAGATTATCAGCAATTATACCTGGTGGTTATGCTGTTGTTGGTGCAGCTGCATTCTCTGGTGCTGTAACACATACTGTATCAGTAGCTGTGATAGTATTCGAAATGACTGGACAAATTACTCATGTTGTTCCGGTTATGATTGCTGTATTAATATCGAATGCAATAGCTGCCCTTTTACAACCATCCATGTATGACAGTATTATATTAATTAAAAAATTACCATATCTTCCGGATCTGTTACCATCATCATCTGCAATGTACAGTATTTATGTAGAAGATTTTATGGTTCGTGATGTGCAATACATTTGGCAAACAATCAGTTATCAGAAATTAAAAGAAATTTTAAAATCAAATAAAGCTTTAAGAAGTTTACCATTAGTTGATAAACCAGAAAATATGATACTTTTAGGATCTGTTCAACGGTATGAACTTATTAAAATGATTGATAGGCATATAGGTCGTGAAAAACGAATGGAAGTAGCTCAAAAATGGCAGAAAGAAGCTGAAGAAAGGTAAAATTTGTTTTTCATTTAAAGAAAAATTAATAAATTAAAAATAAAATTTATATTTTAGACTTCAACGTGAAGAAGAGGAACGTCTAAGAAAAGAACAAGAAGCAGCAGCTAAATTACGTAGACCATCGCGTTTTGAAGTTTTACCAGCACCAGATATTTTAAAATTAAGACAACAATTGTCAGTTGATGAAATAAAACGTCCAGAAACATCAAGCAGTTCAAATACGTTAAGTGTCTCCCAACCAAAAAAATCAATTCTAAAGAAAACCAACTCATTCAATTTGAAAGGATTACATTCAGGTTTACATACACCCAGCAGTCCAACAATGACACCATATACAACAATTACTGGTAATACAGAATATCGTATACGTTCAGCTTTTGAGGCAATATTTAGAAAAGCTGCAACATTACAAGATGTTAATCCTCCGGATTCACAAAACGTTTCCCAGAGTAATTTAAGTAGAGCTGGGAGTGGTATCACTCATGCACCATCAATATCAAAAAAGGTTCAATTGGTAATGCTAATTATAAAAAAAATTGTATTCCATGGTTTTTAATTTTTCTATTATATTTTAGCCAAGAGAACGTGTTATTGATATGTCACCAGAAGATCAAAAACTTTGGGAAATGGAAGAAATGCAAAAACTAATCGATTTAGAAGCAGCTAATGTTAACATTGATCCATCACCATTCCAGTTAGTAGAGCGTACATCAATTTTAAAAGTTCATTCATTATTCTCAATGGTTGGTATTAATCATGCTTATGTAACAAAAATTGGACGGTTAGTTGGAGTTGTTGGATTAAAAGAGGTACAGTACTCAATATTTCCAAATTTTTAACTCAAATTCAAACTAAATAATTTATTTTACTTCCAATAGCTCCGCAAAGCAATTGAAGACATTAATAGTAATAATTTTGTACAAACAAGTTTATCATCGCCCATAGAAATAACAAAAGATATAGAAGGTCAAAAAACTTCAAAATTATTGGAACCACTATTATTAACACCACCACCACCACTATTACCAAATAATAGTGATAAACAGGTAAATTTAACAATAACATCAATGGATTCAGCATTATCGAATTCCGAAAATTGTTCAGATATTGAATTAGACAGTTTACATAATGTAAAACATGATAGTGATAAGCATTCAATATAAAATAAATTTAAATAATAGAATTTAGAAATAGTATTTTACAATAAAATATATATATATATATATATACATATTATATACTATAGTATTTATTTAAAATAATAAAAATTAAATGATAGTAGACGATGTGATTAGGGAGCTATCAAAAAATTTTACGAAGTAGTATTGAAATAACTAAAGATAAACCACTGGCTTAAGTGAAAATTAGTAAACTTTTAATTTTACAGATAAATAATTATATTTTTAAAAGTAAAAATTGAATTAAAAACTGTAAAAATACCCTTTAAACAAAGTGTTCAATAGTAAAAAATTTAGAGACTCGAATTGTAATTTTAAAACTTCATGTAGACTCCTAATGTTTTTTCTTATTTTCAAGTCTTTTATATAAAGGGGGTTTTACTTAAAGAGTTTACTATTTGTATTAACATAAATTTGAAATTAAAATTTAGTGCCTTATCGGTACTGTGATATAAAAAAATACCTTTTTTTACTTAAAGTGAAGAAATTTTAACTTTAAGTAAAGAAATTTTACCTTCCAGTAAAGAAATTTTAACTTTAAGTGAAGAAAGTTTTAGTTTTAAATAAGAACAAGACTTTAATTTTTAATATTATAAAATCATTATAAAAATTTCTTTACTTTAAATAAAAATTCTTTCACTTAAAGTAAAAATTTCTTCAATTAAGTTTAAAAAGGTATATATAACTTTCACTAGTTAACAAATACAGAAATATATCAGTAAAAGACAATAATTATTCTAAAGTGGTTGATTTAAATTGAATAATCACTTTAAAAGATAATATGATAATTATTATAGCCAATATATAGTGCTAAATCAGTTTTTAAATGGTTTGTCGTACTATTAAATTAATACCAAAATAATTTTTTAATTAATTTTATAAATTAAGAAAGCCTTAAAAGTGATTTCAACCAATTAAAAAATTAAAATAAAAAGTTATTAAAACATTTAATTAATTATATTATAATAATTGTAAATTATTATTCATAGATAAATATTTTAATATAATAATAATAACAGTATAAATAGTATAAAAATTTATTTTGTTTATAATAAAAAAAAACAAAACCACAGAACAAATAAAATGTAATCATTACTATATTAATTAAATTTCTTTTTATATTAAGAATTTTAATTTATTATTTTTAATTTATAAAACATTTAGTCAATTTTTAAAATTTTATTCTAAATTCTAAAATTGGAAATCATTAAAATATTTCAAAAAAAAATAAAAACCGTAACATCCATTCTAAAATATTAAATAAAAGCTAAAAATTAAATGGTTGTGCTGAAAATTAAAAATAATTATTAAACTTGTCACTATTTGTTAATTTTTTATGTAATGTGATATTAAAAAAAAACAAAAATACAGGAAGAAATTAAATTATTCTTCTAATAAACTTCAAATTAGAAAAAAATAAAATTATTTAACAAAAAAAAAACTTCAAAAAATATGAAATTTTAAAATAAAAATTAAATTCGTTATTAGTTGCATGAAAATTCACTTTGTGTAAAGATTTTTTAATAATATTCGATGAAAATGTTCTCAAAATACATAAAATATAATATAATAAGGGTCTTCACGTTTTGTGACTTTTTAGCTTGAAAATTTCCTATCCGTGAAATTGTTGTTGTTTTTTTCCAATACCTTGACAAAATAAATTTGTCAAATAACGCAATAGTTGTTTCCTAAACTAAAATTTGACATTTTAAAAAATAAATTTGACATTTTAGAAAAGACTTTAATTTTCCCTGTGTAAAATTAGTCTTTCCAAGAGGTTGTTCACGTCATATCTAAATTTACAATGTTGGAAATTTTAAACGTTGGAAAAAAGTCAAAAAAACGCGAAGATCGCTAATATAATATAATTTTTGTATAATTTATATATAAAAATATAAATTTAAAAAAATTTCATGTATCACACATTTTATACTTTGTAAATCCATACTTTATACTTTGTTAGTTTACATGTGACTGTCAAATAACGAATTATAAACAATTATTAAAAATGAATTAGAAAAGAAATTTTATTCTATTTTTAGTCAATTAATAGTTTTAATTGTTATTTATTTAAATTTACAAATATATATTATGTTACAATTAAAATATAAAATTAATTAATTTTTATATACTCGTATTAGAATTTTTACATATTTTTCTTTACCACAATTTCCATTTTTTGGAATTCCTTTCAAAGGAATGTAAAATTTTAAAAAAGATTATAAATAAATAAAATATTGTTGTAAAGTCTATGAGTAGCATAGAGTTAAAAATTAAAAAATTCATTTTGCGAATAGAAAAAGTACATTTAACGATTTATCTTAAATAACCGATAATATACAGTCGTAAATATTTGCACTTTTACATAGAAAATCAAGACCGAACACTGTAATTTATAATTTCGAAATTTATTGATTATTTTCGAAATTTCAATAATATAAAGCAAAAACGTAATCTAAAATTCCGAATTACAATTACGAAATACTTACCTACAATTCATTCATTTTTTTTTTAATTAAATTCAAATATCAGTTAAATCTTAAGTTTTCCACTTAATCTTTTTAGAAACCTCTGTACTTGTATTAATTAATTGCTATATTTCTTAAATACATTTTTGTTTTAATTCACCCTATTAATAATTAAAAATAACATTTTTCGTACCTTTAGTTTATGCCTCTACTGTAAGCTTTCTCTTTATTAACAGTTGGTTAAAAATTTTCTAAATACCTTGTAATTATTCCAAATTTTAATATATTTTATAATTTAATTGTAACATAATTATATCCGAATATATACACATATATAAATATATATATTCATATATATTTTTATATATACATATATAAAAATACTAAAACTTTTTTTCTTTTTAAATTTTAGATTAAAATTTATTGAAAAAAAATTTATAAAAAAAAAAATTTATTTAAAACTGGTTTTAAAGCTTTATCAAATTGAATATTAAAATCCTATAAAAGACATTTTCTTAATTTATAAGAACCTTAAAAAAAAAATTTAAATATATATATAAATTTATTAAAAAAATTATTTAAATAAATAAATTTATTAAAAAAAAAAAAAATTAAAACAATTAAAATTGTATAAAAATAAATAGAAAATTTGAATAAAATAAATGTGTTACAAATTACAATACAAAGAATAAGTAATTAAAAAAAGAATTATATAAGGAAAACACATCTTAGTTTTATGTTTATATTTATGTAATTTTAATATTATAATAGTATTTGTAAATTTAATTTTATTTCTATGTATTATATAAATTATAGTTTTAAGAAAAAAAATTAGAAAAAATTAAAAAAAAAAAAATAAATAAATAAATAATAAGGAATAAAAAAAATAAAAATGAAATATTTTAATAAATTATTACATATCTTATAATTACAAATAACTTTTGTTTTATTTTATATTTAATTATTTATTTATTTGTAATATCATACAATAGTAAATATTGCCTCATAATATAAATTCTTTGCCTATTCAGACATTTGGACTTCTTATTAAATTATTTTAATATAGACTATATTTTTTTATTAGATATAATCTGACCAAGGTTTGAACCTGAGACTTTTCGATTGAAAAGTCGCCACTTTACCACTGAGCTATCGGTCAGATTTTTTTTATATATCAGAAATATTTAGGAGTAAAAGTTACATAATTTCAACTATTTCGCATTTATTTTTGATTTGATAATTTCTTAACTTATTTATAGATTCTATAGATTTTATAGTTCAATTGAAATTCAAAACTATAACTGTTTACTTTAATCAATACTTTTTAAGCACAATTTAAAATTTAAAAATTTGTTTTAAAAAATTTTATTTTGAACATAACCACAAAAATTGTTTGCCTAATTAATGGATGTAGGAATATAAGGAATACTCATGTCACAATTAAAGTGATATTGCCAGAATTATATTCAATAGTCTTACTTCTAGCCTGTGATATAATATAAGAACTTGATTAAGGTTTTGAATATAACCATTTTTGTTTCAATATAACAAAATATAATAAAATGCTCAGACGTTGTAAGAACTGAGAGTAAATTTTTTAAATGTACCACTTATTGTGATCAAATATATGAGATGGTAGACCTTTTGCTGAAATATTTTTATTTTATCATAAAATTATCAATTTGGTTTATGTTTGCTTCTTTGTACAAATATTTATTTGAATAAAACCATTTAAAGTCAGATCCTGGTTTGAATAGTATTTAAATTAATACTCTTATAAACTTTCTTTCCAATTTTGTGATTCTTTCCATGAGACTAGCGTTTAAGTTATACAATACTCTGTTACATTAGACCAAATAAAACTGTGCTGATCAAATTGAGGTATGCAATTATTTTCATTTTATTGTTGTTTTTATAAAATATATATTTACATGTATAGAATGCTTTTATTCCTTACTCTATTGCACTTTCTACTTGATATGCTAAAATAATGACAAATTTTAATTTTTCATGTTAAAATTTGCATACTTATAGGCTAATTTATTTTCGACTATCGAATATAAGAAAAATAATACTATTTTTGAGAATCTTAATTATTTTTGAGTATCGATCATTTAAACATTATTTTTTAAGATCAAATATTAAATTTATTTTTGAAATGTTGCATATTATTATTTTTGGAAAGTATGATTGAATTATTTGTTAGTTTTATAACTGTACTTGAGACGTACTTGGAAAACTTCAATAAAATAATTTGCATTAAAATACAGTTTTTTTTTAAATTTATTTATTTTTTTTATACAAAATTTTATTCTAATATCTCTATATATTAAAATTCTTAAAGATAATAAAAGAATTTTAAAACATTATGTTCACTTTCACAAACAAATTATTTCAAATCATGAATTCTTAAGATAAATTAGACTAAGTTTTTTTTTTTATATTTTTAACTAAATAAATTTATGAAATGAATTTAAAAATTAAAAAATTTTGAGTATTTTGTAAAAAAAATAATAAAAGTTTTTATGAATATATGATTTTCCTTAAATTAAATGGCAAGAAAATGTATCGTTTTATGTATCATATATTTATAATTTAAAATTTCTTAAAGTTGAGTTATAGCCTATCTACAATTACGCTTTCGTTACGCTCTCGTTTCGCTCTCATTACGTAGTCAACAAAGGAGTGTCCATAATGAAATTTACATAACAGCGTTTTTTGACATTGTTTTGTATACAAATTTCATAAATTAAAAAATATTCAATAGTTTAAATTTTATTCTATAACTATTTTGAATAATGGTTTGATATTATTTAACCCAAGATAGAAAAAAAAATAAAAATTTTACTAATTTTTTATTCTGATAATATATTTTTTTATTTTTCAATAAAAAATATTCTTCAAAGTTTAATTATTTGACATTTGAATGCGTAAAGAAAGCGAAAAAATTAAAAGTTAAACAACTTTTTTAATGACCGCGTTATGGCTGCGACATTACTGCATCTATTGAAGACACTTTCATATAATTCAATACATTTAATTTAGTTTGACAGGTAGTTACGTGTAAAGAGCGAAACGAGAGCGTTCATTGTAGACAGGCTATTAATGTAAAAATTTTCAAAATAACATCACAGCTTAAATAATTTGGTTCTTACTTAACTAATTATCAGGATTTTCAATCACAATAATAATTATAAAAATTACACATTTTTAAAAAGCTCCCATATACACATTTGTCATTTACACACTAATTAACTAATTAATTACTTAATAATAATAATTATATACATATAAAAATATATAATTATATTATAATCTTCTTTTGCCACAATTAATAAAATCTAATTTCTGCATATAACTAATAATCCAATCATAAACAAATTCTTTGGCATACTTTCCAATTAAATAATCAAAATGTGTCCATTGTTTATCAGCCACTTCTACCATTACAGGTTTTTTTGGTAATTTTGAAACTAATAATTTTGCATCTCGTAAACTAGATATCGGATCATTACCACTAACATATAAATATATTGGTGACATTGTTACTTTATTTAATGGATATTCAATTGGAGTTGTTTGACCATAACGTTTATAATTCTCATTTTTACCATAATTATATGATTGAAATTTACCATTTAAAAATAATTGCGAGTAGTGAAGAGCTTGATAAATTGATGCTCCAGCTGGTGCAAAATAGAAAAGTTTATAAAGTGCTTCCTAAAATTGTATGTTTAGTTTTTAGAAAACTATAATTAAAACATTTCTAAAAAAAATTTCTACCGTATTCATTTGTTTTGGATTTGTACCACCTCCAATAGACAGTAGTTTATAACAAAGATTTAAACTTGGATTGTTTGTTTTACAGTGTTTTTGTATTTCTGAAAATAAATGAGTATTTGGAAGATATTCTTCTAGCCCTAATGAAACTGAAAGCCGCTTTAAAATTAAAAAAAAAAATTAATAATATTTTAAAATCATAAACAATATTTTAACTTACATCTATTGTCCGTAAATGTGGTGCTGGTAATGTAAAAAATCTACTTGTTGTATGTTTCATATAAGTTACAGGTGCTAATGCATGCATTGTTTTAATTTTTTCATTATATTCAGGTAACATTGATGTCATAACAAAAAATGTAGTCGTTCCTTGAGAATGACCAATATAATGTAATTGCTTTTGTCCAGTTTTTTTCAAAATATAATCAATATTAGCTGGATTATCATAAATTCCGATTTCATGCCATGTAAAATCCCAAAATTCACGTTCATCCGGTGTTAATTTATTATGACGTCTGGAATGTGTGGTGCCTCTAGCTAAAATTATTTTTTATTTTTTAAATTTTCTTATAAAAATATTTTTAAATGTATGTTTAAATCAATAAAAAGTTTAAGTTTTTAAATTATTCATACTTTACCATTTCCTAACCATACATCATAACCGTGATCAGATAATAAATATCCTAAAGCACGTCCAGGACCAGACACCCACCAAATTTCTGCACTTTCAAGTAATCCATGAAACAAATATACTGGTGGTAAATTATTTTTACAGGAATTTTTTGTTGCGTTATTTGGTAAAATTCGATTCAATCTTAAAATGTAACCATCTTTTGTAGTTACATCATGATTTTCAACTAAATAACCATCCTGATAGTGGGCACTTCTCTAAAAAAAAAAACAATTGATAAAATGGTTAATTTATATAATAAATTACAAAAAGAAACAACTGCTCAAATACAAAATATTACAATATAAACGAAAATAGAATTGTATATCTATTAAAAATATAAGACGTTTCTACATGTTATAAGGCCTAGTACTATCTCATGTTTAAATTGTATTAGATCAATTCTAATAACACGAATCATTAAGTTAAGATCAATTCTAATAACACGAATCATTAAGTTAAGATCAATTCTAATAACACGAATATAATATAACCTCCTGTTTCAACATGGTATATTCACCGATGGTATAGACTGGCTTAATAGCCTAACAGTTGAACAGTTCATCATCATCATCATCAACTGGCGTTACAGCTCGGGGTGAGCTTGAGCCTCTTGCACAACTAGTCTCCAAATATTTCTGTCTCTTGCTTTTATCTTCCAGTTTTGTACATTTAGTGTTAGTAAATCATTTTCTACACTGTCCAACCATCTCAGACGAGGTCTTCCCTGTGGTCGATTTATAAGTGGGCGATACTGAAGTATTTGTTTCTGGGGCCGTGTTTCTTCCATCCTCATTATATGTCCAGCCCATCAAATGCGTTGCGCTTTGTAGAACCTGACTACATCTTTCCCCTCGATTATACGGTCCAGCTCTTCATTTGACCTTTGAAAATATTCCCCGTCCTCTGTTATTCTAGGCCCGTAGATTTTTCTTAATATTTTGCGTTCAAATACTCGCAAACTTTTCTCTTCAGTGACCGTAGGGGTCCAAGATTCACAACCGTAAGTAAGTACTGGTCGCACGGTTATTTTGTATATACTGAGCTTGGATTTTCTGGTGAGTAATCTGAATTTAAATAATTTGAGATGCGCGTAGTAGCATTTGTTTGCAGCCACTAATCTGTCAGTTATACAATCTTGCATACTGTTGTCATTTTTTATTTTTACAGTTGAACAGTTAGCGCTTAAAAAACATAAAAAAAATTATGTACTATACAATTTCATATAAATTCTTTCCCAATAGTCCTAACACTGTTCTGTATCAAATACTGATAATTTGACATTTGAATTCTTTTTAAAAAAGATGAGAAAAAAGAAGTTTGATAAAATTCATAAATTTTATAAATAGAGTTGAATAAACTCTCTGTACAATTTATAAATGTCTCAAAGGTCTAACTTCTTGGCACCAGAAAAATGTCTTTGAAAAGCCACATCTCAAGAAAGGCTGAACATATGAAAAAGTAATTTTAACTTCTTTTGGCAAACTTTTGACTTGATTTTCCGTGCGTCAGACTTGCGATCAAATCTTTCAAATAAGACAGAATTACAAATAAACATTATAATATAAAATTTTCATTTGAAATTTTCATTTGCAATTTTTATTTATTTCTACTCTTTATTTTTTCCATATACTTCCTTTAAAATACCACATTTACTTTGAAATTTTACAAGCAAATTACTGTTAATATTTAACTGTCATATTTGTCAACAGAACTTATAAAATAACGGCAGCTTAAAATAATGTGTTTTACATGAACATTTCCTTTATTACTTAGAAATTGCTAATAAAATATGCATTTATCAACTTGTAAACACTTTAAACAAATTTTAATTTGATTTTATTTAGAATATTATTAAGATTATTTGACATATTATTGACCAACCCTTTGTTACACCCTAGTTTGCAATAAATTTTTACTTATTCTGATTTTTTCCAACCTAATCATTAGTTAATTTGTTTTCATTTATCATTATTTAACGGAAATTTTAAGTTAAACAAACAATTAATTGGTTGTTTTAAGTATATTTGTTCCTGTCTATTTAATAGCGATACCATATGCATTCAATAAATTATTTTAAAACAATTTTAAATATTTTATTAAAAATTTTTTAAGTCAATCACATACAGTAATTTAAATATATTATGATTTAAATTTATATAATTACTGCAGCAGTATTGAGTATGTAAATATTATAATTGCTTTAAAACTTATTGAACCTAATGGAACGCTTTATTTTAAAAAAAAAAATTTAATTTTTATAAATTATTTTTGATATTAGACAGGAAGGAAATGTTAATAAATATTTCAATGTCATCAAAATACTTTTTTTTTTTGGAGAAATGTCAATTTGTATTCGTAATGTGAACTTAATAAGAATTTCCTGCATTTTTTAAGAAAATTATTTAAAGAAATATTTATGCGTACCTAAATTTAATTTATTTTAATTAGTTTTTTTTTTTTAGTACTGTAGATCAATTTTTGGCACCAAATATTTATTTTTTTTTTTTGTAAATTGAAAATGGAATACAATATAGATAATTATATACATTAAAGCTTATTATAAGTTCGTCATAATTAATTTAATAAACAATTGTTCTGAATATAACTAAAGATATATAGAATCTATGTATTCAATTTATGGAATCTAATTTTATAATTTTTTTAAATTGAAAAATAAAACATGTATAAATTAATAATTATATCAAGTATCAATTAGTTAGAAGGTTTGCTTAATTTACAGATCAGCAATAAATTTTTAATTAAATATTTATACTTATATTAACAGTGTATGAATGTGATTATTTCAAATTAATATTTGTGAAAATTTCTATACAATATTTAAATATTTTGTAATTTTTATTTAAAAGCTTACAATTTTAGCACATTTTCAAACAACGTGCAACGAATTCATATGGTATAGTATTTTCACTCCGTCCGATCGTGCGTCCATATGTTTACAAAACTAATACACCGTTTGAAATTTTTTTTGTTGTGCCACCCGTTACAGAGCTACAGCTCTGCAAAGTCCGGAAAAACTCTATATTCAAACTGGGTTTAGAAAATTAAATATTTGCAATCTGAAAACAATAGCAGATAGCTATAATTATAGAGTTTATTAGTATATGTTTAAAAATTATATAGAGTTGCCATAAGGTACTTTAATTTACCGTCATACAAAACTCAATTTTGGCTAAATTGTTGACTTTTTTCATCTTCTGAACGGCTAAAAGAAATTTTAACCATGGGTAGTTATTGCAAAAAAAATAATTTCGTAGAAGAATTTTTTTTCTGTAGTCCAACCTGTTACGGTGGCTACAGCACCCCAAAAACCCCTATATTAAAATTATTATAACAAGGGTTGTGTTATATATATTTTCATTCTGAAAACGGCAAACGATAGCTGGTTTAATAAGCTTTTTGTTTAGGGTTGGCATACGGTATTAAAATGTAACATTACGCAAAACTCAATTTTTGCAAAATTTTTGTCCACATTAAGTAAGGTCCTTGAGAAATTTTCAATGGACAACCTTTCCCATTGAAGGACTATTAGAACTTTAAAATAAAATATTTACTGTTAGCAGTAAATTTTATAAGTAAGCAGTAACTTAGTCACCACTGTATATATTTCCAAAATTAAACTCAGTATGTAATACAATATAAATTTAAAAATGTGCTTTTTTAAAAACCCATGGTTTTTTTTCATCACTTGTTTTTAATTGCATGGGCTTATATTTTAAATACATATTTCATTACTATTTATAATTTTTGATTAACTAATCAAATAAAAAAAATATTAATATTATCAAATTATTTTTATATATATTTTTTATCCAAATCTTAGTATCAAATTGTGTAGTTTTGAAAATGTGCTCTTTTAAAAAAACTTGTTTTTTTTTAATTACTTGTTTAATTGTTATTTTTTAATTAATTAATAATTTAGTAATTAATTCTTGCATATTAAATGCAAATTTTTACTAATATAGCAATTATATTTTATAATCTAGTACGATACAGTAATTGCTTAACAAACTAATGAATCATGAAACTAAAGCTTATTCTAAAGTTATTTTATATGAATAGTCTTTGGTTCGCAAGTAAAATGAATTAAATAACCTAGTATTGTAAAAATAACTTTTCAAAAGTTATGTAATTTTGTATATTGTTTCGTATTTCAAGACTTTAAAGCTTTATAAGTCGAGTGCAGGCAAAGGAGACCCTCCCTTTTGCAATATGTTTTTATTTGTCTGAAACCTCTCTATTCCCTCTATAATTATGGGCCCCTAACTCGCCAAAATACTTTTACAAAAGATGATTGAATGAATTTAAAGTATTTCATATGTGCACACATGTGCCTATATGAAGTTACGAATACTCGAATTTAACTAATAGATTCGTTTAATAAAATTTATAATTGTTCTTAAAAACCCAACGGACTGACAGTTTAGCTATTAGATGTTTTTTTAAAAACAAAAATAGGTAGTTTTTTATTAAATCGCATTATCGCATTAATTCAATAAAACCTTTTTATTCTATTTTATTATTTAATATTTTTATACCCGTGCATACATATATGACATCGGGTATATTAATATTGCTCCTCCGTTTGTAACGCATCGATCTAGACGAGCTAGATATAATGTCAAGGGTACGTATCGGCTCAGAATCGAAAAAATAGTCGATCTAGCTATGTGTGTCTGTCCGTCCGTCCGTGTGTCAGCACGATAACTCAAAAACTAAAAGGGCTAGAGTGTTGAAATTCACACAAAGTCATTTTTAGACAATTTCTAGGTTCCCTATTGTTTTTGGTTAAAATCGGACCAAGGCTTCGGGGAGCTGCCATACAACTTTTTTGCACCAATATGATTTTCTTCAAAACTAATTATACTACGGGGATGAAAATTACACACGTTTAGTTTTATAATGACTCCGGCACTTATATGAAGTTTCAAAATGTTAGGGCGTCATTTCCGGGGGGCTGCCATACAACTTCTTTGCACCAATATGAATTTCTTCAAAATTAATTATAATACGCGGATGAAAATTACACACGGTTAGTCATATAATGAATCGAGCACTTATATGAAGTTTCAAAATGTTAGGGCCCCATTTTCGGGGGGGCTGCCATACAAAGTTTTCGATTCAATAACTGTGAATCTAATGAAGCTACAAGGTTAAAATTAAAATTGGGCAGGTAAAGTAATAGGGCAAGTTACTTGGCAAAGTGGGACATCACTCGGACCATAGGACTTTTAGGGTGGGTATGCACGGGTATCTAAAAGTTGACAAGGGCAACTATAATCTTCCTCGTTTTTTAATTAATTTTACGATTTTAATTTTTTATTAAAAATTAATAAATTTTTATCATTGTAAAAATATTAAAAATTTAAAGTTATTGACACAATTAACATAATATTTTGTATTAATATATAAAAGTTATTTTAAAATTTCCTTTTTCTAATTGACACCATATTTCTTTTTAAATATATTGTACTCGTATATTAATGTTTAATAAATGTTTATTGTTTCATTTTTTCAATTTATTTTTACACTTAAATTTATAATTTATATAATTATTCCTGACACGTTTTTATTTTATTCCCCGCTTATTTTGATGGTGCATATACATACATACATACATACATACATACATATTATATTGTTTACGAATTTGTAAACGCAAGCGAATATTTTTCAATGTCATTTGTTTTACAGCAGTATTTTTGGTGTAAAAATCAACATTAAATATAGCACTTTACATTGAAGAATTACATTTAAGTGAGAGACATTTTAAGTACAGTCTAAGTAGTTATTTGATTGTTTACAAAATAAAGAATATGTAAATGTGTTAAGTTGAACGTTTGGTATTTGATTTAAGGACAATAAATTTTTGTCCAATTTTTACTTATAAAGTGTTGCGCCAATTAAACAAAGAGGGTAAAGAGTTTATTGAAAAATTTTAGAACTTTGATTACAAAAATTATTTAAAAAAACTGTAAAAAAAAACAAGAGACTAGATCTTCAATTTTAAGAAAAGTCCTATTTATAATTAAGATATGCTGGTAACTCACCTTAAAGCATAATGTGGGAACTTTAATTTTTGTATATTACTTTAAAAAAAGTTGGACAGATATTCAAGGTGGAGGTGTTTCAAAATTGTAAATTTTCAGTTTTTGACCTCTTATTGATTCTAAACGGAGAGCTCTACTAAAATAAATTACATTTTTGTAAAAGACTTTGACAGTTTACTTTGTAAAAGACTTTACTGTTAACTACTAGTATAATTATAAATTTTAAATAAATATATAGATATGTCTAAAACATGTAATGATATTTAGAATATTATATCAATATAGGAAATATGACTTTTTATTACGTCAATAAATATATTTTTTTTCATATATTTTTTTTACACCTAATAACTGCAAAATTAAATCAAGAGTATAAAATTTAAACATTAAATCTATATATATAAAAGCGAAAGTTTGTTTGTTTGTATGTAGCGAATAGACTCCTAAACTAAAATTTTGTATACGTGATGCTTCTTGAGAATTGAGCTGACAATATTCACCGTTTTGGAATTCGTAAACCCATGTGGCCCGACGGTTGGTCAAAAAATATTTTGGAGACAAATTTTGTCCAATTTTGCGAAGTACTGCTTTGACTTCGCGAAGTACTGCTTTGACTTTAAAAAGAAAGCCTCAAAAAAATTTTGACCAACCCATTGCGGCCCAACAGCTTTTAATGGATTTTTTGGTTACTTTATATTAGAAACGGTTTAACCGATTTTCTTCAAATTTTGTATGTGTTCCGTTTTGAGAATGGCGTTAACTCTATTAACAGACTTGGAATTTGTTAACCCATGCCGGCCCGACGATTGTCAAAAAAAAGTTTTGGAAGCCTCAATCATTGAGTTCTAACCCATTGCGGCACAGCAGCTTTTTATAGATTTTTGCGTTACTTTACTCTAAATTAGAAACGGTTTGACCGGTTGACTCCAAATTTTATATGCGTGAAGCAACTTGAAAGTGGAGTTGAGTCTGTTAACAGGCTTGGTGTTTGGTAACGCATCTCGGTCCTACGATTGGTAGTAAATTACGTCTAATTGTGGAAAGTCGTTTGTACTGCTTTGAATTACAGAAAGATTCAAAAATTACTAGAATAATCCTACAAAAATTGTTTTAAAAAAATTGTATTCATACATTTTAAAATTTACATTTACACCGTGTGTAATTTTTGTGTTAACTTTTTGCAGTAAAATCAAAATTTAATCAAACCTTCATTGAGAGGCGCAGCAACGCGCACCGGGTATTAGCTTGTATCATATAAATATTAAATATCTTTACAATCTATATTTTATATTAAATTTGTTCTACTAACTATTCTTTTAATTCTATTTAGAACATGCAATCATGCGTAAAGCATTAAAGTTCTCTATAGATAAAAATTTATTTTAATTATTTTTGATTTATTTCAATAATTGATTAATTAGCCTATTATTTTAATCTAAGATTTGCTATGTTAAATCATATTCAAATTATTTTGGCGAACTCTTAAAAAAAAAATTCTAAAGTTTTTAATGTAAGATATTTTTTACGCGGTTAAATATTGCGCTTTTCTACTGTTTCGCAATATTAAATTTTTAAAAATTAACTTAGCAAATGTATCTCAGTAAAATATTTATTAACGGAGGCTATGACATAAATAAAATGATTTAACTTAAAATAATTTGAAATTTGCCAATCAAATTTAATTATATTTAATCATTTGATTTGTTCTATACTAAAATTAAAGAATTGTACTAAAAAATTTAACTCATTTTAAAGTTGAGCTGCAACTTAAAATTTTTTTTTGTATTTTTTTTATTTTTAACTGAACGATTGTGAACCATATTCAATGGTTCATATTCAACCATATTCACCAAGGTCAATATTAAGTTCAATATTATTTTTACATAGTGTTGAATCATTTAAAAAATTTGTATTTAATAAAGTAAAGTATTCTGATTTAAAAATGAATTATTAGTTATTAAAATGGTATTTCCCGACTATTAAAGATTTATAAATCCAGGATATAACAAAGACTTATTTAATTAAACAACATATAGATGTCGCTGCACTTTGATCTTATGATATAGATCTCTTCTAGCGTAATATTAAAATGAATATCTAGAATACGCTAGATTTTAAATGGATTGTCATTTGAGAATGAAATAAAGTAACTATTATTAATTAT
This sequence comes from Dolichopus griseipennis, assembly GCA_963082915.1. Classification (NCBI taxonomy): domain Eukaryota; kingdom Metazoa; phylum Arthropoda; class Insecta; order Diptera; family Dolichopodidae; genus Dolichopus; species Dolichopus griseipennis. The sequence continues at coordinate 57,405,271 of OY720441.1, forward strand.
TATTATTAGTTTTGAAAAGTTTTCAATATTTTGATAAATTTTCAATATTAACTCAAAATATTTCTACGAGCGGTATAATATCTTAACAAAATATTAGCAATGAAACACTTAATTTAATAATTTAGCAAACTGTCTTAAGAACATTTTAATTTCTTACGAAATTAAAATAATTAAATTAAATCTTACTAATACACATAAGTTTTCAGTATTATATTTTATTAAAAAAAATATGAACTAAAATATGATGACTTAGACACTTTTGGGTCAAAAAAATTTGCTTCATAAATAAAACGAATTAAGTTGCAATTTGTTATGACGGCTTTTAATTTCATTGCCATAAATTTGAATTTCATATATTTTATTATAAAAAAATGCACTCCGAACTCAGTTCACTATGACTATTTATTTTAGTATGCACTTTTCTAAAATTATCTTATATTTATTTTAACAATTAGTTTGACACTTAAATCATTTTCGAATTCGAATTTATTTTAAACTTTAAGGGCACCCACAGGTTTCAGTTTCAAATTTTCAAATATAATTAATTTCAATAAAATAAATTGAAATTAAAAGTTATTTTAATACAAACAATTAAAATTTCCACTACATCGAATTTCCTTCTTCATAAATTTCATAATTTTTTTTTTTTGATTAAAAATTTTCCGAAAATTAAATTTTCTTTACACGCACAATATTCCACTAATTGTTTTGCACTCAATAAAAAAACTTTAATAAAAATGTGTCATAATCAGAAACCTTCAAATATTCACAACTTGCACAATTATTTTATTTTTTAATTAATTTTTAATTATTTTTAATAATTTTTAATATTATTTAAATTAAATTAAAAAACACATACATGATAATGTTCGGGAAGATATCCATCCCTTCTTAATGCATTCTTAATTAATGGGCCAATTCGTACAGCTTGTATTAATGAAATTAATAAATAAAGTATAAATAAAATTATTTTAATATTTTGCCCAACTTTTATTTTGCAACACATTTTTTTTTTTTTTAATTTTTTCAAATTCGTTTAAAAAATAACTGACATAAACGTATTTTTATTTTTTTTTTTAAATGTTTTAACTTTAAACTATTTAATAAAAATTTCAGAATATATTAAGAAAATGACAAGTGGTCAAAATCAAAATTAAACGTGCATTCGGATTGAAGTTCTTATTAATAATGATTTAAATTTATAAAATGTACATATTGTTTTGTTGTTTTTGTTGTTGTTGTTTTTTTTTTTTAAGTTTTATTTTTTTTATTTAATTTTATTTTATCAAAAAGAACAACACTAATGTAATCTATATTATAATAATATGTACTTTTACGCTCACATACAGCGTGTGTTTAACGTTTAGTAAAATACATTGACATAAATAATGGTAACATATTTTTTGCGAGAACATTTTATAAATTCTCAAAGTTTAACAACCCTTACAAAAAAAAAATAAAAAAAAAATAAAAAATGACATCGGTTATTTTATTTTATCTACTAGAATTGGTTTGTTATGATTTTTAAATCGAAACTCATGAATTTGTTTGTGCATTTGATCGAAAAATACAAATGATATTATGTACTCGCATATCAATTCATGTTTTTTAACTTTATTATATTTTTAATTTTTATTTTTATTTAATATTAATTTTTAATTTATTTTAATTACAAGTTTTTTAAATAATTTTTGATCTCGTATTTTTGTAGTGCTAATTTAAAATATGATTTGAAGAGAACAATCAATTTCGTCTAGGAATAGATCTAAGTAGGAAAGTTCTAATCAACATCAACAACTTATCACTAGTAAAATAATCATATAATAATATTTTGATAAATCGCACCATATTTGACGGAAAACCAATAAAGTTTGATTAGTAAAAACACTTGACTTATCAAAAAAATGATTATTTGATTAGTGATGAGTGGTTAGTGTAATTGGACCCAGGAATACATATATAGATTTAGGCATTCTAAGATTAAGAATTCCAAAGATTATCAGAAAAAATTTTTTGAAATTGATAAGTCCAGTTATCGAAAAGGGCTTGGTTTTAAGTAAAAAAACAATAATGTAATAAAACATAAGATATTCAAATTTTATTACTGCTTAGTGCTTTAACATTACTTGATTCATCAGTAGGTTGTAGTATTACAAAGCCTAGACAAATTCAGGATTAAACTTTAACTGATTTTTATTACTTATAGAAAATTCATGAAGGTGTCCTGGTAATTTATAATTAATAATCGTTGGCATATTAAATTGATTAGAAATTTTACATTAGAATCTCCAAAATTGATAGTATAACAGTACAAGTAGTAGTCTTGCGGCTGGTTGGGACAGTGGTTGAGTGCCGATCTTTTATCCAGAAAGGCCCGGGTTCGATATCTAGAGAAGTGAAAAAACTTTTCTGGTTTACGACTCGACTCAGCTACAATTCGCCATTGGGTTCAAATTAATGGCATAATCAATAATTAATAATTATATATCTTCTTTTAGAAGAAGCCAAAATAAGTTGAACATAATTTGTAATACTTGAACGTGTTATACCTTAAAAAATTTTCCAATTAAATGTTCTTTTTAGCAATTTATTGAGCAATTTAACAATCACTTGTACTAAAAACTTGGTTAGGCTGTAGTGCATTGACAAATTCCTTATTAAATTTTAATTGATTCAAATAAATTAATCTTAAAGAACATCTTATTCTGTGAGTTATAAGAATAGAATTTTATCATTATTTTAATGTAACAAACGTACGTGTAACCCTTACCATAAAATTTTACCATCACGATCTTCTCTCGTTAACACTTTCAATAATTTTTCGAAATTAAGTTTTTATCTTTAATTATCAAATTTTTAAATAACTTAAACTGATATTCTAAATGCCTATTATTAGTGTATATAAATCCTATATAAAATTGCCTTTGATCCTCTTCCTCTTCGTCTTCTAAATTCTGTACATTAAAAATTTTAAATATTTTAAATGTTTTTTTGAAATATAATAAACTTAATAAACTTAATAAATTAATTCACAAACTAGATAAACTAGTAAACATAATAAAAAAATGAAATTAAAATCATCTTAAGAATTAAAAAATAAAAGTAGAAAACGTAAAAAAAGTAAATTTTAAATTACAAAATTAATAATAAAAACTTTATTGTATTTTGATTTTTCAAAAATATTTCAAAATTAGCATTTTAATTATTTTATTTACGAATAACTATAAGAAATATGTTTTAAAATAACACAGTTGTAAAAAATTCAAAGGTTCTAAAGACTTTAAGTAGGCTGTGATAGTAAATTATTAATTAATAAACTATTTATATAACTGTTTCCTATAAGTATGCAATTATTATTTATAAAACTGAAACTTTAAATTTTACTGTTGATAGTAGGGAGTAGGGATGTTCATAAGTAATGTTAACTAAATAAATAATATTTATAAGTTAAATAAAAATAAATAAAATATAATATTCATATGGTAATCGATGTTGTTACTTTTTAGTAAAATCCCAAAATTCAATTTAATTTGTAATATCAAATATAAATAAATATAAATGTTCATATTAAATATGCCTAATAATTTTCTAGAGATTTTAGAAAATCTTATTTATGTCCTCGTTTAAATTTCTTTTCTATTAAAATTTTATATAAAAACTATCTATAAATTAAAAAAACCTTTATAACTTAAGAAATTTATTGAAAATATTTTAATTAGCTTAAGTAAAAAATTCTTGAAAGAATATTAATACATTTTAATTAGCACCTTTGTGTTAAATTCACTGATTGTTAAATTTTCTAATTTTGATTTTTTTTTAATTTTCTCAATTTTTGATTTCATAATTAATAACTAATTGAAAATTTAATTAAATTATCAATTATTTATAGTTTTATTATGTATTAAATATCATTTTATAATAACTTGTTCTATAAATGACAATTACAAAATAAGCATGATAATGTTGCATTTACAATTATAAAAGTCAAGAGCCTCTTAATTTGTTTTTATGCTCGAATCATTAAAGTCTATTTATATATTTATGTTGAAAAATACCATTTAAGAATTGCATAATAATTATATATACACTTACGAGTATGTATATGTATTCAAAGGGTTTCTTTAGATAAACTAACTGAAGTTGAAAATCAAGGAAATCAGGTTTTTTAATAATACTACTAGTACTACTTGTTATACTAAATTTAGAACTATAAAGGAATGCAAAAATTTTAAGGAGGTAATTTCAAAAATATATATGTATATATTTATATATATATATAAAAAGATATTATTTGAGTGAAAAATTTAAAATAAAAAACACTCAAGAACTTTTTAAAAAATCATTCTGAAAAACAATCAGAAATTAAAACTGTTATAGTAAATATGATAATTATAACATATTATTAGCAATTGTATTATTAAATTAACTTTGAAGTATTAACTTACAAATAGGAAAAAAAAATATTTATGTTAAAAATAGCACTTTCAACTTTCTAAATAATTTTATTTTGATAATATTTTGACGGTAGCATCACAGGGTACCAACGAAACTAATTACAACCACCAGTTGAAGAAACATATAAGTGTTCCAACTATTAGCTATGCTATTCATCATAATTTCTAATTATTCAAAAGCTGCTACAACTCTTAAAGAAACCCCAAAATTTAGCATATACTGATGAAATATTTCTTTTGAGTGAGATCAGCAAAGTTTTGCAAGTACTGATAAGAAAATTATGGCAGAATTAGGCACTTCGAATCACTACAATATGACTTCGAATCAGCAGCAGGACCTCGAATAAAAATGGCGATTTCGAATCACTACAATTTATATTGAGTGATGGCTAATCTAAAAACTCTATATCTAAGAACATTACTTGCCCTCATTAAATGTTGGAAGGCATAATAAGCAGCTAGATAGCACAGTGGTTATAGTACCGATCTTTTGATGCGAAAAAGACCCTGTTCCCGAATCCCAGTGGAAATGAAAGAAAACTTTTATATTTTATATATTTTTTTAGAATTGACTCAGCTACCATTCTCTTGCATTTTTGGATCTGTAGTAGCAAGTTTAGAGTTCTCCCCTAAAGAGTTTTAGTCTAAAACAGCGAGCAGTAGCACGTAAAGGTGCCAGCAAAAACAAAAAAAAAACGGGGAAAACTCTAAACTTACTACTACAGATCCAAAAATACTAGGGCAAGATAGAGAGATTCAATTCACAAGATAGGTCAATTCAATTCTATCATATTCCAGTATACAGAAGAGAGTCAGAATAAAATTGTATATGGAACTTCTATATTACTAAAGAAAAAAAAAAAAATAAGATTTAAATTTCTTGAACATTAATAACTTTAAATTGATTTCAAAAACCATCAAATGACAAGCACAAATTTTTTTATACAAGCATAATTTTCTTTTACAATCCAAAAAACCATTGGCAGCAAACGTGAAATGCATACAAAATAATTATATGCACATTTTTATATTCATTAAATAACAAGGCTTTGAACGAAGACACACCAAAGTTATATAAAGAGGTTATACTTATTGCAAAATTAAATTAAAAAAAAAATTAAAAAAATACTAATAAAAATTTAGAAAATCGAAATTATATTAATATGATTCACCATACAATTTACAATCGTTTACATTTAAATTATTATTTAATATTTGAAATTGTTTTACATAAAATTATTGTTATGACTTATGTATACATATTTAAAATTGTTGTAAACATTGTTATACTCTGTTTTACTCTATTATTATATAATTAATTTTTTTTAATAATTTTTATACTATAAATTCTTTTAATTGTTTACGGAAGAATTACAAATAAATGTATTTAATAATAATCAGATAATAATTTGCATACCATGCAAGTAATAAACCGCAAAAAGTTGATTCAATTACGAGTATTTAAAATGCCTTTTTGCTTCTCACTTTTTTTTTTATTTGTTTTTGTTTGCCTTTGTCATAAAATCAAACTAAATATTGGGTACATGCAATAAGGCCAAATGAAATAAAGCCAATTGATTTTATTTCATTATCATATTTGAAATAAAGTCAAAAAAACTAATTTTTAAATTTTGGTCTTATTTCAATATGAAAAATTGAAATTACGCCAATTTAATAAAATCAAAATGCTAATTTTTTTTTTAATGTGCAAACAAATTGAATGGCTATTTTTCAGAAATTTTGTGAAAATTACATTTGTTATTGGTTGTATTCAAAAACAGGGTTGTATGTTTTTTCCAGAATATTTATATATATGTGTACGTGACATTCTGAATTAGGATGGATTTTAGAGTTGGATTCAAAATCAGGGTATTCCCCTTTTACAGAATATTTATATATGTGGGGATAAGTAGAATTTTGAATTATGAGAGATTTTAGAGTTGGATTCATAATCAGGGTATTCCCTTTTTCCAAAATATTTATGTACTATAAATTCATTCCTGATCCAGAATCTGGTATATTCTCATATTTATAAACTGGATTTTTATATATAAATATATATAAAATACCAATTACCAATTTTGATACCAATTTATTAATCTCATGTTAAAAATATTTTTAACTTTATTTCTTTATAATTTTGGCTTTATTTGTTTTTCAAAAATTTTTAAAAATGAAATAAAGCCGAAAATTCAGAAATTATGATTTTGATTATATTTAAAATGTGGTATTGAAGTAAAGCCATAAAAGTGCAATTTGGCTTTATTTCATTTGGCCTTATTGCATGTATCCTAAATATTTAATTAGTAACTATATATAAAAAAAAAGTTTATACCTTTGTGTAAATTTAAGACAACAATATCAGTGCTTAAAGCTTTATACACCGTGTTGAATAATTCGCACATTGCTCTGTATTTTAAATTCAAGTTCAAGAAACTGGATTCAAATGTCGAAAGATATATAATATACAATGTAGGTAATAATATTATCTGTCATCAAAATACAATCATTTTATATAATTTTATTATCATTATGTTAATGAACATTTAAAAAAAAAAATATTTTTATATCTTATAGTTTCCATTGTTTTTGCACGTTTTAAAATAAAAGTTTAAAAAAATGTGCTTTATAGTTTTAGTGTGGCCGTCTCTCTTTATATAGCCTATATAGTTGCACTGTATCTTTTCAAGCTTTTCAATTTGAAGTAAAGAATTGAATTGTATTGGAAAAAAATTATTACATGAAACAACTTGTTTCTATAGCCACACTCCTTACGTAGAGAGTTACAACACCCTAAATTCGGGAAGAATCATATATATAAAATAAAATATGCATAATAAACGTACATTTACAATCTGCAAACACTAAATAATTACTGCTGTCATTAGCTTTATAAATACATATATAAAATTAAATTACAATACAGTGTTTTAATTTACCGTTATGCAAGACTTAATTTTTGACCACTTATGTCTTCCAAACATTAGAAACTCATATTAAAAGACAAGTTCACTTTTTTGCATTTGAACTTTTGACAATTTAATATTGTGTTAACAACTTTTCTTAGTAACAAATGGTTTCTTTAACAAGAAAGGACTCTTAGTTTTTTACAACTTTTGCTTATACAATTAAATTGAAAGAAATGTAAAAATTTATTTTCAACTTTTTTTCCTTACACAAAAGTCATTCTAAAACATCGTTTAATTTAGGAAATGTGCTTTTTCAAAAAACTTGGTTTTTTTCATTGTATGTTTTACTTAAGTTTTTAACTAAATGTCAAAAGTGAGCACATGATTTAAAATTTATGATTTTTTTTTTTATAAAAATATTAGAAATAGAATAAAATTCTATTAAGCTTTTATTATTTAAGCAATTTGATTGATGAAGAGTGAATTTTTAATTTGCATAATTAATTGTTTATAATTAAACTTGTTTTTATATATTTAATGTCAATGAACTTTAAATTCAGGATAGTTTTAATTGTCCTTTTTTAGTCACTATAATATTGAAAATAATAAGAATAAAAAAAAACTCGTATTGTCACTTTGACTGTGACTACGCAGTGCAGTGTTTTTGATTATTCTTTGCATTTCTTATGAATATATTATTCTATGCATTTCTTAAAAATATTTTATTATACTGCAGGCGCAAAACGACCAATATGGTTAATTATTATTATTATTTTTTTGTTATATTGTATATTAATGGAGAATATTTTTAGCTTAAGTAGAAAAATTATATCCCACCACAAGTGGTGACCATTTTCGGCTTCGCACATTCGTGCTCTTTCCAATACATTTTCCATAACTTTTCGTAATCTTTGATCGCTGTTCCAATTTCAATTCCCCAAGTTTTCTTCACAAAATTCTGAAATAAAAATAAAAAATATAAATAAATTTAAAAGGTTATTAAACATTCAAACCATATCAGTTGTTTTGCGCCACCCTGTATCAAAAGGACGTAATTTTTTGTGTGTATAAAATACAGGGTGTCGGTATGTCAGTGATTAGTTTTCACATTATAGTATCAATAGAAAATGTGGTGTCTGCACTGCGTCGTCACTGTTCCGGTTAAATGTGTATCGACTTTTATGATTGATGTTGATTTTATTGATGATATCTAAATATGTGGTACAATACGGAAATATTGCAAAGGTTTTTAAAACAAAATTGTTGATAAAATTGTTATTGAGTTTGATGTCAGATACTATTTATGTCATCAACAATTATGAGAGTCAATTGCAAAATTATAATAGCTATTTTATTTTGAAAAAAAATAAATTCCTAAAACTATTTGACGCATTATCAATTCGTTTTGTTTGACAGTTAAAATAACAAAGTGCAAACAGTCAAAAAATTTGACATTTTCATTTTGAAGTCTAAAGTAGCAACTTTGAATAGAATATACAAATGCACAGAACCTTAGCAACAAAATCAAATCAATTTCAGTTAAAAATTAATCTAAACACATTTTTATAGTAAAAACGTTTTTAAACTTTGACAAATGTTTGGTTGATGGAAGTCTTTTGTATTTATTTTTAATAATTGTAAAACCCTAAATTTTATTTTTAATTGAAATTATTTAAAAAAATAATTTTTAAAAAATTTTTTTAATAAACTTTTTACTTTTGATAAAATTAGTTTTACTGAAGAAAATTTTGATTAATTTCTATCCTCACAGGAAATTTTCAGGAATTTGTCAAAGAGGAGTCAAGTATAATAGTGTTGAATTATCCTGAAATGTTCCTCTTTTTAAATTCCTCCTTTAAAATAAAATTATATAATATAAAGAATAAAAATTGTCTTCTTAAACTCTAATTTACATTTTCCAACCAGTCAATGTTTTGTCTCAAAATAAGTAGGTTGTATGATATACGCACCACCTTATTACGTTTCAGTTTTCAATACACTAGCTACGCTTTAGACAAGAAACAATTAAATCGAATTTATTATATATTTAAAGTATTATACAAGTTATAAACAACAAAATATTAAAACAAATTTTTATATTTTAACCAAGTCTATATAACTTTAAATTTATTTATTACCTAATATATCTAGTTCTTTTTTATTTATTCTTAATTTAATTATTTTGTTTTTGAATTCGATATTATTTAAATTTTAGAATATAAAAATTAAAGATTGAGAATTAAATTCTTAAATTTATGTTTTGGTAACAAACAACTCCAAATTTAAATACAAAACGAAGACGAAAGTTGGGTAGATTGTATCAATAGCGGGATATATCGATGCGAACATATTGTAAACTTAATTAACTAGTTTTACCAAAATAACAAAATTAAACAAAAGTTTATGCTAATTGTAAAACTTGATCAAATATTACCGTAATTTCGAGTTCTACGTCGGTTATCAGTACAAAATAATGATATCGCAGTACAATAGTTCCATGAACTATTGAAAGTGGTTCAAAACTATTGACTATATGACAAGACAGATTAAAGAGAAGAGCAGCTGTGGCAGTTGTGTATGTCAGTTAACGTCTTTCTAAATCTTAAATATTATCAATACTATGCACCTGTTAAAGGGCTACATAGAATTATGCTCATAAAAAAGGATGTTGTATAGCAAGTACTCGGACTAAACGAATGAACTAAACAATTTCAATAGCAATAGATAATTTTTATATACAAATGTATTTTTGAATGTTTCAGAATCCTTATAAGTTATCGGTCCCACAGACGGACACACGAACGAATTTTAAATTGAATTTAATCGAATTCTAACTTTATCTAATCAGTTTTAATATATACAACATACATATATCGTATCCTAGCTGACCGATAGCTCAATAGTAAAGTGGCAGCTTTTCAATCAAAAAATCTCGGGTTCGAATCCTTGTAGAATCATATCTAATAAAAAAATATAGTGTATATTAAAATAATTTAATAAGAAGTCTTATTGTCAAATAGGCAAAGGATTAATATTATCAGGCAAAATTTACTATTGTCTGGTACAATAAAAAATTTACAAATAAATAAATAAATATCGATCCTTTGCAGTGTTACAAACGTATAATGACAATTTTACTTTATCCTTAGAACCACAATCGTGAGAGTATAAAATTGTTAAATTTAAAGTATAAAAACTAAAAGTTAACCTTTATTTAATAAAAACTGAATTAATATATTTAAGAAGAAAAACCAGTTTAAAATATATACAGATCAATAAAAATTCTCCAAGCACATATTGAAATATCGATTAAAATGTTATAATATTTTATTAATATATAGAACAAATTGAAATCTGATAGACAGAAGTAATTTATTCTATAACCATGATTGTCTTAGTATTTTATTACTTTGTACTTTCGTTAACAAACTTTTATGAGACTAAGTTTTTATATAAAATACATATTATAAATAAGTTATCTCATTTTCCCAGATATTTATTTTATAATCAACTATGATCTAGATCCAAGCTTTTTTTAAAACTACGATAATATTATATGTATAATTAATAAACTTAAAACAATCTAAAGGGTCTGTGACCTTTGAAGGATTTTGTTAAATAAAACTTAAGTTCAATATAAAGTAATTAGTAATTATTAATTACCGTACAATTTAAATTATAATTTTATTATTACAAAATTCTACAAGTTATTGTTTTAAAGTTGAACTCACATTATGTATAAAATTCATATTAAAAAGTTAAATTGTTCTTTTAATCTTTAATCACTATATTTATTTCCTCATTATAAGAACAATATGTTTTAATTGTCATAATTTCATTGTGTATATAAGAAAAATATTTTAAATTTTTATCTTGAACTGATTCAAATAATAAAATATAGATATATATACCTACAAGCGTTCATTATATAGTTATAAAATTTTAAATAAGGTATTTAGAATGAAATCAAAAAACTATTACAATATAAATAAAAAAAAATATTTTTTTCAATATATACTTTTATTAAAGTAGTACTATGTAGCCTCCTAAAATGTAGAAAATAAAAAATTGAAGGAAGATCTTGGGAATTTGTTACTATTTTAATATAAAAGTAAATTGCTGGTATAAGAAACAGTTCTTTTAATGTTTGAAAACTTTTAAGCTTAAAATTTTCATTAACCAAAAATTGATGGTAGATCTTTTGCATTTAAAATTTTTTTACTATAAAAGTAAATTGCTAAAATGGGAGACAGTTCTTCTCTCAGTTAGTCTTAATCTAACAATTTACTTTTATATTAACACACTTTTAAATGCAAAATGAAAAATAAACCCAGACACAGGCAAGTTCATATAAAAGTATATAATAAGCCATTTATGGTATACTTCCTCCCTCAAATAATAAAATTTTATCAAAACTTTTATTTAAAAAGTTTCATTTGCTACCACTTCTTTTCAAAAAAAAAAGTGTATAATATACTTCATTAGTACTAACTACTAATTAACCCACTATCATTTTAATATTTATTAGCAACACTTAAATAACTAAACTTCCTTCAATAATCATAGTCAAAATCGTTATTAAAAATCGTCAAATATTTATTCAAAAATTTAATCTGTTACTATCTCTCTTTTATCTTTTGAAAATTTTAACTTGACAACTACCGCAAAATAATTATTTTACTAATAGCAGTTAATCTATAACTAAAGTTAGCTACATAATTTAATATTTAAATCGAATGATTAATTTGTAAACAAGCAATTAAATCATAAAAAAATATTATTAAAATTAGAAAAAAGTTGAATTTTTAAAATATAAAAAAAAAATGCATAAATTTGAATAAATACAAAATATATAAAAAGTTTCCTTTGAAATGGAAATATGATAAACCTTCTAATTATTGTATTATATAAGAATGTGACTTATTTCGCGTATAGGCTTTCTTTAATCTGCAGAATATGACTTATTTCGCGTATATGCTTTCTTTAATCTGCAGAATATGTTGACCACTCTTAATTTTGTCTGCTAATTAACCCTCAACGGCACACACACATTTTTATGTTCCTACTTGACATTGAAGTAAAAGTGATTAGGCGAAAAGTTCTGTGCGTTAGAATTATTTGCAATATTTAAATAATTATGAATTTATGGTCAGATTTCTAATACTAATGTATCACTAACTTACAGAATGAAAAATAAACCCATAGACACAGGCAAGTTAATATAAAAGTATATAATAAAAACGAATCAATTGCGATAAATCTTCTAAAAGTATTTAGATTTTCCCGTTCAATCCCGTTTTAGAATTAAAATGGTTTGAGGAACTGACCAAATTTTTATGTTAGCAACAAGTCAAAGTCATTTAAACACCATTCTTTCATATTAAGGAAACCCGTGCAACGCCGGATATTTCCGTTACTAACATAATATAAGAAATATAAAAAAACATATTTAGATTGCTAATCTATCTTTATTCTAATATTTATTTTTTGTATTATATATATACATCTTATTCTAAAATTGTATTTAATAATATTTTATAATTTAAATAAATGAATAAACTAATAAAAAAAAAACGTGTACATATGATGAAATGTATTTCAAAGTCTCAATATACTCCATTTAAATTATTTTGCATCGGATTATTTGTTCTTGTATGTATTCTACGTCTAGGATTTGTTGTTGTTATTTTTTCAGCCTCAATACGACCTGATAAAAATATTGCTAGATTTTCCTGTATTAATTAATTTTGATAAAAATACATATTATTGTTAAATTTATTCCATAATTTTTGATATATAACATATTATCGTATGTATTTACCAATGCATTATTAGCATATGTTTGCATTTCATCATATGTTCTTGTAACTTTATTAACAACACCTTCAGCTCCCGTTGTTGTTTTATTTTTTAATTCAGTTAAAGGTTTTGTATTTCCTAAATATTCAGAAACAATTATAAATTGATGTGCTAAATCTGTTGCTGAATTAATTACAGATCTACGGAGAACAATAAAACAAATAATAAAATAAATTAAAAATGAAATGTATAAATATTAATATTACAATTGGACATACTTTGGTATTCTGTATGCTGTATTCGTTGTAAAATTTATTAAATGTACAACTCGTCGAGCTGATTCTCTAGTTAAGAGAACAATTAATTCCTCGAGAGTTTTTGGTCTTTCTTGATTTTCTGGCTCATCTTGACTTAAATAATTCCAAAGTTCTTGAGCTTTTTCCAAAGCTTGTTTTGGATCAGTTACAATCTACAATAGAAAATTATTAAAAAAAATTAATATCTAAATTAATATCTTAATATATTGTGAATAATTTTATTTTTTTTTGAAAAAAGAAATCACAATTAATTCTGTTTTTATAACTAGCTTTCTAACCCTAAAATTAACAAGATTATTAAGTACAATATTAAGTAAAATACGGAAGGTTCACAATCGATTAAAATAATTTTTGACATACTTGACATATATATGTTATACATAAAATAAAATAAAAAAAAATATTTTTTAAATATATACTTTTACTAAAGTAATACTAGCCCCCTAAAATGTAGAAAATAAAAAATTGAAGGTAGATCTTGGGAATTTGTTACTGTTTTAATATTAAAGTAAATTGCTAGTATAAGAAACAGTTCTTTTAATGTTTGAAAACGTTTAAGCTTAAAATTTTGAAAAATTTTCACTAACCAAAAATTGATGGTAGATCTTTTGCATTTAAAAGTGTTTTAATATAAAAGTAAATTGGTGGATTAAGATTAACTGGTCTCTCATTTCAGCAATTTACTTTTAAATTAAAACACTTTTAAATGCAAAAGATCTACCATCAATTTTTGGTTAGTGAAAATAGCCACAGACAAGTTAATTTAAAAGTATATAATAAACTAAAGAATGAAAATATTGACAATTGAAAAATTTAATTAAGAACCTAGAGTTATGTTTCAATACAGGGCTATGTTTACAAATTTCAATATGATAATCTAAATTTCAGGGATGAACAATGTATTATAGTTAATTAATAGGTTAATATTGAGAATATGAAGCGAACACTAATTATTATAATAAATATTATTTTTATCAAAAATATATTAATAAAAAGTATATTAAGAATATTTAATATTAAGAATACTTTAAAAATTAAGTAAAGTCATATATTTTAATTAAAATAAAAAATATAACCTTGATATAGTAACAAAGTAACTTGTAAGTTCAAATGAACTCAATTGAATTAACCAAATGAAAGTTTATTAGCTTATCACTTACTAAGATAATTAATTATAAAAATTGATACAAAATTAATTTAAATCAAATATTTAATTTAAACATTGAGTATACCTTTTGCATTATTTGACATCACACATGCCACCAACATATAGTTTTATATTATATATTTTAAATATTATTTTATTAGAATTGTTTTTAAGTTTTTGCTAAATTTATAAATTCTTTTAATTTTTTTTTTTAATTAATTATTAAAATACCCTTAAATAAATTTTTTTTTTGAATTTTTTAAAATTATTTAATGTGCAAAAAATATTCTAAAGGAATTTTATTAAAAAAAATTTTTTTTATAGAAAGAAAGTAAAAGTTATTTTTTTTATTATTAATTAATTTAAAATGATAATTAATTATGAGGTTTTTTTTTTAAATGTTTTTTTTTTTGCGTATGGATTAAATTTATTATATAAATCTTCTAAGCGAAATCTTAAATCAATTTTTTTTTCTAAAATTACAAAAAAAAAATTATATAAAAATTGATTTATATTATTTTTTTATAAATACAAAATAAATTTTTAAATATTTTTTTTAATTATCGGACAGTTCTAAGTCCAAGTTCAATGTTATCAAACAGAACTATTAAATCACAAAATAAAAAGCTAAAAATTAAAAGTCGTAAATAAAAGATTAATCATTGCACAATTAAAATATTTCAAAATAATTAAAAGATAATTTAAAATTAAAAAAAAAAATTAAAAAAACGAAAAGTTCTAATAAATTTTTGAGTCTGAGTATCGAATTTATTTTAAAATTAAGTATGAGTATCGAACTTATTTTAAAACTAATTATTATATATTACAAAATTTTAATTAAAAGAGGATCTAATTAGACTTACCAATTCAGCAGCATATATTAGAACATGTATAGCCTCTTTGCTATGTTCTTTGAGTGCTTTTGCTTCAGCAATTGTTCTTTGTGTTAAACGTCTTTTTAATTTTCTTGTTAATCTTTGTCCATGATGAATAGCTTTAATAGGTCCCTCTTCATTATTTTCATTAACTTCTGGTTTCTCTGTTTGATCTGAAAATAATATTTTTGAAAATAAGAATTTTAATTTTTTTTTTTAAGTAATAATAAATCAGTAAAAATATATACAGATTAAAATTAATTTACATTCATAACATATTCTAGAAAATTCTATTTTTAAATTTTTAAAACCAAAAATTACGATAACCTTTGACCGTAAAAAAAATTTTTTAATATAATTAAAGAAATTTTTGATAATTTGCATTATAAATTAAAAAAAAAAATGAAATTATATAAAAGCAACTTACTATCTATTGGTAAATATCTGTCAACATATTTATCAGCAACTGTTATTGCACCATCAATTTTATCAGCAGCAGCATTAATAGCACCAATTGTTAATGGACTATCTAATACAGCTGTACCCAATTGTTTCATTGAATCGGCTCTTTTTAATACCGGTTTAACTAAACGATCTGACATATATTCTTTGGTATTAAAGATCATCATTTCTGGTGGTAAATATACAAGTGGTACTCTTTGTTCAACTGCATCTAAACTTTTACACATAATTCCATCAATACGTTTTATTGGGCCTTCTAATAAATGTACAGCCGGTTGTAAACTATCAATTGTAGCCATAATTGTATTTTCAGCTAAACCAAAATACCAATTAAATAAACGATTGCTACCCTTGACACGTTCATAAATATTTTCGGCGGTTTTTAATCCACTTTCAACAACTGGTATATTACCAAAACGTTCAACAGCTTCCAAACGAAGAAGTTGTGAATTTTGACGTTTTATTTGACGATTTAAAACTACAATTTAAAAGGAGAATAAATAAATTATTTAATTTTTAATTTTTTTTTTTTTATTTAATTTTTAATTAATTAAATCCAATTTCTTTAAGCACGTACCCATTTTTTTATTTTTTTAAATAAATTTCTGTATAAATTAATTCGATTCGATTTTTTTAAATTATATATAACGTTCGTTTAAGCGTTCAATAATAAACTGAAGTAAATTTTGAATTGTAGTCAATGTTTAAACATTATATTAAATATAGTGTAATCAATAAAAATTAAAACCTTATCTATAGGAAACTTTTTGACCTAAGTCCAAACCGGTGAAACACAACGTACGATAAGATTAATTTATTTAAAATACTGTTTTTCTTTTTTTTTCTATTTTTACTAAAAGTTAAAAGAGACTTAAGTTTTAATTTTTTTTATTAGTTTATTATTTTATTGTAATTATACAATGGAATTATTATATTAAGAAAACAAATAACAAATAAATCTAGATTTAAAAAATTTCAAAAGCAATAATATCTAAAAATGAAGTTACGTTGCCTATAATTGATGATTAATTGATAGAATAATGAATACATGTGACGTAGAATAAATTGATGTTATAAATTATTTTTAATTTACATTTATTAAGTATAATATATTTCTAATTGCACACTTTTCTATTAAAATTGCATAATAATTTAAATTTTAATAAGCTTTATCTAATTAATCCTAATAGGTATTCTTATCATTTGACTTACTAATTTGCAAGGGATTTGATTTCATATTGTTGTTAGTTTTAAAAAGATAATTGTGTTGTAAGTTAAAGATGTCAAAAAGGAAAAAAGAATTATACACATTCAGTATTTTTACGAAGTTGTTTGATAATTTCGAATTTTTTGAAATGTTAGAAAGAGAAGAAAAATTTAAATGTCATAATCATATGCTATTTTGTATCTACAATCTGCAGAATGTCAGTCACTATGTTTTACAAACAACCGTATACAGTATTGTCTACAGTATTTATATGGTACTGTATACAATATATTACAATTACACCGATGGAATAATACAAATAATTGTCAAAATCAAATGTAGAACTTCTGAGATTCCACTTAGATACAATATTATTTGTTAACTTTGAGGTGGGATAGGATCCAAAACAGACTTAAATTCCTTAATATTAAATTAAAACCTCATTCAATTTTTACAGTCAATGTGACCTTGTCCCCTAAATCATGAAGAGAGTTGTCAAAAATTTCTCTTAAAAAAAGTCTATGAATGAATAAGATTAAAAATCGAAAAGTAAGTCGATCAAATATTGTGTGTTTGTCTGTTTGTATATCTGCATGATAACTGAAAAACTAAAGGAGTTGAATTCTGAAAATCTCCAATTTGTTTTAATAGAAGAACTGTCATTACTATCAAAATTCAGCCAGTTTGCTCAACATGTTCGAATAACTGTAATACAAAATCTTTTTTTTTATATGAGCATATAACTCAATATTCAATAAGGCTTAGTTTTGTATCTAAATTTTTGTCAAAAGAAATTGAGTTTTATGGCCAACATGTGCTCAAAATATATTTGGTCTAGTGCGAAAGGTTTGAATAACTGTCATTACTGTCATAAGTTCAATATTTTGCCAAAGAAAAACCAGATCATATAATATTATGTTGTTATATTACATTTCAACAAGTATCCTAAAGTTGACACAGTCTACTCTACTCACTCCTTGATTCAATTTAAAAAATTCAAATACCAAACAGTTAATTTTGAAGTAAAATTTCTAGAACTTATATGAGTGACGCTCAAAATTTTTCATTGCGTTTCTTTTATATAATCAAATTATGACAATTTGTTTTTAAATTGCTTTTAAACGTTTTTCATTTTAATTGTTCTCAATTTTTTATTAAAAAAATTTATTTTAGTATTAATTGTCTTTAGGGCCACTTGATCTATACAAACATTAAAAGAATTTATATTTAAGCCATTTTTAGAAATCAATTACTTCATAGTATTTTAACTTTTGATTAAAATATAAAAGCCATTATTTAATAGAAGATATTGTCGAAAAAAAAAATAAAAACAAATATTACTTATTACTATAAAAGTTATTTAAATTGATAAGAAATTGTGTACTTATCAACAAATAAAATAAAAAAATTGAACCAGACGTTTTTAATGTTCTTTTTTTTTTTAATTGTTGTGCATATTTTTTAAGTCCAAAGTTCTATTACCCGTTATTATTATTTAAAGAGTCATGTAAAAAACACCATTTTTTTTTAATCATAACAAAAAGTGGTTAGAATATTTCCGAGTTTTTGAATTAGTCAAAAAAATAAAAATATCTAATTAACCTTTGTATTAAATTATCATATGAAACGTCATTTAATGTAAAATAAGTCGTCATTTAATTATTTAAAAAAAAAAATTTAAATAATAATATTGGTAATGTTAAGATAAAGAATCTACTTTTTATTATAAGGTGTTTTTGCAAAATATTAAATAAAATTGTTTATGGTATAATAATCTATAATGATGACTGCATTTAACATATTTAAATGATAATTTTTAATATTTGCGCATACTAAATATAAAAAAAAATACAACGAATGAATTAGTATTAGTATTGATTGAAAAATTTATTAATGAAATTATTTTATAATATTAAATTGATCTGAATTACACATTTACCTAATTAGTAATTATTTAATTAATATCAATTAAAATGTTATTAAAGATTTAATATTATAAGTTGCACTAATAGATTTAATTATCGTAGGTAAAGTACGTCATTTGTTATATGATATACTGTAAATATTATCATTTAATATTTTATAATATTTTAAATAATAACAATTTACTTTGAGATATCGTAATTGTGTGTCTATTATTGAGTCCGTATCTATTGATTAAAATTAAGAACTTGCTTACAGTAAATCGTCTAAGTTAAAATATATTTTATTTGAGAGTTTAAAGAAATTATGAATATTTTTAGGGAAATGTACTGACTATACCAAATGTAGGGCTCAAGAAAGTTCTCCGACACACAATCTTGCCTTCAATAAATTTCACACAGTAATTAAAAAAGAAGAAAATTTGACATGTAAAAAATACTTGGCATGAAAAATAATAGTATAAGAGTTTAATTATAAGGGTAACACGGCTCTTTATAAAATGGTATACCGAGTGTTTGTATAGAAGGTACCCATTTATATATTCATAAGTAAGATTTATGTTAAAAAATTCAACATACAAATTATAACATGAGACAATACTAGGCTTCTTAAAAGTTATTTAGAACATCTTACACATCCATACGTCCGACACATATGCATACTTACATTGCAATAATTTTTAATTTTGTGTTACAAGGTGTGCTTTTGCATCTTTTCGTTATATTTCAAATTAAATTATTATATTTTTTATTTGTTTGTGTAACATGTCGGGTTCAAATCCTGGTCAGATCAAAACTAATTAAAATAAATATAATTTATATTTATATAGTAATAGTTTATATCATAATATAAAATAAATTTAACTGTCAACTACTACACCAGTTGCAATCTTATTCTTCAAATATTTGAAGAAGAAAATAAATTTCTACTTTAATTAAAATCTTAAATTATTTTTTAGAAATACAAATCTAATAACAACTTTTATTATTAATATAAACATTTAACCATATTCGTTTTACAAAATTAAAAAATTAATAGTGTTTACTATTTTTTTACTTTTTTTTACATATTTAATTCTTTAACTACTTTATTTTATGTTTTTTAAAAAAAAACCGTTAGAAAAACAAAAATTTTCAACAATGACAGCATTGCTAATAAAATACAAAATTATTTTAAATGAAAGCAATTGAAAATATTGTATATCATATGGTTGTTGTATTTACTAAAATATAAAACAAAGTAAAGATACGAACCAAAAACATGAAAATTCGATTAAAAAAATTAATTTAATTAATAGAATTATGTTTTAGAAAAAATATATTTGTTTTTACATATTCTGTATGTACAAATTATCATACATTTTTATTAAATAATAATTATTTATTAATTTATTAAAATAAATTTTAATATTTGATTTATTAATTAAGAAGACAAACAATTATTTCAATTAAAATATTTGAATACCTATTTAATAATTTTTGAACTTTTGACTGTAAAAATCTTCGTAATTGAATAGTTACATACATACTTTAAATGAAACTTTTGGTTACAGGATTCATTTCATCCAATAATACACAAAAATTAACACAATTATAATATATAATTATTAGATATTTTTAAATTGTATACACTGTTTCAAATGTACGCGTTGCGTACAATATTTAAAAAAAAATTTATTTTGCAATTTGCATATCTGCAATCCAAATATGATTAAATATAACCGTTACTCTCATTAAATTTTTTTTTTATTAATTCACTCTCATACAATTCATAAAATTTATAACAGTACCTGTTGTATTTATATCTTCATGTATTTTATTTCTTTTCATACATCTTTTTTATATATTTGTTCAATGTTGTCATACATACTTTTTGCTTTTATTTAATTTTCATTTCATATTTTTTTTTAACTGCAATATACATATTTTAGAATTTAGAAGTTGTATTACTTTTTATAAACCATTTATTTATAGTTTTATACTATGCTATCTTCTGTTTTATCATACTATTTTATACTATATCTATACTATACATTTAATACTTATACCAATTCTTCATTTCATTTCATACATTTTGTATTAATACAAAATTATAAATTATACAAAAATATACCAATTTACTACAGCAACTTGTATTTAGTTTAGACAGTTGGTAAATGGGTATACACTACATTTTTATATAGTAAATAATATATAAAATATAATATGTACAAGATACAAAAAAATATATAAAAATACTGCGATCTCTTAAAAATAAATAAAAAAATATTTGTAGTTTAACTTAACTTACTTTACGTACCTACTAGTATATTCAACAATCAACAGTTGAAAATGTTTTTTCATTTTTTTTATTTAAACACAGCAACAACGGCAACAAAAGCAACATAAATTAAACTAACAACAAATCCACTATACTATATTATATACTATCTATAAGTACCTATATAAAATAATATAAAAAAAATTCCCTGCATTCAATTTATTCGGCACAACACAACAACGACTCGACTATATGTTGGAATAAACTACAAAAAAAGTCAATTTTCAGTCAGTACAGTGCTTTGTATTCATGTGTGAAGTAGGTTTTTAATTTTTTGTGCGTTAGCCCGCGTAAAAAAGTTAATTTTTTGTGTATGAATTTGTTTTTTTTTTAATTATTTGTTACCTTATTTAATATTACATATATATGTATCTTTATTTTTTTTATAATTTTTTTTGTTACATTTGATAACAAGAAATTTATTTTCAAATAAAATAAGATTGTTTTAAATATATATACACATATGTATATATATTTAATAAATTATTAAATAATTTATACAGTTAAAAAATAAATAAAAATTAAAATTTAAAATTTTTCAAATAATATGAGAAATTCAAAAAATAAAAATATTATTTAATTTTTAAATTAAAAAATGTGTTCCTTGTGTGCTAGTTTAACACAAAATATTTGAAATTAAATTCAAAAAATTAAATAAAAATATACAAGTAAATGGAAATATATATATATACCTATATATAAATACTATATTAATTCTACTAAAAAAAAAAATATATTATATTTTAAAATAAAAAAAATAATAAAGAATTTGTTTCTTTCATAAAAGTTTTACAAAATACAAAAAAAATGTAAAAAAAAAATTAAATTAAAATTAAAAAAAAAAAAAAATTAAAAAATTTATTGGAGAAGAAAAATGCATTTTTTTTTTTTTTTTTATTTTAATTTTACTTACAAAGTGAAATTTTTAATTTAAAAATAAAGTTACTACTAATAAAAAAAATAAAAAAAAAAATAAAATAAAAAAATTTAAAAAAATTGTTATATTACAAAAAAAAAAAAAAAAATGATTTTTTTTTTTTATATATGTGTGAGTGCGTAAAATATGCAATGAAAATAATATAAATACATATTATTAATAATACAATATATATACATACAAATAAACATATATGGAAAAAAAAAAATATAAAAATAAAAGAAAACAAACTAAAATAAACATACAACAAAACGATTTATAAAAAATTTTTCTCTTTTTTTTTTTTTTTTTCCTTCTTTCGTCTCACCACTCAACTCAACAACTCACCTAACCTAACTTTTAATCTACTATCTCTCTTCTTCTGTATATTATGTTCGATTAAAATTGTTGAAAAAAAAAATACATACATTTTTTTTTTGTATACTGTGTAGTATGTACTATACGATATACTATGTGTACAGTGTAGTATAAAACAACAAAATGCTTTTTGAAATAAAATAAAAAAAAACAACAACTTAAACTAAAACTGTAATTGTATACGTTTGATTGAATGTGTATATGTGTTTTTGAATAGCATAATAAAATAAATATACCGTATATTTTGTTGTTGCTCAAAAGAATTTCTACAAATACATTCAGATAAAATATAAAAAAAAAAATTATAGATATATATATATATATATATATATATATACGGTACGGAGTAAATTGATTTTGAAAGAAAAATTATAATATTTAATAAGGCAAAAAAAATAAAAATAATACAAGCAACAAAACAATAATAACAGAAAAAAAATTAAAAGAAGAAAATCATAAGAAAAAATAAATTCCTCAATAATAATAAAAAAGAAAACAAAACAAAACAAAAAAAATAAGAGAATATAATTGATCGTTGTTTAAAAAAAAAAAAAAAAAAAAGTGCTTTTTGTGTAATTTTCTTAATTTTTTTTTTTTGTTTTTTTTTTTTGTATTTTATAAAATAAAAATTACATACATACGCCCTTTTATTTTTATAAATTTAAATTTATTTTATTTTCTTATTATTTTTTATATTAAAATATTTTTTAAAAGAATTAATTTAAATATGTAAATACAAGTAATAATAATAACTACTTATATACGTATACATACAGTATGTATAAAATTAAAATCTTGAAATTTAGAACAATTAATTTTTTTTAAATTGAGAACAAAAAGAATATTATGGGAAAGTAAATATGTATATATATGAGTACATACACAATAAATATGAGTTTTTTCCAATTAAAAATATAGAATAATTAAAAAATTTTCCAAATTAAATAATATTTTATTAATGGAAAAAAAAGGAATTACATAATCTAATATATTTACTATGTATGTATGTACTGGGTATGGATATAGAGCCTTACATACTACGAGTATTATAATCTGATATAAAGATCACTTTGATTATTGAAGACTAAATACATACCAGATTCTTGTTGAGAATCAAAATACCAGATTCTGATATTCAGATCTTGAAAATTTTTACAAAACCAACGAAACTAAATGTTGCAGAAAATATCGAAATTTATAAAACATTCACATACTTAAAACATTTTGAAATGCGATCATAGATATGCTTCTTTCGGATTTATTGAAATTTATAAAACAAATTTAAATTTGGTACCTGATATCTGCGTATACTTTTAGTTTTAAGTGCATATGTCTATTTTATACCTGTATTTTCTAATTTTGTAAATTTCGTTGTTTGTATTACTGTTTCTCAAAAACATCTGTTCTTAAATTTTTGATTTAATCTTTTTCATAATTTTAATTTTAATTATTTAAAAAACTTTGGACCCATGAATTCTGTTGATCGAATGTATTCTCAGAAACTATTTGATTATTCCATATTTGAGTAAACAAACCCAAAGAAAAGTCTAATTTTCAAATATGTATAATTATTAGAAAATCAAAATCTCTTTTAAACACTTTATTTCCATTTTGTAACTGTACTATTTTAATTTATCTTTAGTTGCATCTATTTTAGATATTTGATCCCAATTATTAATCTACATATGTACATATTAATCATGTCTTTAAGAATTGTTTCAAAAAAAATGTAACTCTTATTATGCTTTTTGCACTGAAATTTTCCTGTGTATAGATCTATATTTAAATACTATATATTAATTAATAAATATACTCTAAATACATGAAAACATGTATACTAGACATATATACATAATTAAAATAAATTAGATTATTATTAAAAATGCACTTAATAAAAGAATAATACAAATCAACCGTATAACTAATAATAAATTAAATATATTAATGCATAAACATACTAAAATATATGTTATATTGTATTATAACATCTAACTATAAATTGAAGTAATAAATTCTAATTAATTATTAATAAAAATACATTTTATTAATCAGATTTTAATTTATAATATCTATTTTTTACTTAGTTTAGAAATATTTAATGTTTCATTCCATAAAAAAAAATTCAAGCTTTTGAATTTATTTCCTTTAAAAATTCCATTTCACAGTAGAATTGAATTTAAACAATTATAAAATAATGTAAACAAATAATATTAATGTATACACAAAATAAAATTCTAAAAATTATACACTATTATAAAGAGTTCTAAGATTTATATAATAAGTTTCTAAATCTCAAATTTTAAAATATAACAAAAATTAAAATTATCTTCTAGATGAATACTACACTTAAATTCTATACGAATTATGCAATATTATTTTATAAGTTAATAGTGTTTTTATAATATCATTCTACTGTATTCATTTATATCAAAATAAATATTTTTAAAAAATAGTAGATATTTTCGGAATATATAAACAGAAATAAAAGCAAAGAATAAAAAAAAAAATGAAAAACCATTTTTTTCGATTATTATTTTTATTTAAATTAAAACAATAACCTTTCCTCTTATCTTATTAAATTCCATTCTGGGACACATAGTATTTTTTTTTTTTTTTGTTGTACATTCCATATAATATATATGTATGTATGTACAATGTATAAAATTATAATTTTAATAATAAATTCTTTATAGTTAACAATTTATTTAATGAATATCTGAATATCTTTTTAAATATTATTTGTATTATTCATACATACATATATTAATTCATTCAAACATACATATATGTATATATTTACATATAAGTATGTATATAAAATTGTTGTACAAAAAAATTTAAATTATTTGTTCTTAATTTATAGAAAAAAAAAATTGATTATATTTAATTTTAAGTCGAAAAGGTTTAGATAATTGTTATTATTATTACGAATATTAATATTTTTATTAATATACTATTAATTATTAATTAATACATAATTTATTTAATATTTATATATATTTTATACAAATTTATTTTATAATTTAAAATTAATAAAATAAAGTTAAATTAAAAAAGTGATATAAATATAAATTAATTAATTTAATTTATATTAATTATTAAATATTTATTAATATTTAAATATTCATATATTAATTATATTTTTTTTTTAATATCTTTTTTTTTAGAAGTGATTAATTTACAAAATATG
Organism: Dolichopus griseipennis; assembly: GCA_963082915.1. Taxonomy (NCBI): domain Eukaryota; kingdom Metazoa; phylum Arthropoda; class Insecta; order Diptera; family Dolichopodidae; genus Dolichopus; species Dolichopus griseipennis. The sequence goes on from OY720441.1 coordinate 57,431,167, forward strand.
GAAATTTCAAATTAATTTCAATTAAAAAAAAAAAAAAATTCTAATAAAGTAATTTACAAAAAAGAAAACAACAACAAATAAGTACAAAAACTATTAATATTAATTATATATATTAATTAAATAAAATAAAAACTAAACTATAAAACAAAAATAATTAAATAAAACAAATGATGGATATGTTATAAATTAATAAATTAATTAAAAAAAAAAAATATTTTAAATAAAAATATAAAATTAGATTATATACAATGAAATGTATAGTTAAAATAACTTAAATTTTTTTTAATTGTTTTAAATTTTTTTTATTTTTTAAAATTTTATTTCAATAAAAATCAATTATTTATTATTAAAATAATTTTTTTTATTTATAAATATCGTATATACAAAAATATGTATATTACATACATATGTATATATCTAAAAACTACAAATATGTGTTATGTATACTATAATTAATAAAAAATAAAAAAAAAAAAATAAAATAAATAACAGAAATAGCAAAAATGCGATAGAATTTCTGCGAAAAGGAATATCACAGAAAAAGTGAAGAAAATAAAAAGGAAATTTTTTCGAAAGAAATTCCCGCAATAATAAAATTCAAAAAAAAAAAAAAAAAAAAAAATTTAAAAAAAAAGAAAAATTAAATAGAAAATACAAAACGAAAAATAAAAATAAAAATTTTTGTGTAAGAAAAAAAAAAAACAAACATTTTTGGAATTTTTTCGTTTTTTTTTTTTCAATATTCGTTTTGGTTTTTTTGTTTGTTTTTTTTTTTTTTTGGTTTCTTTTTGATATAATATGCCAAAACAACACAATTATGGTGAATTGCCTGCTGGTTGGGATATTGCTACAGATTATGATGGAAAAGTTTATTATATTGATCATAATAAAAAAGAAACTACATGGCTGGATCCACGAGATAGGTAAGTTATATTTTATATACTTTAGTATATATACATACTTATTTAAATAAATAATATGTATATATCATTAAATATATATTTATATATAATATTGTATTTGTTTTATTTAAATATATTAATAATATAAAACTTTTTATTTTATATTTAAAATATTTTTAAAACGTAAAAAAATTAATATAAAATAAAAATAAAATTATTTTTATATTTATATATGAAACAGGAAGAAATAAAACGATAGAATTGAAAAAAAAAAAACAAAATACTTTCTTAATATTTAGAACATAGGAATGCCGAATTGTGTTATATGAATTTTCTGAATAGACGATTTTAGAACATAAGTTTTAAAATGAAAAAATTTTTTTTAGCTTGACAATGCCGTTATAACGAAATTAAATAAAAATATTACTTACTTTTAATTTTTTATATTAATAATCGATACCCAAGGGAGGGCTAATTCGAGTCTTACACAGGGTATAAGTTTTGGATTGCAAGAAAATTTACTCAAAAAAAAACTAATAAATAAAATTGATCATTAAAATTCGAACCTAAAAAATATTACAGTTTGTTAATACAATATTAATTATATTAAAATAGTAAAGTATTAGTCCTAGTATAATTAATTTATTAACAAATTTATCAACGGTCGGATGACACAGTAGTTAGGTTGCCGAATTGCCGAATTTTTATTTTAAGGAGCCAGAGTTAGAAACCTAGTAAAATTTATCCAATTCAGCTAAGTTTCGCTATTATTATGGTTATCCATAAACCCGATAACTAATAATTATTATTAAAAACAGAAAGTATACACAAAAATTTTAATTCAATAATAAAACTCACAGATACAATAACACCTTATAACTCAAATATAAAAATTATATGTACCTATAACATTGATTTATACTCAGATATTGAATTTTTAATTTATTTATAAATTACTTTTAAAATCAAAAGTATAATTTAAATTGACAATTTCTTAATTAGGAAAAAAATTAATTATAAGATTCATCATAAAGAATATACCTATTATACATAAGTATACATTTTATACACATACATTTTAATTTATTAATTTTTTGTAATTAAACACTAAAATAGAACAATTTGTTTTAATATTATTATGAATACATTATATTTAAAAGTAAATTGTGAAACATATTTAATATATCATTTAACTATTTATAAACTATATATTAAAATATAAGTAACAATATTTATTGTATAAATAACTAGTTTTAATATAATACCATATACTTAAATATTAAACTATTTCCAAATGCATATAGAAAGGCTTTTTAATAGCACATTTCTTTTGCAAAATCCACTTGAGGCAAAATAAAAAACTTGTCGAATACTAAATATATGTATATATGTATATATACATTATACATATATATATATATCGTTTCAAAGAGAACTAAATTGCTAATACAAATTCAACCAAATTAGAAAGCTATGACAAATTCTATTTACATACATAGTGTGATATATCAACTTGTTAATAAATAAGAATTAAATGTATCTTACTTAATTTCGAAATACATATTTATTTTATATATACATACCTATCAATTTGAAAACCATTTTAAGTAATTAACTATAAAGTTTAAATAATATTTATGCTATTAAAATAAAAATCCTATAAATTTAAATAAATATTTAAATACTTAATAGTTACAATCCAAATCTATCAATTTTTATAGTTATTGAAAAATATGTCAAAAAGTTGGTTTGAAACTGACTAAGTGCACAACTTAATTGAGAATTAAAAATAAAAATACTAAAGTCATCATTATTATAATTTAAGATAACAATAAATAAAATATTTATTATTTAAATATTCACAATTAATTTAATGAAACATCTTTATTTTATATATACTTATTTTGAATTATAGTATCTAACTAACATAGTTAACAACTTAATTAAGAAATACAACTGACATCTGTTGCTTAAATAATAATGAATTATATTTAGAAACAGGTATACACTTATGATTAATAGAAAGAAAATTGCAAATAATTGTATTATAAATAAAACTTATGTTTAAACAAATGATGAAAAAAACAAAGGGTTTTTAAAAAAATACACTTACAAAACTACACACTTTCAGAACTACATAATGTTTTGTACTAACTTTTGGGAAAAAATAAGAAATTTTTAATTTTTAAATCCTAATAGTCCTTGAATCGGGAAGGCTCCAAATTTTTTCTGTGCAATTTTTTTTTTTACTAATTTGGTAATGACAAGTTCCTTAGCTTAAATTTGTAGTTTCCAGAGCTCTGAATATGGAAGTTCAACGAGCTTTCATCCAGAAGTTATAAAATCAAATTAGAGGTTATGATAGCCTCGAACGTGATTGTGAATATTTCTGAATATTTCCGAATGACGGTTACTATAACTACAAATTTAGTTGTGATATCTGTTTAAAATAACTTATTTTATCGAAAAGAAAGTTCTAATTGCCCCAATTAATATTTTTGTAACCTCGCAGTGTAGATTATGATAACTAAGTTATGGTTGAAATAACATTGTTGTTAGATACAACAACATCAGAAATCAAGGTTTTAGCAGCCGTAAAATTGTGGCAGCGCTTTTTGACAGTTGTGGTAACCTCAGTTTTGTGTGTGTAACTATAACAGTTTAAATATACATAGTACTTTTCCAGATTTTGCGGGGCTTCAGTTAGGGCCAATAGAAAAAAGATCTTCCATGGAATTTATTATTTTGCAATATCTATGTGTAGTTAATATTTTTTTTCTTAATTTCTTTAAGGTTAAGAATAATACGGACAGACGGACAGACAGACTAACGGATAGAGCATAACTATATAGGCACATTTAGTCAAAATCATACACTAATTAAGAAAATACAAATAATCGTCATTTTAACGTATATGATTAGGAATTGTTTTAAAGTTAATTAAGTATTTACATTCAAAAGCAGTTGTTAATCAAATAAATTTTTAAAATACATAAAATCCAGGGCACAAAAATAGCAGACAGAGTCAAGTTCAATTAAAATCTGCTAGAGTGAAAATATTAAATAAACTGAAAAGCAGACGGTTTTCGATTATAAAATGTTCACTAAAAATCAAAAATTTGTTTTAATAATGAGTCATTTTTCAGTACCATCAATATTGATACTGAATTTTTCTTTAATTTTTTAGCAGTTAAGTTATTGCACGAACAGTTTTTACATCAATTTATAACTGTTATCACTGTTAATTTAATTCATATGCCTTGATCTTATTGAATTGCAATGTTCATATCTTCATCTTTCGTCTATTTTCATGCAAATACTTTATTAGAAAATACATTACGTACTGGAGCCTCTATTAAATTCCTCAATTTAATATATTCCAACAGGAATGAAGGGCAACACCAATCTATACATTTGTATCACAAGTCCGCTCTAGGGTTTAGTTCAAAAAAAGGTTGTGGTTTTATATTAGTAGTGTATACCTATACTAACTACTACTCTAGTGTTAC